>ML682176.1:1251939-1308077 GCA_007922195.1 Podocnemis expansa | reverse complement strand
GCACACATATATCTCTTGCTACACAATTTAAGTCAGGTTCAGGGTCACCAAACGTGGAGGCAGCAGAGACTGGCCTGGCCGAAAGAAAAATCAGGAACTGCACATCATCTCCTCCTTCAGGCCCACAGATGCCTCACAGAACACAACTGAGCATCAAGAGATATTAACTTCTCCCACAAACACTGACAATGGAAGAACAAAAGGCATCTGCCATGTCATCTGGGTGTATCCCTAGTAGTGCAGCTCTGGTGGAAACCAAGGGCCAGAACCACTGATCAGCCCGTGCATCCACCCAGATGACTCTGGATCCTTCAGACTGAACAGGGTTTGGAAGTGTGACAGCCCCATTTCTGCAAGGGAGAGAACATTCCTGGACAGGGTAATAGAGACTCACAAAGAGCTCCTTGCAGAGATTTCCTCCCACTGAACCTTCTCCTGTGGCAGGGGCTGAGTGGCCGTGTGTGTATGTATTTCCATCGTACTCTCAAAAGGTATGCATGATTTAGTCATGTTACATATTTCATTAACAACAAGTGGAGTGAGTGTGGTAAATAAGCATGTTGTTTTGTGGCCATAAATAAGCCAGGTCAAATTTCTAGTAACAATTGTCCCATACGCTTCTTTGCCTTTTAATATAGGTTTCATGCAATTATGTTTTTATAAGCAACAGTAGCAGATTAATTTAATACGGAAACTTAATCAGATTGCAGAGAAATTCAAATTAGAAATAAGGCATAATATTTTAACGGTGAAGGTAATTAACTGTTGATTCAAACTATGACGAGAAGTGGCAGCTTGTCCATCTCTTGAGGTTTTTGGATCAAGAGTGCATGCCTTTGAGGAAAATACGCTGCAGTCAAACAAATTCTTGGGCTCAATATAGAAGTAACTACTGAATTAAATTCTGTTTTAAGGAAGTCAGATTAGATAATCTAAAAATATGTTCTATTTAAAAAAAAAAAAAAAAAAAAAAAAAACCACCCGTGGATCCATGACTACAACTTGTTACAACTTGGGCACCAGTCTGTTGGAAGTCAACCTATCTGCTGGCTCCCATGTGCTTCTAAGCCATTTTAAGTCTATGGACCTACATGTAGGCACAGGCATCCACCTGTAAAGAGGAAATTGCAGTATTAGAGACTAAACAAGCTGAAGGCTGATGAGACAGAAGAAGCAGCAGCCAAGTCTTTAGATGGTAAGTATGTCTCCTACTTATCCTGCCCCTAGAGGGTCATTAGTAATGGGAACCAAAATGTGGATCTCAGGATCTTAAAGCCTATGCCTTTAGTCAATTTCAAAAGGGATAGTGGTGTTAGTCGAGTCCAGTAAAAAACAACAAGGAGTTGTGTGGCACTTTAAGACTAACAAATTTGTTAGTCTTAAAGTGCCACACAACTCCTTGTTTTTTTATGCCTTTAGTGTCAGCAATGAAAGCTTTACATCAAGTAAACTGTAGCAAGCTCATTAACCACTATAGATGGCCAAACCATCACCATAGGGGGACAGTACCACACTGAGGAAGGTTCAGCTGTGGGGATGGAGCATACCTTAACTCTATATTTCCTGGTTTTCAAAGAGAGATGCATTTGCTATTACAGAAGGCTACATGGTATTGCCAATGAACCTTAACTCTGTCAAAGATCTGAGAGAGTGACTTACTAGTTACACAATTTTGGCTTGAGGTTTTATCAGAATTACTTCTTACTGTTTTATTAGCTCTAAGACGAATGTTAATATGGCTTTTGGAAAGAGGAGCTTTAAAGCTCAGGAAAGGTATTCCGACCATAGATGGCTACACAGAAGGCGGCACAGTGAGAAGGATGTGAAGGGAATGGTGAGGATACAGATATATTTCTTCATGGACATCATGGGCCCTCATGATTGTCATACAGGGACAAGGGGAAATAACGTTGGCAAGCAGCGGTGTCAGAGGTGGTGGGCTTGTCTTCACTGACGGCAGTAAATTCACTGTCATCAGTTTGAACTTCCAGTTCAGGACCATGAAGACCTACTAAGCTGATCAGGAAGTTTGATCCTTGAACATCACCCAGGCAGCTGAATAATGCTGAGTTGAAGGGAGGTCCGCTCCCTTCAACTCAGCACGGAGGACATGCTGGGCGTAGGGAAGCTGAACCCATATACGCAACATGTTTTAAGTAACTTGTGTATGTCCATTCAACTGTTGCCAAATGGGTAGGCAATATAGACCTGCCTGGTGACAGACTATCATGTTGCTCTAGGAAGCAGAACCATTTCATTGCCCTTCCTTTGCCTGGAAATGCTTTTAGTGTTTACCCCTGTAATTATTTTAATACATGTGGAATTCTTTGAGTAACTGGAGAGTGAATTATAATGTGTGCTGTCCATACACTATGTTCTGCAAGCATTTTATATGTTTGGTGGTAAGTAGCTGAGGCTCTGCACCATTCTGTCAGATTACTGAACATCAGCACTTCTGCCTCATGCAGTCTAAGCAACCAATATGGAACAAATTAATATGTTTGGATTTCTCTACTTAACTGCTGTCACATGCAGCAGTGCAGAACCTTCTGGGTGAACTATACATCAGCATCTCAGATGTTTATGTTTAATTCAACAGACTTCAAATTCCCACTGCCCATGCGGTTTGGCTCCTTTGAACACATTAATCTTGCACTTCTGCCCCTGCATACTGAAAGACTCTGCTTTCTGATTTCCTTTTTTGCCTTACAGTTGCTACTAGAGATCCAAATGCAAATTAATTCTTTGGCACTCCCTGGCTTTCCTTTTTGCAAATCATTTTTTAAATTCATGTACATTTTGTAGTTCTTAATAATTTAGGCTTTGCTCCTGCAAGGAGAATTGCACAGGCAGTTCTCCACACAGAGTCCCCCAGAGACCGTTAGAGATCTGCGCATACAATTCTTTTTCCTTAAAGCCCCAGTGAAGGGGGAAAAACCAGATGGATATTCATAAACATTTTGAAAATCTCTTTGGGTCTGCTCCTGTTGATATCTGCACTCAGGCTATGTCTGCACTGCAATCAGAGATGTGGCTGCAGCATGTCTAGACCAGCGGTTCTCAATGTTTTTCTGAGTTGTGATATAGTTAGCAACATGACCAACTGTGCATGACACAGAAGCCCATAAGCATCCCTCCACTGAAAGACAGGCATTTTTGTAAGCTGCTCAAGACAGCACAGCTCACCCCCTTCCACTTTAACAAGCCACAGCCAGTGATACTTCCCTGCCCCACCACCACTGAAAAGTTTTGCTGCCAGTGATGGTTTCAGCAGCAGTTTCAGCACTGGCACTACACGCAGCCCCCTGCTGCCACAACTCCTCTCACCACAGGAAGAAACTCCATGCTACTGGAAGCAGAATCCACCAGGAGAGCAGGATTTCTTTCGGCAGTGGGGAGAGGTTTCTTTCAGCAGCAGGCAGAGTTGCAGACACATACAGCTTCTGTGCTGCAACATGGTTTTTTTGTGATGTGATGCAGCTGGTCTAGATGGATCCAAACTACCTTTCACCTAGCTAGCTCCATAAGAATAGCAGGGAAGCTGCAGCAAGAGCAAGACTCAGGGTCTGCTGAGCTGCAAAACTGACAAGGATGCCCAGTTCCAGTGGACAGCAGGGAAAAGGGAGGGAGAAGCCCCAGACAGCTTCAGCTAGCCTCCAGAATGTGGGTGGGAGACTTAATAGGGAGCCCAGGCGTCTGGGGGCAGCTGGGCTTCCTGCAAGGGAGCAGAGACCAGGCTCTCAGCTCCTCACCACATAAGGTGATCAGATAGCAAGTGTGAAAAATCAGGACAAGGGATGGGAGGTAATAGGCACCTTGCAAAAAATAAAAAAACTGAAAAGCAGGACTGTCCCTATAAAATTAGGACATCTGGTCATCCTATTTCCACAGTGCTCCTCAGGTGTTGGTGAAAGTGCTCCTGAGGATGCACTGCACTGAAACAAAGAGGGTAGTGTGTATCAATCACAATTGTAATTACAGTGAAGTAACACATGTTGACTTATTTATCAAGTGTAGACAAGGCTGTGCCTTGTGGCAGCAAACTTGGGCTCCATCAGAACCAGTGGCATTGCTGGTGCTGGGCACACGAGGGACAAGTCACGAGTCCCAGGGCCAGTGCCCCAAGTTTGGCTGGGGACTCAGGGCTGGGCCACCAGCCACTCTTTGTCAACCTGTGCCAGATAACTGCCAGATAACTAAAGTAAAGTGGTAAACTAATCAGAGGCAGGAACCCTACCAACAATCAGTGGGACTACTTGACTCAAGGAAGACAAGGCCACATGCAACATAAGACCAAGGGTCACCCATTTAATTAATAAGCAGCAGATTGAAAATAAGAGAAAGGAAGTATTTCTTCACACAACAGTCAACCTGTGCAACTCATTGCCAGGGGATGTTGAGGAGGCCAAAAGTATGAGAGAGTTTTAAAAAATTAGATAGGTCCATCAAAGTCTTTTAGTCAAGAAGGTAAGGGACATAACCCCATGATCTGAGTGCCCCTAAACCTCTGACTGCCAAAAGCTGGATCTGAACAATAGCCCTCAATAATTGTCCTGTTCTATTCATTCCCTCTGAAGAACCTTGCACCGGCCATTGTCAAAAGACAAGATACTGGGCTGGATGGATCATTGTTCTGACACAGTATGCCCATTCTTATGTTCTTTACCTTCCCCTTTTTTCTCTTTCATATCCTGGGACTAACACAACTACAACACTGAAAGCAGCAATGGAAGATACACAATAGTTTCAGGATTTCAAACTATTTAATGGATGAAACTCAAACTTTATACTGAACTATGGTGGCAAGCTGCTGAAATAATTAAAGATTTGATTTTCACCAGCTCCAGTAACTTCAGTGGAATGAACAAATCAGGCCCACTCCACACAGTATTTAGACCAGTTTAACTATGCAGATTAGGGGTGGGCTTTTTTCTTTTTTAAGTTACACCAACACAACCTGTGACACACTGCATTCGCCCTAGTAACCCTTTTAGTGCAACTATGTATTGTTCAAGGCTAAGTGTGTCATATAAGATGTTTCTGGAATGCTCATTAAGTAATAAACATTATAGAGTTATGTTTGCTGCAGTGCCATGAGTATGGGTATGAGGCTTTGCTATAGGATGTGCCCAAAGATGTGTCTCATGACTTGAAACAGGAATAAGCAATCTGATGCACTTGCCAAAAATGGCATGAGGATTTATTCTGAGTGGCAGGCAGGGTTCCCTGTCCCACAGCGCTGCTCTCGCCTGAAGCAAGTTTGGTGGCAGCCGCTCGGCTGCTTCCAGTCCTGCCCCGTCTCAACTGAGTCCAGTGGTGCCCTGGCTGCCAAATATTTTTTGGGGAGGAGGCTACCCTGCACTGGGTCTCAGCTCAACTGGAAAATGGAACATCATCTATTCTACACAAGGGTGTTATGCTGATGAACATGGTAAAGATTGTGAGGTTCTCAGTTATTACAGTAATGGAAGCCACATAAAAACCTTAGAATTATGCCTGATTTGAACTGATGTAAAAGCAATCAGTCAGGCCATACAAGATTTCAGTCTTTACTTAGCACTCAATTCCTAGTGTTACTGATCAGTACATTTCTTTTTGGGCATTCTGCTAATCTATTAACTTCTACTCAACAAAGTCTTCTTAAATTTGAAAGGCTCATCACCTTGGTAACTTCAAAAACCTATGCAGATAGTGCCTCTGACATGGTAGTCCTAAACTTCCCACTCATACACTCTGGAACAACACACACAGCTGGCTAGAGCCTCAGACAGGACATCAATGTAAGGAACACATGAATTACCTATCCTGATCAAACCATTTCCTTCTCCAGCCAGAAAAAACAAAACAACCATTGTAAGGATATATCATCACTGCAGAGTTAATTGGTATGTTTGGTACCCAACCCTGTTGAAGAAAACCCCGCAAGGATCTTCCCAGTAACGGACAGGAGTGAGATTCCATAATAGTTGTCACATCTAAGTATGCTTCTCATCCTTTGGCATAGATGGACTATGGAAGCACCCTCATACTCCTGGGGCAAGGTACTTGAAAAGGCTGGTGAGTTTTCTGACCAGGGAGCACCTCCACATTTGCATGCTTCAGTCAGACTGCTGTTGGGGTCTGGAGCCTGGCCCCTGGACAGCAGTTTGATGGCCTTACTAATCTCATCTAAAGAAGGGCCCAAGGACAGCACAGCTGCTCCAGGACAAGATCCTGTGTGAGTGAGTCAATGACTTTACTGGAAGTAGTGGACTGACTGTGCAGGTTTAGTGGTCTGCCCAGGAGAGAGAATATTGCCTCTCTCTGTGAGCAGCCTCCTACTGTCTACTTTGAGGATGGGGTTACAATGCTGGATTTTGTGTTTACTTCAGAAGGCTTTCCATGGAACACAGGTTAGTTTTTTCCTGTGCACTGACTAAAGCAAATACAGGCTTCTCTCAAGTGTCAGATTCCAGGTTTCAGTCTGTTCTGGTGTGTAGCTCAAATCTAACAGCTAGCCCTCTCACTTTCAATGTAGTTACCATTATCAGAGAAGGAATAACAGCCTATACCATTAAATTACAACCGTACTTTGAGGCACAGTGGGATAGGAATCACTGGATTAAGGCTTAAACACCACAAACTCATTACTTTACACTGATTCACAAACCTTACAATCAAGTAAAATCTTCAGCAGTCACTAATGAGTACACAATGCACCTCAGTGGAGTATGTGTGTGCACAAAAATGGCTTCAAGAAACAACTGCGCTTCTTCAACAGCAGGTCACTGCTTATGCCATGCTAGTAATCATGCAGGCTGCTCTAATTTATGCTGATTACATATGACATGGTAACAAGGAGTCATTCCGATGTATGGGGATTACTGGGGCACTAGAGCTCAGCATCTCATGATGCCTTCTTTTTCATGGCCACAGTCTTGATGCTAGCCACATAAAGGGTCATGGCTGTCTACTACTAGAAAATATGCTTGTGCTGGGTGACTGTTCTATAGCAAGCTGCATCAGATTTATGCCACTCTGCACTCTCAGAACTGTAGAAAGCCACCTTAACACAAGGGAGAATCTAAGCTGATGTATGTAACTTTCTGCATTTTAACAATTTCCATCATGATTTGTATATTTTTTCTTCTGTGATAAAATGATGAAAAACAAAGATCAGACCATAAAACACCATCACTCATTACAGTATATACTTTACCGGATTTTGATATATGTACTTGAACTACACACATTATAATATAATATTTTATTAAATAAGATTTACAGTCTTGGAATACAATGCACCAAAGTGTTTTTAAAGAAATGTGAATTAAAAATAAATTGTATGCCAGTATTAAATGACACTATCATCATAGTATTTAAATATACAGCATGCAAGGCACACTTCCTATCAGAGAAATAAGGCAATTAACAAGTTGTAAACAAAATTCAGTCTAATTTGAAACTTAAAATCACATATTATTGTCTTTGTGATTGGGCTGAAGTGATTTCAGCACCAAATTGCATAACATGCTATACTTTTGCCACCTGAGTTGATTTCTTTCAATTTCATCATGTGTTTTTACATCTACACAGCAGCATTGTTATTTTCGTACTACGAAAAGAGGTTCTCTTTTTTTGTATTTTTTTAAAACCTAGAAGTAGTGGAGAAAAATCCTTTAACAGTCACTTTTCTCCCACAAAAGCTCATGTGATAAATAAATTTGTTAGTCTTTAAAAGTACCACAGGACTCTTTGTTTGTTTTGCTGAAGTAGACTAACACAGCTACCCCTTTGGAACTGTAAACTTTGTGTCACAGATAGATTGGCGAGATAAAAAAACGCTACCTATAAAAGTGAATAGTCTAGTTTATATAATCTTGACTCTAAAGTGAAATTAGGTAAAGACAAAAACAGTACTTCATTTCATAAAACACTTCAGTTTCCTTCTCGATAGTTGAAATTCATAGGAAAAGTGCTGCCCGTTTCTTCACGTTTATACCACTGTTATATCATGAATCTTGTGTGCGAGGTCATGCTATAAAAAAAAGAATATCATTAATCTACATGAGGGGCTAGGATATTTTATTATCACTTACGTAAATTAGTAGTTAAGATAAACACCATTAAATTCATCCTAATTATACCAAAATGTAGATTAGGAGGAAATCAATGGAGTCACTCCTATGTTAAATCAGTGTAATGGAGTGGAGAATAAACCCCACAATTACCATAGTAGAAAAGAAATGAGCTGTTGATCATCAACCTATTAACTGAAAGTCAGTTTTGCCATTGCCTCAGAGCCTGTAGGATCAGGTTCCTTAGTTCACCCATCAGCCAGTACAAAGTTATCTACAGCATATTTTATAAGTATTAATCTAGTCTAGTTTAAAATCACAAGCCACCATCACTATTATGAAGGGTGGTGTGTGTTGTGGGTTTGTTTGTTTTTTTTTTTTGTGTGTGTGAAATTCAACTTCACATGTTCTTTCCTTAATTTCATCCCATCACTCTTAGCTACCAGTTGTTTCACCCTAAAATTATTTTTCCTTTTTGCTGTTCACAGCCTTTAAGTGCTTACCGGTAGTTAATCAAGTTTCTTTCCACTTCAACAAGCTATTTAGACAAATTCTGCATGTTTAATGTTGCTTTATTAATCAGTACTCTCAGTCCCCTGATCATTTATTTGCCCTTTTTAGTATCACATCTTTTTGATATTCCATTTGTAGTCTCCCTAACAACATATAAGGAGGACCATCTCACAACCTCCCTTCTTTGTGACGTGATGTCCAAAATTGCCATCCAAAGACAACTCAAAACTACATTTACTGTTTTTAGCTGTCCTAAGGTACTGAAAGATCATATATATTGCATATGCTGTCTGCTATCACCTTTTGCTGTCTTTCAGCACTATTTACTTCCAGTAATCTACAGAAAATACCCATACAAGGTAACTAAAGACCACGTCTTAAAATATAAGCCAGCCGTCCCTGTGCCATAAAGAAGACTACCATACAAAATCAACAAACTCAGCTTCTGTCAAACAACAGGGTAGGGATCTGGATTCCAGATGAGGGCCCTCTGTCAGGAATGCTCTGTCCTCATTCCTTATATGAGCCAATCTAGTGAAAGTTAACAAGGTATTCCCCCTATTTTGGAAAACCTCTGCTATATTGCACACTGTAATTAAGTGTCAGGATATTCATGATGAAAGGCCTGAGCTGGAAAAAATATAGAGCTAAATTCCCCTCTGATGTCAGCAGGTGCAAACTTCATTAATGATAAGGAATGGTAGCTACTTTTACCAGTCAAAATTATGTTCTTTGTTCCCATCCAGGCTTCCCATGCAGAAGACACTTGCCCCCAAATGGACAGTTTTCATCAGCAGATGTACTTATCTTACTTCCAAAAACAAAACACAGCCCACACAACCCCACCCCAAAAGCACACACACCAAACAAAAAACAAATTAAAAAAACCCACCACACAAAACCACCACCACACATCTTCTCAGACACGTGGAGACAATCTGTTATTCAAATCTGAGTTTTCATTGGCACCACTCCAATTCCTCCTGTTTATACTGAGCTGCTCAAAGTACTGTTGACACTGAAACCCTCAAGTTTTATTCTCCTCAGTTCATCCTTTCTCTGAAGGTAAATCTCTTTAGCAGAGATAGGCTTTAAAAAAACTTCTTATTCCAAAAGTAACAAAATCAACAACTGTTATGGGACTTCACTTTGGGAGACACAGATGGTCTCATGAAGCTAGTAGTAAATCAGAGTTTCTAAAAACGATAAATAATTTTCTAATGCAAACAGTAACAGATCCAGTAGGACCTCATGATAGATAAAGATGACTCACAGGCCTCTAAGTTCCTGGTTGTCTAGAGACAAGCAATCATGACTTGATTGCATTCAATACACACAAACAACACAGTCCCAACATCCTTAGTGGTTCAAGAGGGCTAATTTACTGAAGCTGAGGAAAATCCTGAATGGAATCAATTTGGAGAGAAACCCAGAAAAAGTTAACGAAAACAGGCAATTCTTCAGGAAGAGTTTATTAGGTGCCCATAATTCCACAATCAATAAAGAAAACAACTTTGGAAAAGACTCATTCTGGTTCAGTGGCTAAAAACAGATGACAGCGACTTAAAATAAAAACAGGAAGAAAAATCTACATTAATGTGAAGTTAATGAAGTATACAAAATTGGTAAGGAAAATTGAAGACATCTGAGGAAAATCTATGGCTTTTAAGACTAAAGATAATAATGATTACCTACCTTCCATAACCAGAGTTCTTAGAAATGTGAGGTCCTTATCTGTAGTCTCCTGTGGGTATGCATGTGCTCCCTTCAGGCCTCAGATTGAAAGAGTTCCTCTAGTAATGCCAGTTGTTCCACCCCCCTCTCTCTACCCCCTTCTCCTTGTACTCTTGTCTGGGTATATGAAGTAGTACAGACCAGCTGACTCTCCGGTTCCGTCTGTTATCACAAATCAGAGATGATGTGAAGCAGAGAGGAAGGAGGGTGTGTAGTAAAATACAGATAGAGAGCAAATTCCATAGGGAGGGCCACGTTAGTCTAGTTCAGTACAACAAACAAGGAATCTTGTGGCACTTTTAAAAACTGAAGAAATTTATTTATCACATGAGCTTTTGTTAGAGAAAATCCCACTTTGTCAGCCGAAGATGGAGAACTTACAGAAGGGGAGTGTATCTCAAAGAACTCTGGTTATGTAAGATAGGTGCTGATCTTTAGGCATGTCTATACTAACGGTGGTAAATTCAGCGCCATCTGTTTGCTCTTCAGCTTTTGATTGAGCGGTCTGTGAAGACGTGGTCAATCAATCTACAATTCAGTGCTGTAATTCCAGCCCTATAATTGGACTAGTGCTAAGTCAACAAGACGGTATTTCGGGTCACCTTAGCCAAGTGTGTACAAGGACATTAGTGGGAATTACTAAGTCAACGGAACAGATGCAAGGTATTTTACGTACCTTGCGTATCATGTCTACTGCCACCAAAAAGCATGGCGAGCATAGACTAGGGTTCTATGTATTTCGCTGTGGGTGACTGACAAACTCTTCTCAGGATGGAGGAGGGGCAAAGATCTCTATGGTATTGGAGACAGTAGGACCACTGACCCAAAGGATGTATCAGCTGAAGAGACTTGCACTAAGGCAGACATGTGAAATCATAAACAGAACTCTGGGCATCTGCTTTAGACCTCAAGGAGTAGAACTTGCAGATCCAGAGCTACTGAAATGGCCTTACTTTGATGGAGTGAGCCTCTGAAAACTGGTAACAGAGCAGATAAAGCCAGAAATCCACTTTGATACCCTTTGTGAAGATATTGCTTGCCTTTTGATGTGCTCCATTAGAGTTACAAAACAATCTAGGTGACCGTCTAAAAGATTGTTTTCTACATTTGTACCTGTCACAATGTTAACAACTCATCTCATGAGGCTACAAGCATCTGCTGCAGCACTCCTATCTCAAGTACTAATCCAGGACATTTGTAGAGCAACAAAATGGTCATCTATTTACAACTTTGCTGCTCAGTATGCTATTACCCAGCATGCCAGAGATGACACTGCTTTCAGCATAGCAATGCTTCAATCTGTGGGGCTTTAAACTCCAACCACCTCTCCTTTGGTCTGCCCTGGAAATTCTGTTGGAAATCAACATGAGTAAGCATTCAAAGAAGAAGTAAGAGAGATTACTAACCTTCTGTAACTATTGCTCTTTGAGATGTGTTGCTCATGTCCATTCCAAAACCCACCTGCCCAGTCCTGTGTTGGAGTCAGATGGCAAGAAAGAACTGAAGAGTTGGAGGGTTGATAAGGCCTTTTATACAGCACCATGAGGCATGACTCCAGGGGGCATTGGAGTTGACCCTATGGATACCAGGAAGGAAGAACCTTCTGGTAAACTGTGCGTGCAGCTTGGAATGAACATGACCAAGCACTCAGAAAAGAACTGACAGTAATCTCCCAGGAATTTCATTTTGTCAGTTTCTCGGCTAACTAGACAGCATCATCCAACCATCTTTAAAAATATTGTTGAAAATGAGCGGCCTTGATTCTCTCTCAACTGAGAGAGAGATTTGGCATGATCAGACTCTATAGTTGCAGAAAAGGAAAAATATACTTTAATTTTCCTAAGTACAGCCATCTCATCAGATGCATGAAGACCTGTCTCAGGAATTTACATCTTCCCTGCAAGAGCAGTGAACCAAGAAACATTATTTCTAGGGACACTTGATGGCATCAGCCTCTTTGATGACAGCTGACATTTCAATAACTTAGTGTAAATATCTTTCTTCAATACAAAAGTGAAAAGTAGTTAATCAGGTTTCAGTTAAATTGAGGTTTAATTTTAACAAGACCTTTATTTAGATTTACATCAATACAGTCAGCTCCTATATGGTTTTCAGAACAATTTTCACTGCAATGTCTTAATTTATACTTCTGAATATTTTATGTAATGGGGTAGCAGACACCTGCTTAAAGACTTCATAAATTTAAATAGTCTGTAAACAATTCTTATACCATGAGCTGAACCTGATAAAAGGAAGTTTACATACCAAGCTGTACATTTCATTTAAATTGTCACATATAATGCAGCTTTCCTTCATTGTTTATGCAGAAAAATCAATTGCAAGAGCTGTAAATTGACCTGAATTACTTCCCCCCCTCCATTTTAATGTCTTAGGGTTATACTTCACAATAGGATATATTATCTTCTGGAATCTGAGGAGTTAGGATAAATTCTTTTTCCTTTACCACAGTGAATATACCAATATTTAAAGTGATTTAATATGAATTAAAAACTCATAGCAAGTCACAAGCAAATATATGCCATGATTCAGTTACTGTGATATGGAAGAGGCACTGTTATTAAAAAAAAAAAAAAAAAAGTTAAGACCATTAGAAAT
Source organism: Podocnemis expansa (assembly GCA_007922195.1). Classification (NCBI taxonomy): domain Eukaryota; kingdom Metazoa; phylum Chordata; order Testudines; family Podocnemididae; genus Podocnemis; species Podocnemis expansa. The sequence continues at coordinate 1,295,157 of ML682176.1, read as the reverse complement.
CATTGGCCACAAGAGGGCATCCAATATTTTCTTAACAAACCATATTTCAATTTCCAACAATGTCTTTTAAAATGTAAAATGTTAGGCTGGGGGAGGATTATAGCATTTTTCAGGATATCTATTCTTTTCACATGGTTTTGATCAATGTTCTAATTTTACTACTTTGGTTTGCAACTACGGAATTGTGAATTATAAAGGTTAAGGTACATTAACAAATAAGGAGCCTCATCCAAAGTACACTGAAGTCAGGATAAATCTTTCTATAGACTGGATCAAATCCTGAAAGATATGCTCAATCATTCATTCATTCCTTTTTGCTTATCGTTTACATACATGCATACACAGAATTTTGGTGAATGTGCAGAAATTGCAACCTGTTTATAAACTATCTAAAATGTTCTGATAATATGAAATGTTAATTTCATGTGATATTAAAAAGACCACTTAATTAGATTATTTATACTTTGTTTAAAAGGACACTGTTTGAAAAATCACAGTTCTAGCTGAAAATGTCATACATGCTATAGAGACATGGTGGGTGAAGAAATATTTATTGGACCAAATGCTGTTGGACAAGTTTTTAAGCTACACAGAGCACCTCTTCAGGTCTGAGCAGTTTTTTCTTCCTCTTGGCAAAGGGTTATTGTTCTTTGTCAACACTTCTCAGCTCAGGCCTCACATGCATGGAGAAGAATTCTGTGTGGTTCAACAGCTTGTCTTTATCACCAACAGAAGGTGGTCTAATAAAGATATTACCTCACCCATTTTATGTCTTTAGTCTCAAGGAACTGACACCAATACAACTACAGTGCTCATACATATTACAGTTAATGTAACGCAACTAGCATAACTGAAATAAGCTCATGGGAAGAAAATGTAATTTGTTTAATTTGCTATATGTGCATCTCTCACAGTACTCCATGCACAGCCAATCAGGTAGACTCTAAACCCACAATTTGTTTTACAGGCAGGCAGGATTAGTATCCAGCTGGAAGCTAATGGAGTCAGTGGGACTCTGCATAGGTGCAGGAAATAACCAGCCACACAATCTAGTTATTCCTCCCTGTAAAAAGTTTTTTTTAAAAAAATATCAGAAGAACAAAATACACACAAAATCAAAGCAACCCCATCCACATAAAGAAAATCGGTCATACTTTATATTAAGTTTCCATTGTAAATTATTAATAGATATTATAAAGCCTTTTAAAAGACATAATCAGTATATATTACAGATTATAGGTACATCAGCAGGTGGGCCACGACCATAAGCAACCTATTGACTCAACTGGATGTTAATAACTAAATGACTTTTTAAAAAACTTCTGCTAATAATTTAAAAACAATTTTTAAAAACAATACATGAGACTAGCAAAACAACTATCTTTTCCCTTAAAATCAGGACATATTATTTAAAGCACTCACATCTGGAAACTAGGATTTTTTAAAATATCTCATTAAAAAAATCAAGTAGACAGTGTTCCTTTAGGAGACATTAAAGTATAATTTAACTGTTTAGATTTTGATTTTATAAAATGCATCCACCATTACAAAAAAAATCATCAAGATGCATGTACACAAGTTAATATGTGAAATGACTTTAAAATAAGAGTAATACAGTCTGGAACCTCCCACAGACAGTGTGTTTGGAACCCAGATATTGCAGCATTGTCTTGGTGCATGTGAACCAGAAGGTAAACTATCGGTAGGTTAAAAACTAAAATAATCTAGTCTACATTATTTTCACTGACTAAACCTGATAAATGTAAATAGTACACAATGCATAAATAGAGAAAAGTAGATCTGATTTTTAAAAGTGAGTTTTGATAATCTGAAGCAGTCTATTTGTTACAAATAGAAGTTTGTTTATAATTATTTAACCAGTGTTTAAAAAAAAAAAAAAATAAGACTACTACTTGGAAACATAGTTACTTTAGAGCAGGAATGACTAATGCCGGCTGGCACATAAGTCAAATGACTGATTGATATTTTGAGATCGTACTAAAGACAGACCTTGTCATATTATTTGTAAAGCACCATATCCCTCTCTGGTACTGTGCAAATATTTGAGAGCCTCAAAGTAATGAAATAACATCAATTCACTGGGGATGGTGGGAAATGAAAAGGTGTTTTGGAAAAGATTGCTTTAGGAGCGTTTCTCATGGCTATGCATGAGGGGAAACCGCGTGTTGACTACTCATAATGGGGCAGGATTTAGCAGTCAGGGTAGTGGGTTGACTATGCCTGTCACTGGAGGATACCTGTTCAGTTTATCTTTCTTCTATTGCCTGACCATCCAATAACCTTCTACATTACCCATTTTCTCAAACAAGTCCAATTTTCATGACCCCTTCTCTTTGCAAGTTACCTTTTAATCATCACTAACCACACTAGAGATCACATTCTTGTTGCCTTTAAGTTTCCTAGCACTGAAACATCCTGATGTATTAATGTATACTGTTCCTAACCTCACAACCTTAAATTGAGGCTGGACCAAAGCAACACTTTGCAATAGTCATTAGATTAACAGGGATACTGGTTTGGAAGTGACTATATTCTTGTGTGTTTAAACTACACTTTTATAGTGCATAAAATGTAGAGGAGTGTGATGGGATCAAGAAAAAGAGTCAGAGAAAAACTTTAGCTCATTAGTAACCCCTTTTTTACTTTTATTTTCAATGGGTAATTTCATCCCAGCTGTTTTATAGTCACAGCAGCTCATCTGAGACTACCACCTTTTGTTTGTTGTTGAAGGAAGACTGTAGTACATAAAGAAAGGGAATAAGCAAATATATTTTAAAACCAATCCTTGCATCACATTACCAGTCTATTTTACACCCTGGAAGAAATACTTCTTCTTTCAGTAGTTATGTGATTATAAGTGATAGGAGAGGGCATTCTGTTTACTCACATAAAATGCACAGTGCTGGCAGCCACAACATAAGCTTTTGACAGTATTCTACAAACCACCAGCTGTGTCCCAAAGATGTCATATTGTTTAAAAGTAAAAATTCAGTTTAGTTACTTGTCTCATCTTGTACAATTTCTGCATTGTCTCTGAATTCCCACTTGAGCTCAATTGGTGGCAAAACTAAAGTAATAGGAGAGCAGATAATAAATAAAATTCTATTTTGACAAGTACACATTTTGGAATGGATCTTGGTATTTATCATCAGTTTTGACTAACAAGTATATTTTAGTGAAATTAGTTGCACTGGCCTAGTTCTGTTTTCTCAGGTACTAGCAATTTATATCATGAAGATGAAGATCTGAGATAAGAAAGTGCTAGAATACTTCTACTCTACAATGTTGTACCAGCATAGCTATGTTGATCCTGGGTATGGAAAAAAATAAATAAATAAAATAAAACAAACCACAGTTCAAACTGACAAAGCTATCTCAGCAAAACACCCAGTGTGGATGTAACTATGCTCAATGAAAGTTCTCTGATTGCCATAGACAATGTCATTCATGAAGGCGGTGTACAATGTTGACAGAAAAATATATAGTTTAGTTCATGCTCAGGTTCTGAAGCTGTTCTATCCAATTTCTTAAAACAATTCGCAGAGAAGTTTCCTCAGCCTTTAAACATATTTATCGAAACAATCAAAAGAGATCCAACCTAAAGAGACTAAAATGTTTCCTAAAATAACAAGTCTAATAACTATTTATCAACGTTAATGTTATTAAAGCCTGGAAGAAATCCAAAGGGTCAAACACTTCCTCATAAAAACCCAATTTACCATAGAGTTTCTGTTCCTGCTCACTTGATAATCTGGATCAATCAGATCTAAGGAGTACATGATGGCTTCCCCAGTTCTGGTGGAAAAACAACTGGTCAAAACATTCCTTTTAAAGACGGCATCTGCCAAAGCTGATACTGCAATCCTGTAGTGGCATATAAACTTGTAAGTATCATCACATAGCAGCTTTATGCAACAGCCTTTCTTAAAATGCTTCTTCTTTCAGCCCATGGGGAAAGGTCACGATTCTAACCCAATGGGCTATAAATGGCTCACAATAAATGGAGTATTGTGTGTAAAGGGAAAAAAGAAACATCTTTTAAATGGTGACTAGTCACTCTTCCTACTAAGTCACTGAGGGAACCATTAGATCAAGACTAGCCACTATTCCTATTAAAACACCTTATCCTGATTGTTAAATGAGTGTCAGCAATCTTTAATTTTCATTGCAGGATTTGTATTCTGGAATTGTTACTCCATCAATCTTATTGTACATACATTTTTATGATTGCTCCACCTTTCAGGCATTACATTTCCCACACCCCTAACAGAAGAAACCAGGTAATTTTGGAGATACCCATGATACCTGGTAAAGGATGTACTCTTTAGTCTGTTTCAGAACATTTTAAAATCAGATCTGTTTTTCTTCTATTGAAGCATACTAGACTTTGAATACTGATCTCTCCATTTCCTTGCATTCAGCCCTAAATGTACAGCTTTTTAAAATTCTCAGGCTATTTTAAACACAAAACTCCTATTGTACTGAAAGGACAAAAGAAGAAAGCTAGATAGGGAGGATATAGTCATTGTTATTGTAAGTTTTTCATTATGTGCTCATTTCTAACCTTCATTGATCAACCATTAATTACACTGAAGAAGAGTTCAAAATGTGCTAGACACTATACAGATTTAAGCAGACATGTATTAAAATATGTAAACACTTCAATTTTTCAGAGTATTTTCAGATTTAAAACAGTTACTATATATGCTGCTTCTTTAAGTGGTATTCACATGTTATAAACGCATGCCTAGTGTTCATATGCATAGAGCCTCAAATAATTTTTAATTACACACATTTTAATTACACACAACATAAAATTTGATGAACTGCCCACCACTAGAAATATTGCATCTATACACTCACTAGGAATCTGCCATGTTTACAGGCTTCCCACCCTGTTTATCTTGTAAAGATAATAATCGGACACTTCAAAACAACTTAAAATGAGCAACTAAGGGGGTTATATTGATCTGTAGGAACTCTTACTGTACCAGAATGAGTTTGACTGGTTAACAAAGAAAAAATGACATGGAATATCCAAGTGAGTTCTATCTACAAACATAATGGTTTTGAGAGGATAATAATAATGTTCCTGGGGGAACAACTTTGTACTCGAGTACTTTATTTCTGCACTGAAAAAGCTGATAATCTACCCAATTTTAAAAACCAATTTAAGATGTAATCTATGTTGCAGTGAGTAATTAAGTTACAGAATCTGAAGATGCATGCATACATGCATGCACAACAGGAGTGCTGCTAGCCCAGAAAAAGACCTGGGGCTCGGTGCACGGAGATTCAGGGCTCGCGTGCTGCTATTGTAACTGGCCTGGCAGCAGACTCGGGGCTTGGGTGCTGGGACTCGAGCCCCGTAAGCCTGGCACCAGCGATGCCCCTGTACCACAGAAAAATTTGAAATACCCAGTCAGTTTTAAACTGCTATTTTTCATTAAATTTGAAAAAGGTAATAAAATGAGAAATGAAAAAGAAAAAGATGAAGACGAGTGTTATAGGGACAGTCACATTTATTAGAACACTTCAGAGTACAAGAAGAAGAGAAAACTAAAAAGACACAAACAAACCCTGCTTTAGATAAAAGACAGAACACTGTTTTCTCTACCAGATTTATTTAAAAAAGTACACAAGTCTGTCATGAAACTACAGCATTTTCGTTTTTTTTTTTTTTTTTTTTTTTTTTTTTTACAGACTAACAGCTACAAATTTCAATGCTTATATTTTAAATCCTTAAACATTAAAAAAAATCAAATAAAAACCTCATACTGAAATTCATACTAATGTCAAACAGTATGTTGTGCACACCTGAAGTGTACTGAATACCCTTTTCCAGCTGCAGACACTTATTCCAGTTGGTAGTATTGTTTCAGTATAATTAAGTTGAAAAGTACCCTAGTACAGTGAAGGCCAAATACCCTATGAACACTTAATGCTGTGTTTAAGTAGAATTTAAATGATACAATGGGCCTAATGTGGGCTTTACTTGTATGTGGCAACAGTACAAGGAGCAAAAGTTTGTCACAAAAAGTTCTGTCCCAGACTCTATAGTGCTGGCTTCCTTTATTGCAGAATAGCCTTGATTTACAGACAGATATTTTAAATATACCTTCAACACTTAGCTGTATTGTAAGGCAGATATTTAATCTGACATGTAACAATACACTACACAACATTAGCTAAACTACTTCTGAACAGGTAAAATGCCACAGGTAATGGCATTTACAAAAATATGACAGAGGCATTTATTTTGGTGAACTGGAACAAGGCTTTTTTAATGCACTACAAACGTGAAAAAAGTGTGTGTGTACACACACACACACAAATGAGATTTCAGTGTAAAAAAGACCTCACACAAACACTGTTAAATGTGTTTCAGAAAGTTTAGCAAATGGAAGCTTGTGGTAACTAGCCTAATGGGCTCTCTCACTTTATTTGTCAAAATTAAAATCAGACTATACCACACTGACAATGGAAAGCAAGTTTTCAGTCATGGAATTAACTACTTACTAGGTCCTCAGTTCATTTAGATTTAATATTTACAAATGCATTATTTTCAACTATAAAGATTGGCAGAATAAGGAATTGAGAATGCGACACTAACTGGTGAACCAGCTGTCCTTGCATTCTACAAGAGTCTTCCTTAGAAGGAAAATATAAATCTAATAATTTAATAAAATATTTATTTTGTGATATTAATCAGATTCATAATTGTAATGAAGTGGTCTTCATAACAATGCTTTGTCCATTTAATAGGCCTGGACGTTAAGTACTTGAAGCAAATTCTACCCCAATTAAGTAGTCCTATGTATTTCAGAGACAGACCATGTCAGCTCCTGTTTCTTTATTTTTCTGTGCAATTTCATAAACTAACTGACACCGTCAAGGCTGTGAGGCCTAAAAAGTATGTTTTGAGGGCACATCATGCTGCCCTCCCACTCTATCACTTATTCCTTTTTTGTGAGCTGACAGGGCATTAAATATACATGAACACAGCTATGTCTGCATTAGTGCAACACATTTATGTTCTTTAGTATCTTGCCTGCTTACCTGACAGCAGCATGGCATACCGAACAGTGAAATCAGAGATCATCCCAAATACATGTCTACAGATGGATTAATCAAGCACTTTAGGCTATTAAAATAGTTGCCCAGTCCTATTGCTGGTTCAGAATCTGTGCTTCAGCTCCTGTTTTGCATAGCTGATCCATTTTCAAGACTGAGGTAATAGCATTTTCCACCTTATTTCAGGGCTAGATAAAAATCTTTGTATCAATACTACGTTAAACCATGACGGGCTTTCTTTAATGTTTAAAACCGGATATGGAAAAGATTTGTCTTCACTCCTTACAATTCCAAAAATTCTGTAAAATTAAGCTTTTTTTTTTTGGTTTTTTTTTTTTAAGTTGTAGTCCTTTGTCTGGAAAATTACCAGAAGCTAGCATTTATTACATATAAGGGTTCTAATAGTTCAATCTGATACAACAGTGAAAGTGAACTGTTTTCAGGAACACAACACTCAGTAAGTAGCTGGTAAAGAGACGGTTAGGCAAAACTGAAGTGTTTTGAAGTACAGAACATTATGCTGAGTAACTTAAGCCACATCCAAAATATTGGCAAGAAGAGGTACAAATATATAAAGTTTGCAAGAAGGAATTAGGTCACAGTGCTGTGTTTTGAACCCTGTACCTTCATGTTTAAGAAGCACCTTTTGAAAAAAGCAATTTAGGCACCAGAAATTTCATTAAAAACTGAAGTTACAATCAGATATAAAGTTTATTGGAAAGGCACAGATGAAGGTAAGAGTATTTTACTTCTAACAGTATCAGATTACAATCTAAAAAAGGTGTCCCAAAATGTAGAAAGTTGTACATGCGTCTAAAACTTCTAATATCTACTTAATTTTCTAACTCAGCATGAAAAGCATTTATACTCTACATAATAATCCATGATTTTAAAAAAATCATGTACCTACCTACAACTAGGACAAATATGTAGGAGCAAATTGAATAATTTCCACAGATCTAGTCAGCTATAGAAAAACAGACAGTATAGCCTAAATGTTCCCTAAACTCTTGAGAAAACCTTTTCTCTCACACCACTGTAATACAGATACACCTAGTATTTTTTATATAGGCAGTTCAGACATTTGCCTTTAGCGAGATCAGTGTTGCATTCTACTTTCCAGTTTGTTAAAATATTTGGCTGTTCAAGATCTACTACTGATATTTTAATTTTATTAAATTCTTTGTTTTGGAAAAAAGCCATTTTCACAAAGACTCAAACTGGTGCAAAATTCAAAACACTCTACAACAACCCAATAGTCATCATCATAAGATATCTACAGTACTATAAGAAGTCTGAAACTAGTACAGCATTCACTCGCTAGAGCTTTTTTAAAAGTTTGTAAATTGTAAAAGTCTTTTTTTAAAATTCAGCAAACCAATTGAATTTAGATTTCTATCTCCAATTTTGGATAACCATAGTTCATGAGGAAGAGAAATAATTTAAAATTCTCTTTTTGTTATGGGAAAGTTAATGAAATTAAATGTTTGGTACTAATATTTAGAAGTTGTTTTTGTTTTTAAAGGGGACACTGAGGACTCAGATACTTTACCCTTCTGCAAATTCTTCGTACAAAAATTGATTAAACAAAGTTGTAAAATAGCAGACTAATATTGTATATGCATATATATTAAGGTCAAGATTTTAAAAAATAAGTTTAAAAAATAAGTGGTCAGATTTTAGCAACTGGTGAGCACTCAGCATTTCTCATTAAATCCAGATGGAACTTCTGGGTGCTCATTTCTTTGGGATCAAAAAACCCCCCAGAAACTAAGTAATATACAGAAACATACAGCAAGGTTTTGAAAATCTTAACACAAATAGATAAATATATCTATCTGTACACAAAAACACATAATGCATTCTTCAGGGGAAAACAACAGTTGTCCTGAAGTTTTGGAAGACTGTTTCATGAGAACAAGTTGATATAAACTTAGTTATGACCCTTTAATGCCAATAAGCAATTCTGAGTTACTATGACCACAATAAAATGGATCTACTCTTAAAGCTGGGGTCTCAAAAAGCTTGCAAATTCTCCTGTAGTATTTCAACTTCTTGTATTTAATCTCAAAACCAAGTTTATTAGTTGACTACATAAAGTTAACAGCAACTGATAGCCCATGAAACAAGCATTTCAGGAGATGCTGCGAATACACATGACAAAAGATTTCTACAGATTTTCCAAAAAATATTTAGATCACTTTAGTGTTTCAGCCACTGTGGCTGCCATCACAAAATGGTCAAAAGGAGTCAAAATATTTAAATCATTCCAAATTTTGAGGGTAAAGTCTCTGGAACTCTAACTTCATGGGGTACAGACAGAATTCCTTTTCACTGTCAAAAAACACACAAACATTGCATTTCATATTCAGAATTCCACAGCTGATATGTTGTTTCTTCCATAACTTACCTAAAAGTCAAATATTTCTACTGTTTTATGTCTAGTTAGGAACGTCAATGCTTTCTTTGAAGCAGAAATGGTAGCATTTCAAACTAACTTGTTTATTTTCTTCAGAGACAATTTTGTGCACTTTTTAAATGTAGGTTGGAGGTTTGTTTGTTTGGTTGTTTTTTTTTAAAGAATAAAAAGAATATAAATTAATACGACTTTATACTATGGACCCATCCTTGCTCTGTGCTGGAATCATCACAGGGACAGCTCCCATTCTACTTAGATTAGGTGCAGCTACCTTTGACAGGGGAAAGTTTAGGTTTTGACCAGAAGGGCGTTCAAAGTCTTCACTTGGTACTTGATCATACGGAGTCTTGTTATATCCTTCCATATTGGAGGGTGACATAGAACCCAGTGAAGAACGGTTGCTGCCAACATAGCTGCGGGCTGTTGAAGTACGACTCTTTGGAGGAGGAACATCTTCTCTGAAAACAGTTAAAAACAAACTGTTTAAAACAGGAATTTACTGGTGTTTTGTGGGACTGGTAAATTTCTTTGATTTTTTTTTTCCTTTCCAGTTGAGCTATTCAAAACAATAAAACGCATAAAAACAGTACTTCTGTTGCTTATTTTAAACAAAAGTGTGTTTCAAATATTTATCCTTTTCAGAATCTATTTTTAACTCAACAAAACATTTTGAAATATGTCACAAAATAGGATACAGGCAAATTAATGTATGCTACCTTGGAAGTACAAAGTTATGCTCTTAATGTCACACTGGGTTAACATGCTGGCCTAGGTTAATGCAGAATTCCGATCAGCCATAACAAATATGTTATCTTTGAAAAGGCATTAAGAGAAAGTTATTTTCTAGTTTCAGATATTACTGCTCAAAGAATAAAGACAATGGGTCATTACCTAATATCATGATGCACTTCTTTTTCATATTTTTTCTCTCTACGTTTCTTACAGCAACAGAAGACGAGAAAGGCCAGTAAGAAAAGCCCCAGAAGAGTTCCAATAACTGCTCCAGCAATTATGCCAGCTGTATTTATAGCTAGAATAGATGAATAGAGATTACTGTATTGGCCTCTAATAGACTTTGTATAATTAGATTTAGATAATTCCCCTCTTACACCCTCAAATAAAAATAAGTGTTCCCTAATTTCTCTATTGAGAAATGTCACTGAATTGATACATGAGGACTTCCACCCTTACAACTGTTTAAATAAAACAAATCTGTATTCACGTGGAAAGACAGGCAGGCTGGTTCGTTTGTTGCAGCTCAAAGAATGCTCAGTATTCAAAAATATAAAATCAAAAAAGGTGTTCACTATCTGCTAGAGAGCTAATTTCTCTTGCAGATTACAGAAGGATCAAATGATCTTATTTCTTTAACTCATTTATCAACACCTCTGATTTTGTGACACCCATTATACAACAAGTACTTACGAGGGGTGACATTTAACACAACGAAACACTCATCGGTGCCAATTCTGTTTGTAGCCACACAACTGTAGGAACCAGAGAACTCCTGAGAGGCATTTTTCACATGAAGTTCACCTGTATCTGTATCTACAAACATTGAACGAACTTTGGTTAACACTTTCATTAAAGTTAAGTATTCAGTATTTCTAAAGGTGTTAATCCACATAAATTTTATGTAAAAAGCCTATGGGTCTTAGTTATGTTAACATCTGTCGGGGGGGGGGGGGGTGTCAAGATGCAAAGAGCTGTCTCGTATAATACAACTGTTTTATGAATAACTGGAAGTTTATTTCATAGCATTTGATTTCAGTATTAGGTTTTGGTACTCCATACTAGTAGACTGCTAAGACTCCTTCCTTGCCCAGAGTGCAGTGGATGTCTAACAGGTATATCTGAGAGATACTGATCTTAAGAGAATAAGTTTAGGCATAAAAATGCTTAGCATTTCAAGGTGAAAGAAAAACTCAAATATAAAATTTTAAATATACTGAAATAAAAAAAGTAACAGATAAATATTACTCAATAATGATGTGGCTGGAAGTTCCTTCATGCCAGTTAATTTCTTCCAGTTGTAGGACAAGAGTGGTGAGCCTTCTTGCGATGAACATTTCAGGATAAGGTCCCTTCCAGTTTCCTGCAATCCTTCAATGTAGCATTTAGTCCTTGCTGGCTTTACTAATAAATAAGGCATTGTTTAATTAATAAAAAGTCAGTTATAATATTCATTAATCAAGCCACAGCAAGCAAATCATTTTCAGTTATTTCTCCATTTTTGTCCTCATTTCTCTGCCATTCTATGGGGAGGTAGGGTGGGTGAGTGAAAATCCTCTAATATTTGAGCACTAAAAACAATTTATCCATTTACAAATCATGATAAAGTGATGAATTCATCTTAAGTACCTCTCTCACTTTAAGCATGAAATATAACATGGCATGTAATAATTTGCCTTCCAAAACCAGAGGGTGTAGCATCTGAACACGCAACTTACCAAGGACAATCAATTGTATTTTTTGGCTTCGAACTCCAGGAGCTTTCTTCACTCTGCACTGATATGTGCCAGTGTCTGTTGATTTTAGGTTCAGGATATCAATGGAGCCATCACCAGATTGGGGATCAGGATTAGTGAACTGCACCCGTCCATTCATTTCTTTATAATAATCATAATAAATCTTGTCCACAGAGTACATAATAATCTAACAGAAAGAACAAAACAAGTATATTGTTATATAAATCTGCATAGCAATTTGAATATTTCAAATAAACTACAGTTCTATTTCTTGGGAAGTTCTTTGTAAGATTTTTTTTCCCCATGTGTGAAATAATTCCAGCCAGAACAAACTCACCCAGCACAATTCCTTTGGTGGAAAAAGTGTCAATTGTATTAACTGCTGTTTAAAATTGCTATGTGCTAATTATCCTATACATCTCTGCCTGCAGGAGTTCATTTAAGTTTACTAATATTGCTTCTAAAAAGCGATGGAATGGGAAACAGGCTTTCATATTCTAAGATCAAAGACTTTCTTTTAAATATTTCCTTGGTAAAAGCTGACTTTGGTTCAACACAGTACTGTGTTTATCAATAACTGAAAAATAAAATTATCCTGGAGTTATTTTCTCTTTACAACCTACTAAGCTATAATAAGCAACCACTTCTTTTTCTAGACTTTAATTAATCTATATAATTGGCATTTGCTGTTCACTAGCCACATGCATAGTGCTTCACAGACATTCCAAAATCATGTTTCCTAATCTGAAAGACACAAAATTCAGAGAACAAGACCGGGTTTATGGTCAGAAAGGAAGGAACATACCGAGCTCTTAACAACAGCTAGGAATTAAAAGATCTCTAAAAAACTGTGTCTACTCACTGTTTGTTCCTTCTTTAGATTATCTGATGGTATTAAAACCCACTCAACATCTAGAGGACCTGTATCTTCTGGTGCGAGAATGAATGTACATGGTAAGGTAACTTTCTCTCCTTGAGCTTTTGCAACCATAGGTTGATCAGCTGAAGTTATCTCTAGGCCTTTTATTACACCTAGGGGGAAAAAAGTGGTGCAGAAACAAGTGTTAAACCCGTACTAATTCAACAAACAGTAACTCAATTCGACAGATGACCATTCAACTTTCACGGTAAACTTTACATTAAACATAGATTTTCAAAATTGGACACCTATAACTAGTATCCTATATTCTTAGGTGTGTAAATAAATTGCCCAATTATCCAAAATGTTGATATTGTTTCAGTATCCCCCTTTCACTGTAATGGGAACCGCAAGGAGTTCAGGTCCTTTGAAAGTCAGCCTGCTTATACTGATGTCTAATTTCAGGCACCCACTTTTGAAAATCTCAGCCATGATACATGATTAAGTGTACCAAACTGGAATTGTCTACAATCAGATATATTTTACTAGAGTCTACCCAACGAAACCATTACAGTGCTGTGTTACTGAACAATGAAGCAAACTCTATAATGTTAATCTGTAAATCAGAGTCCTATAAATATTCACTTGAATCAGGAAAAGCTATACCCTTCCTTATTTTCTATCTACTATGTATATGCATCCTGGTTTAATGCAACAGAACACCTATGAAAGCATGTACACCATAACTAAAACTATTTGATAGTGACGTTTTTGTGTCACAAGTAAATGCATACCACAATCTTAATGCTATCCCTCTGCTAAGATGAGGACATAATGCTAAGTTCAGCTGGAGCTGACAGGACAGTTGTGAAATCTTATAGCTGCACCAAGTTAAATCAATCAATCTGCTTTAAAGCAGGGGTGTCAGAAAAACAGCCCATGAATCTCTTCTGTGCAGCTCACATGAGACCACACTAGAGAGCCATGTCATGAGACCATCACAGAGTGCTAGGTATGCAAGACTGCACTCTGCAATAACATAAGAGTGTTGGGTCTTGTGACATCGCAGAGCGCTCGATATGTGAGACTGCACTCCGCGAGACCATACAGTCAGAGAGAGAGAGCGGTCTTGCAATATTGCAATTTGTCAGCAACAGACAGCCACTAACTAAGCAATGTGGAGATGGAGATGAAAGACGATGTTTGGATTCAGACTACTGGGGGAAAAAAATGTATGTATTTTCACATCTTGGTTATTATTTATTTATACATATTTATGTGAGATAGCACTCCATGATACCATACTCCCCCAGCAGGAGTGGGGGGCTGCAGTTCCTAGTCTCGCACACACAGTGTTCTGTGATGCCGAGAGAATGTAGAGGCCCTAGTATTTTGATTTATGGTATGTACGGCCCACTTGAAGTACATTAAAGCCAAATCTGGCCTGCCATAGCAAATTAGTTCGACATTCCTGCTTTGAAGGAATTGGTGGGTTACACTCTTGCAAAAATCCTTCAGAATTTTAGATGTAAGTTTTGTGTCAGTCTTTTCTGCCTGATCTCCTGGGGGGCAAAAAAAAGCAGTATAATCCTCATTTGCATGGTATGCTCAAAGAACAATACGTTTCCAAGTGACACATTCCAATGTGTCCTCCAATGCTCAACGTTCCAAAAGAATATAGATAACCTATACAATGACCAAAGAAGGATTTACGTCAGAAATGATTTATGTAAGAGGCTGGAAGCTCTCTCTCTGCAACATTTTATAATCTTCAATGTACAACATGTGTTCATCCGTCATGTGTTTTATAGCAGAATCACAGAGTATTTGTTTAGCAGTCAGGAAACATTCAACAAGAAACATTTTTCTGTGTAAATTATGAAATGAACTAGAAGGAAATCTATTGTTGGTGTGAACATCTTGCTGAAAGTCAACCCTTGAGAAAAACAGATTAGTAGGTTCTGAGGTTTAAAATGGTAATTTGTTATCCAAAGTAGTCAAACTAAAACTCAGCACTAAATTTTAACAGGGGCATCAAAGGGACTCAGTATTTTATCTTAGGTAAAATTTGTTTAAAGATGAATCTTCAGTTTTGCTCCAAAACAAAAGTCAAAACCACTTTCAAATGGTATTATTGTCTTAAAACAATCCAGGAAAAACGACAGCCAAGGGAACATCTCATATGAGGAGTACTCAGAATCTACAATGTCCCAGGCTGCTGAGGAGAATTGAATTATCACTATTTTGATTATAAAGATGCAAAACTACACAAAACATTTTGTCCTTTTCTCCCTCTTCTATTTATAATGCTACTTTGCCTACATACAATTAGTGATTAGGTGATAAGTTCTGAAAAAGATATTTCAGTTTGAGGAGCAAAGAACAGATGTGGGAGCTCAGAAAAAGTGTCATATATCCAGATAAATTAATCGCTCAGTTGATTGTCTGCCTGCCTATGTGACAAGTGAGGCAACAACCCAACAGTCCAATGTGAGGTTGTACAATACACAAAAATCAGGTGAAACAAGTTTTTCAGGGAAATACTACTAACACATTATTACCAGCCAGTGTGTATGAATCGTTATCAAGGCCAGAGCACCTCTTAAAAGATACAGTTCTAACACAATCTGGAACTCTCTACACTGGCAGGCCAAAATGGATTGGAAACCAGTTTTCTGGGATCACGTGTAAACAGTTTCTTAGCTATGGCATCAGCCTGCTGTGCACTGATCCAAAACATACAATTCAATCAAGTATGGGACATTATTTGTCACCAAAGATTCCTACAGACTCAGAGCCAACTTACAACAAATATTTGGCAATAGAGGCAAGAATATTGCTACCAAATCTGTTTGTTTAAAACAAAGACAGTCAAGGCAGAGAAGGCACTTGAAAAATGAATTCAGCATGACCATTAGTTGTTACAGATCAATGTTGCTATGTGAATTCACATTAAGGGCTTCACAGTGGATAACAAGTCCACCTTAGTATCAGGCTAGAAGGAGTGGTTCGAGAATGAGGACACCTTTTTAATCTTAAAAGCTTTGCAGACCCCCAAATGATAATAGCTGTTATCAGGAACTAATCGCAGGAAATGGTGCTGAAGAGTGCAGGGGGTCAGACCCTGCCTGCTTCCAGGGGGGGGGGGGGGAACATATCCAGGGTGAGGCTGCTCACAGCAGGGAAATACAGTTCATGTAGACCAGGGGTCCCAAACACACAGCCCATGGGCTGCATTCTGCCCCTAAAGCTCTTTCCCGCGACCTGCAATGACACAATTGTTTCCGATATTTGCAATATCATTGTATGGAAAGGTTTCAGTGGTGCGGCCCTTGGGCTACCATACTAACCCTCATGCAGCCCTCTACTAGTCCTCATAGTGATTTGAGTTTGAGACCCCTGATATAGACCAGTGGTGTCAAACTCATTCAATGTAGGGGGGTCAAGTGAGAAGTCAGGGCACCTGACTCAGGCCATCCGGCCACATGGGCTCCCTCATCCTTTCTCCTTTCATGTTCAGAGTGGCATGGGTTCCCCTTCCCTCTCCCCAACCTTTTCTTTTTCCTGCCCTGTGCTCCCAATCCCCCCTTCCCCTTCCTCTACCTCCTGGTGGCAGGCAAAAATAATCAGTCTCAGTCACAGGCACGCTGGGCTCCTGCCTCTCCCCTCATGGCTCACTCACTGTCCTTCAGAATGTTGGCCTTTGATTGGCTTGTTCGCATGTGGGCCCCAGCCACCTCTTCTTTTTTTATTTGTAATTCATGCATTGTGCTGTCAATCAATTTAGCATGCTGACTGAGTGGACAGTTGGGATACAAGGCAATGAGATGGCTTTCTGGAGCCGGCCTAGCCTGCTGTGACTGAGACTGGCTGGTTGGCAGACCACAGCAGAGCTGAGCTGGGATTGGCTGGAGTCTCTCCTTTGTTACCCTGTGCTGTGACCCAGATCACGTGAGTGAGCTCGGGGCACACCCAGCCCCGCTGTGACAAGAGCCGACCTTTGCAGTTTGCTGGTACAGACACCTTCCAGGCACAGGCCAGGCAGCAGTTAAACAGACCAGATCAGCCTCCTGGGTAGGCCAGATCCACCCCCACAGGCCATAAGTTTGACACTCCTGATTTACAGCCCTCTCCAACATGGGTCCCTGGCCAGCAGTGGTTGGGGCCAGATGTATTCACAGACCCCTTGCAATAACTCATCCACAGACAACAGGTTGGGAACCACTAGGCTAGAGAAAAGACCTCATCTCCTTTCCAAACATTTCTCCCACCATCACTGCAATGAGAACCTGTCTACAGAGCCCTGCATGGATACAAATATGTGGATCCCCATAAGATCTGCATCTGCAGTAATAAATTTCCACCCAACTGCAATCCACCTTCCCTTTTTTTTTTTTTTTTTTTTTTGGACTTACCTACATCTGCTCAGCAGCCATTTTAGAGCGAGCAACCCTGCATGAGCTCTCAAGTCCTCACCACCCCAAACAGCTGACGAGCCCTGCCCAACAGATGATTAGCTATTCAGCCCTGTTTAATGCAGTGGTCTTGAAGACACACTAAGTCAATTGCTGAGGCAGTGCTGGTACTCCATGAGAATAAGAGTAAGCTATACAAGTACAGACAATAGAAAGAGAGAGAGATTAATGAGAAGTTATGCCTTTTGGCTAGAGCAGTCTTTCCCAACAGTGTGCTATGGCACACAGGTGTGCCTTGAGGTCTAAGCAGGTGTGCCACAAAATCTTTTGAAAAACTACTCCAAGAGCTCTGGATTGGTTCATTGGCTCATGAATGTTCATTTGGAAAATATACGGTGGTGTGCCTCAAATAAATTAAAGGTAGTGAGGTGTGCCACAGCATAGAAAATGTTGGGAACCACTGGGCTAAAGCAGTGGTTCCCAACCAGTGTACGGGGGCACACTGGTGTGCCATGGTAACACCCAAAGTGTGCCGCGGCCATCCCCAATATCTGCAGTTAAAGTTCTCTCCCAGCTCAGCCCAGCCACGTGGGCTGTGCAGGGCTGGGAAGAGGCAGGGGTTAAAGTAAGAGGGAAGACACCAGACCACAGTTCCAGGAGCCCCCTATTTTTAGGCAGGCAGCATTCAGGGGCCCCTAAAAATAGGGGAAGGCACCCCAATGCAGAGTTCCAGAGGTGGCCCTAAAAATAGCAGGCGCAGCCGGAACACAGAGTTTCAGTGGCTCCACCTTAAACCCTGCTCCACCTTAACCAGCCAACAGAGAGCTGAGAGAGGCTGGGAGTGTGTTAATCTCCCCCTTGCCCTGCTGAGCAGCTTGTGTCAGCCAGCCTGCAAACAGCTCAGATAAGGGCTTTGGGGTGCTGTCAGGGGTTGTGTGGGGCAGGTGTGTGTGTGTAGCAGAGGTGGGTGGGAATGGCTGTATAGCAGAGGGTCTGTAACTGGAGTTGTGGGGTGGCTGTTTGGTTCTGGGTGTATGTAGCTGAGGGGTGGGATGGCTATGTGTGGGGAGGTGTAGCAAGGGGCTGGAGGCCTGGTTCTGGCCCCTGCAGGGGGCTGGGGAATGGGAGGACAGGACCTACTGGGGTGGGAGGGAGCAGCAGTGGGGTGAGGATTTTCCCTGAGTGGCAGGGAGCCACCGTGGAAAAGGGGGAAGGGGTGCTGCGCCATGCTCCCCTGCCCTACCTTCCCACTCCCCAGGTTCCCCCTGCCCCCCCGACAAAGCCACTTTTGTTCTCCCTTCCTCTCTTGCTACCCTTGTGCTGTTCCCCACATGGCTGCCCTTGTCCTCTTTTGCCACCCCTGCCCTGCCCGCCCTGCCCTCCACACTCACTCCTCCCACTGCACACGACTCCTGACCTACCCATGTTTTGCCACCCCTGCTCTGCTACCCCTACTACCCCACATAGGCACATTTCTGAAACACTGTGCCATGGTTCATGAATATTCATAAGCAACTTAAGTTAATTTGAATATTCATGAGTTTTTTAATGGTGATGTACCTTGAAAAATTTGAAGGTATCAAGGTGTGCCATGGCAGAGAAAAGGTCAGGAACCACTGGGCTAGAGATCAAATTTGCAAGCAAATCAACCCCGACCAAGAGAGTTCAGAATGATCATCAATGGGCTGCTTTGGTCGTGAATGTGCAATTCCAAATTATATTGCACCTAACAGACTATTCAGTTTTGAAAACATTATACTGATTTTCCCAGACCAAAAAAAAAAAGTTCAAGTGGAGTTACACTTGAAAGGACAGATCAGTAACTGAGGGCAAAATACATCAAAGAAATATTGCAACAATCCCTTTAAAAAAACCCAAACATTATAAAATCTATACAGTTCAGAATTAATTTACTTGAAGAAATACAAACACGTTAAGGTACAAACATGAAAAACTAAAACAACCAAACAACGTTGTCCTCACCCTGCAATGAAACCATCCAATAATCATGAATACTGTATAACATTTTAGACTTCTAGCTTGAGATTAGATGTCCTCCACATCCTCCCTTCTCCCACCGCCAGATTAGATTTCCTCCCACTTCCCTTCTCCCAAGTGCTGCTTGGCCCATTGGGGTTGCATTAGATGCTGGTTGCGTGCCCTGCCTGCATCTAGAATTTTGTCCGTCTTGATCTCGGGCACGAGGAATCAAACCTTCTGCGCTGTTGTTGATAGGAGAATCTGTTGTTTTTGTTGTACTGGTACCTGTTGTTTCAAGCTCTATACATAGGTGGTTGCATTCCTAGTGTTCAAAGAGTAGCCCTCGAGTCTTTCAGCGAGTGCATGATATTGTTTGTCTTTTCTCCAAACAGCTTGCGTCTATCGAACAGGAGATCCTCAATGAGGGCCTGAAGCTGTCTCGGAAGTGCCGCTGTCTGAAGCCCAGAGGATCTACGCAGCACTACGGCGGAGCCAACGGCATGGGCTGCTGTGTCTGCCGCATCCAGTGCTGCCTGGAGGGCTATTCTTGATATTAGGAAGCCCTCCTGAAGAATGGCATTAAATAACTCCTTCTTTTCGTCCAGAAATAAAGTAATAAAATCTGTCAGCTTGGAGTAATTGTCATGATTATAGTCCGCCAGGAGAGCAGCATCGTTTGCAATTCTCAATTGCAATGTTGCTGACGTATATATCTTCCTGCCCATTATATCCATCTTCCTATCCTCCTTGTCAGGCAGTGATGTTCTGGTACAACTCTGTTTAAGACACTGATTTGCTGCGTCTATGACCAGCAAGTTGGTTTGTGGGTGTGAAAACAAGAATTTATCATCATTGGGCATAATAAAGTATTTCTTATCAATCTTATTTGTGGGAGGCTCTGGTATGCAGAAAACAAGTCTGTGGAGCACATCACACAGCAAATGAACAACATTCACAAAGAACAACAGAGACTATCTGCTATTGAGTTTTGGGTAACCAGGTGATAAGTTGAGAACAATATAATGTCATAGGAGATGCACTAATTCCATAGCTTCATCACTTCAGCACACAAGGAGGGCTCCATGTAGTTGACTGATGTAGTACATATGGGCTATGTGGTCAGTTAGCACCTTTGTATGATCCTGTGATGAGTGGGAAGAAATGGGTGCTGGCACTGTTGACCACTTTTAGCTTGAGCAGACTGTTGTGGCAAAGTGACTTTCCCATGGTTACCCAGCCAGGCCAGTGGCAGAGCAATGATAGTCCCTGGCCCCACAGTTGTTCTGTGATCCCCCAGTGTTCCTTCTCTCTCCTGTAACGTTTTGTTATACAGAATGGAGATAACTGCTGTGTTTTGGGTTGTTTGCAATGTGCAGTTGCTAAAATAACTGGTGAGAGAATCATAGAATCATAAGGTTGGAAGGGACCTCATGAGGTCAATCTAGTCCAACCCTCTGCTAAAAGCATGACCACTCACACTAAATCATCCCAGCAAGGGTTTTGCTAACCGATCCTTAAATATCTCCAAAGATGGAGATTCCACCACTTCCCTAGGTAACCCATTCCAATCCTTCACCACTCTACTAGTGAGGAAGTTTTTCCTAATATCCAACCTCAGTGGTCCTCAGCTTGAAACCATTGCTCCTTGTTCTGTCCTCTCTTGCTACTGAGAACAGCCTAGCTCCCTCCTCTTTGGAGCACCCCTTCAAGCAGTTGATGGTTGCTATCAAACCTCCTCTCAGTCTTCTCTTCTGCAGACTAAATAAGCCTAATTCCTTCAGTCTCTCCTCATTAAGTCATGTGCCCCACTCCCCTAATCATTTTTGTTGCCTTCTGCTGGACTCTTCCTAATTTTCTAATCTCTTCACATTCTCTCTGTAGCACAGAGCCAAAAACGACACAGTATTTCAGATGTGGCCTCACCAGAGCTGAAACGAGGAGACTAATCACATCCCTCAATCTGCTGGCAACATTCCTATTGATGCAGTCCAATATGCGACTGGCCTGTTTTGCAACAAGGGCACATTGTTGACTCATATACAGCTTTCCATCCACCATAACCCCCCTGGTCCTTTTCTATAGGCTGCTACTTAGCCAATTGGTCCCCAGCCCATAATAGTACATAAGTTTTTCTGTCCTAAGTATAGGACTTTGCACTTCTCAAACCTCATGAGATTTCATTTGGCCCAAAGCTCCATTTTGTTTAGGCCTCCCTGAATCCTATCCCTGCCCTCCAGTGGCTTACCTTTCCCCTATATTTTATGTCTCAAAACATACCCAGTTTTATTATATGGTCATTACAGGAACTACGAATGCAAGAGAAGACTAGTGTTTGTCTCTCTCCTTCACACTTCGATTCCACAATTCTCCATTCCACCAGTCCCATCCCCTTTTTCATTCCATTAAGCCATTAGCTGGCACTGTAGAAGCCATTAATATGTAGGAAGTTCAACAAGGATATGTACAAAATCCTGCAGTTGGGACAAAAGAACCCCATGTACTGCTACAGGCTGGGGAGTGATCAGCTAAATAGCAGCACTGGAGAAAAGGACCTGGAAGTCATGGTGGATGGGAAGCTGGATATGAGTCAGCAGTGTGCGCTTGCTGCCAGAAAGGCCAATGGCATACTGGGCTGCATCAGAAGAAGTGTTGCCAGCAGATTGAGGGATGTGATCATTCCCCTCTATTCGGCACTGGTGAGGCCACATCTAGAATACTGTGTCCAGTGTTGGGCTCCCCACTACAAAAAGGACATGGACAAATTAGAGAGAGTCCAGCGGAAGGCAACAAAAATGATCAAAGGGCTGGAGCACAAGCCCTATGAAGAAAGACTGAAGGAACTAGGCTCATTTAGCCTGCAGAAGAGAAGACTGAGGGGGGATTTGATAGCAACCTTCAACTACTTGAAGGGATGCTCCAAGGAGGATGGAGCTTGACTGTTCTCAGTAGTAACAGAAGACAGAATGAGGAGCAATGGTTTCAAGTTTACAGCTGGGGAGGTCCAGGCTGGATACTAGGAAAAACATTCTTACTAGGTGAGTGGTGAAGCATTGGAATAAGCTACCCACGGAGGTGGTGGAATCTCCATTTTTGGAGGTGTTCAAGGCCCAGCTGGACAAAACCCTGGCTGGGATGATCTAATGGGAGTGGTCCTGCTTTTTTTGGCAGGGGGTTGGACTAGATGACCTCGTGGGGTCCCTTCCAACCCTATGATTCTAAGTTGCTCCTTGCTGACTCCTACCCTATGTTGCTGCAAACACAATCACAAGTAGCAACTTATTGAAAAACCACACACTATTTTGGGGACATAGCCCAAGCTGCACAATGAGATTGGCTTCCACTACTCCTCCTTCCCTCCTAACCTCCTGCTTCCTACCTAGGACTCCTGCCTCTGCTTCAGTCAGGTCCTCCCAGCCATGTCCAGGTCTACCCAGTTCACACTTTTGCCATATCAGGCCTCTCTGCCACACACTCTAACCCAGTGGTTTTCAAACTGTGGGTCAGGACTCAGTACTGGGTTGCAGACCCTGAGCCCCTGCTGCCACTGCCAAAAGACTGGAATGTACTGCTGAAAGATGTAATCGTTGGGTCATGGGCACTAATAATTTTTTTTCTCAACTGGATCCTGAGAACCACTGCTCTAACCAGTTCTCCCCAAATATGAAGGAGTACATGTATTTTAACTCAGTGGTCCTCAATCACTGTGTTGGGACAGATTACTCTGTCACCACACAGTGGTAAGTGTGTCATGGAGAGCTGGTTGTGATATGCCACCAAGTGTGTCATGATCTACAAAAGGCTGACAACCACCATTGTAACCATTCATTTTCTGGATTTCAGATGCTTATATCTGTGTTACCTTCAAACCATCCATTCCACATCCCAGCACACATGAAAGAAGGTCGCAGATAACCCACAGAAAGGCAAGCACTCTCCAGAAATCTGGCTCGTATGAAAGGGGCATGAAGGGAAGTCAGACCCCACCCACAGATGTGTGGTAGGATGACTAGATGTCCCAATTTTATAGGGTCAGTCTCAATATTTGGACTTTTTCTTTATAGCCTCCTATTACCCCTCCACCATCTGTCCCAAATTTTTGTACTTGCTATCTGGTCACCCTAATGGGCAGACTCCCCAAAATCCTGGCATGCACAAACACATATGGAGACAAGAAGGTAGGCTCACACAGTCTCAGGGGGCATGGATACCTAGATCCCAGCTGACATGGGGGAGGGGGATTCAGACACTGCAATCTTCTCACACACAAAAATGGAGACAATATTTTCCCATTCCTCCCTTCACCTGGGCACCCAACCTCTCATTTCTACCACCCCATTTATCACTTCCCATCAGTGTACCCCAAACTCCTCTCACCTCTATTCCCCATACTCCTCCACCTCTTAGAATGCCCTGTGTACTAGCTATTATTTGCATGGTTTTTTTTTTTAAAAGGACTAAAATATTTTGATTACATTCACATAAAATAAAAATCAAATAGTAATAATAATGAAAACACTGACAGAGAGATGTATAGCATCCAATCTTCTCCCAGTTTGTGCCCAAGGTGGGATTCAGACACTGGCTGTGGGGAGAGGTTTAAAGGAGTACTGTGAATCACCCTGTGATAGCCTTTGGTATCAAACTTTGAAATCTAACAAGCCTATTAACTGCTTCATCCATACATGCTTAGTGGAATCTATCAGACATGTGAATAGGCTTCTGAGCCTTAGTGTGCCTAACTGAAGAAGCAAACTCTTTTTCAAGTAATGTTTGATTATTCTCAAAGCAATGGAGAGTGTATGCAATCTGCTTACTGGTAAGTAATACTTGAGTGTCAGGGATGCTGATATGATTGCCTGACCAAAACTAGGTTGCCAGAATCTGTCAAAATCAATAAAAACTAGAAGGGAAGGTGGAGCGAGAGGAAGGTACTTTATCTGAGGAGTCCTTTGATTAAATGCCCCCAAATTTGGATCCAAAATTGAACCCCATAATCCCAGGAGGCATTCCAAATACTAAATCAAAGTAACCTGGGTAGATTTTACAGGACTCAGAAGAGTCAAGCTTTAAACAGAAAGGTGCTCTTAACTTTAACAATAGGATTTCATGCTCAAGAAAGTTCAACTGATAATGCAAGTTAATGGGCCAATTTCTACTAATTCAAAACAAAAATTCAAAAGCAAAAGGTTTGTCACGTCTTTGAATTCAGTTACTAGGACATTCTCCTGATCCAATATGCCCAGCCTCTCCATATGACTAGTAAGGGAGAAGACACAAAATTAATTATAATGGCTCACTCAGGAAGATTTTCCTTTTATAAACCAAAAAGTTTTTAATCACCAAAGCTAAGGATGAGAGTGTAGCACTATTAAAACACTTAGATTCTGCATACATAGGGGTAATTTTAAGAAATGAACCATTGGTCCTACCACTGACTCAGCTGCACCAGTGAAAGCCTGAGTAGGAGCTAAGACAGGAAAAGCTCTCACTGCTTCCAGCATTTCTGACTACAAAAGCACATTCAGTTGCCTGGAAAAAATGAGAAAAGCTGCTACACTCTTACCAAAACCTGTCACGCCCAAGCTACCACTAGTGCAGGTGAAGTAACCATAACACTGGTGAGACTTATGCACTGTCATGGTCTTAGCAAGTTTACCTGACCTAATAAGTACCAGATCTATATTTCTTCAACTGCCTAAGATGTTTGTTCACACTGACAGTATCAGGGAAACAACCTTCTGCTCACAGGTAAAGAGAGCGAAAATGTTTGTGCCACCAGACTCCTTGTTTGTTCAAAAGTGCCGTCACTAAAATTCATGCCCTATTAATGTAAATTACTCTTATCACTTACTGGTTAACCTTCCAGAGATTCATTTCTTAGGCTGATGCTACACTGCTTAGATCAATGTAAATTATTCTACTTGGGGATAATTAAACCTATAGGAGACCTCTCCCGTTGGCTTAGAGGAGCCACACTAGAGCATTTGTACAGCCATCATCTGAACCGTACATCACTAATTCACAGTAGACTACTTTTGGGGGGGCAGTTTAGAATGTAGGATGCAAATAAAACTTTTACAAAAGATTTTGTGACGTATATTTTAGATTTAGTTTTTATTAGCAATGAAATAATTTTGGTCATATTTATGCAAATCAGTTCAATATAGCCATACCCATTTTTCCTCGGACAAAATCAAAATCCCTTAAACAAGACATGTTTCTTTAAAGGGAGTAAAATACTTACATATACGTAGTTCACAATTTAAATCTTAAATTGGGAGAAGCTATAGAATTCATTTTTACATAGTCATAGTGTGGAGCACAGACAGATAACTGTAACCCTGTGTAATGGACATTGTGACCAATGTCCATCAAGACTCCATATTGTCAGTTTGGACTTTCTGCTTAAACAATGTACATCATTTTGGATACTTGATGAAATCTGGTTTAGGTATATGCTGTATATGTTCTTTTAAATGTGTGAACAAGCTGTGTGAATGAAGGGCGTGTGTGTGAAAAGGCCAGTCTCAACTGCCAGCCTGTCCTGATGAACCATAAGTACCATCTAACTAGCTGAACAATGCAGACATCTCATTAAAGCAAACAGAAGGAGCCACCCCAGAAAGAAAAGAATAAAATACAATCAAGTCTGCAAGTGACTGGGGACCAATGATCTCCCAGGAACCCTGAGGCTACATGACACAGCAAATCCCATAGACTTACATGAAGGCCTGCAAGTATAAAAGACGGGTGAGAGCATGAAAACTTTGGGTCTCATTCTGCAACTGACATCTTGGCGCATCGGATCATGACCGACAGAGGCCTGGCTCCCTCCTTGTGCCCAGCCTAGTTGGCCACTAGGCTGGCTCAAGCAACACATGAAAGGACTGGTAATTACATCACACCAGCTTGCAGAACTTTGTGTTTGTGCTTTTTGCTATCCTTACTTATTTACAATAAATGTGGCATATTGCCTTGTCCCCCTGAATAAGATCCTGCTAGTCTTTTCTTTTTACTAGGGGGCGCTCTCCTGGGTGCCCTTTTTGGTATAACAATAGTGGTAATTTGGACAATCCATAGCTTTAAGCAAAAAGAATCTCTCCTAGACCTAGGCTATACAACAGGGGTCTCAACTCAAATCACCATGAGGGCCACATGAGGACTAATATGTTAGCCTGAGGGCCACACCACTGAAACCTTTCCATATAACAATATTGCAAATATAGGTAACAATCGTGTCATTGCAGGCCGCAGTAAATAGCTTTAGGGGCCACGTGTGGCCCACAGGTCGCATGTTTGAGACCCCTGCTACACAAGAAAAAGTTTGATGGCACAGATATATTAGCAAACCCTCCTAGTATAGGATAGCTCTGTGGTTTTCAGTCCGTGGGTTGGGAGCCAGTATTGGGCAACAGATCTTCAGGTACTAGGTCACAGTGATTCTGCTGCCGCCGCCAAAAGACTGACTGGAATGCTTTGCTGAAAGATGTAATTGTTGGGTCGTGGGCAAAAATAATTTTTAAACTGGGTCTTGGGGAAAAGTTTGAAAACCACTGGAATAGCTTATCCTGGCAAAAGTGTTTTTGCTGCTGGTATAGCTTATACCAGGTCACTATATAAAATAAGCTATAATGTACTTTTTTGCTGGTATAACTGCATCTGTGTTAGTCCGCCCCCCCCAAGTGTTGTTGCAATAATAAATAATACCAATAATCCACACCTCTAATTGACAGTGCTGTGCTGGCAAAAGTTTTCAGTACAAACCTAGCCTTTATCCTCTGAAAGGTATCTGCTGAGTATGTTGATAAGGGTCTCACTTAGAAAATTCAGTAGCTGCTAGAGTATTTGACTATGGGTAAGTTGTGTAAAGACTTGTTTTCCAACTGGATTGTAGTATCTGAGAGAGATGCAGAGCAGGATGGGTTATTATTGGATATTCTAAACATCAATGACCTCTAAAAGACAATATGCTTAAAAGTGACCTTCAAAAAAGAAAAAAAAAGTATTTTTTCACTTCTTGACAGAAGACTAAAATTTTATTTCCCGTTTTTGGTTTTAGATCTTCAAACAATCAGGATTACCAAATCTTGCCCTTCCTGTTGTTGCTGGAGGATTCATTAAAGTACTCTGGTCTTGTCTATTTACAAACTTGTACTAGCTTAGTTAAACTGATTTCACGACACTCTCGTGTTTGTTTAGTTTAAACCTCTTCCCAATCAATTTAAACTCAACTGCCATAATACAAGTTTAAACTAATTAAGAGTAGCCATACAGCTTTTTACACCAAGTGATTAAAAAAATCTGTTTAAATTCACGCTAAAATCAAACTGGTGCAATTCTGTAAGCAAACACGTACTACATAACTTGTGGGATGTTGAATCTTCTCCTCTCCCAAAAGTCTGACACAACTTTTTGTTAACTAAAATTAATTCAAATAAGCACAAAAATTACTGAAGTTCCTTCTCTCAGCTATGCAGGTAATCAGCTACTCTTGTGATGTCATAATTCCACTATTTACCTCGTCTTCTGTCAAACCCACAAAATTTGAATGTGATATTCTAAATAAAAAAATCCAAACAAAATGCTCTCCCGCTTTTTCATTTTAAAGTCACAGAATAAAGAACACAAGCTATTTTCCCCCTGTGTGTAGGTGACTTTTAATTCAACTTATTTTCTTTTAAAAAGAGAAACTCTATATTAATGCACCAATTCATGTACTCTGTTTTATTTTAAATGCTCTAAATACCAAGCTCCGAAAGACAAGGTTTGAATTTTATATTAGTTGGGTGCATAGGGGCTAGTAAATTTTTTAGGACAACATCTATTATTGAAAAGCACCTCTCCAGTGAAGCAACCTCCTTTATTTGGAAGGGTCAGAAAAAGAAAAAAAAAAAATACACCTAAGGGAAAAAGAAGCAATAACAAACAAGCAGCAGCTTCAGAATTAAAGAAAACAAAAGGCAAAGATGCATCAGGGAAGGGAAGAAATAGATAGGAAAAGGCTAGTTTGGCTAATACTAATAAAACCCAAACTTAGTATTGATAAGAGTATGAGAAAACAAGGAACATGAATCCACAAAAAAAGAAAAAAGAAAAAGGGAGAAAGGTAAACTGATGGAAAGAATGTAAAAATTAAACAAATGGCAAAGAAACACTATGAAACAGTAAAAAAAGCTATGGTTGCATTTAAGTAATGTGCATAGTTATACTTCACTGCATTCCTCCAGAAAAAGTCAAAAAAATTCTTAAATTTGGTAGGTTTTAAGCACTTGGGCAAGAAAGGAAGAGATGGGATAAAACTGCTACTTACCATGGGTAATAAAGCACATTTTTTTTTAAACACAATGTCAGGAGAGCAGGTAATATTTTTGTCAGGATTTTAAGAACTACTTAGGATATAAACCAAACTCTTAAATTAAGTCTTCCTATGCAAACAAAGGGCTTGTCAACACATGTATTATTGACTTGTGGTACCACAGAAGATATCTACATCTATCTGAAAGTCTTAAAGGTCAGCGTGAATGATAAAAACTGAGCTTTACCAATTAACAGCTTCCACAAACTCTCTTTTTACAAAGAGCTGTAGAACAACAATGCAAGTGAGCGTCATACTATAAGACCTTTTGCAGTCAGCGGCACTCCTAAATTGCTGTCGGCAGAAAATAAACCAGAATCACTGCAAGCCTAGTATGCATAATGTATGACTTGGGGTAGCTTGTAAAAAGCACTACTGCATTGGAACATTATGACACAGGTGAGAGAGTCTTTTATGGTTGCTTGAGTATTCTGGTAAGCATAAAGACAAACAGGAAAATCTGGCTGCAAGGTGAGTACAAAGAAACGTAGAGAGACAGGGTGGATGAGGCAAATATCTGTTACTGTTGGTGAAACAGCGCTCAGTTTACACTTGAAATTCCTCTCTTTCATAAACAGATGTTAGTTAGCCCAGTAAAAGATATTATACCTCACCCACCTTCTCTCCAGGATCTAACAAGGCTACTATAACTCGGCAAACTACAAAGAACAGTAGTATTTCTGAATGAAAAATTAAAGTATTACTGTGCAGAGCTCATCATAATATTGCTAGCACAAATTATTTCTTAAGTACATTCCGTTTTGAACAGGACTTCCCAATGCACAATCAATTTGAAAGGTCAGTGTTGTAAGAAATTGAAGTAAAAAGTTTACTTCATTTTCCACCACACTGCTCAACTTTTATAGTTCTGTTAGGGATTGGATTACTGCAATACCCTCAACCTGGAATTTTAAAATTGGTTGAGAATGCAACGGCCTGCTTATAAGAGGTGATTCTCAAAGGCTGTCATGACATTTCTCTTCTGTGATCTACATCAACTGCCTTCGCGGGTTTTCTAAAATGAAGCTAGTTTTGGCTTATAAAGCTCTATAAAGAGCATCACCTTACTTGGCGACTACGTCTGTCGTTGTATTTGTACTGTCACACTTGTGACCAGTGGAAATGCTCTAACTGGATCCCCCTGAATTTAACAGATGAAGGTTCAATTTTCTTCATGAGCGGACTGCAGTTTTAAAACAAGCTTGCCCTCTGCCCAAACTAGCCCAAATCCATTGACCTTGAATTTCATCTGTTTGCAAAGATTGCCACACAGAGCATGAGGTTTGATTATGTGAATGGAGAGTTCTGCTGGCCGTTAGTTTTACTCTTCTCTTTTTGCACTGAATAGTTGCTTCTTTTCATTTTTGTAATCTCAGATAAATATAATCATGTTTTCCTATTTCAAAGAAATATTTTCCCTTGTTGGTGTATTAAAGGACCACACAACTAGGAGAAACTGAAGCACACAGAATAAGGAAAGTGGGAATAGACAAAGCATGTCTATGCACAAAGTAAACAAACTGAAAATTAAAAATATATGTTCTCCTCTAAGATTTCTCTCTTGGGTACTATCTGTAACAACAGAAGGTGCAATATTTCCCGTTACAAGCATGATTGACAATAATCCCTTTAAAAAGATGCACACTCCAGTGCCAAAGACTTGCCAATCATGTACATTTTTTCTGTTGGCATTTAGTAATTGTCAGAAAAGTTATTATCTTTGTTTTCCTGTGAGAAGAAATGATTGAAGATGTTTCAACAGATCCCTAGATAATTTATGCTCAGAACCTACAAACACAAGTGCCCGTGCTTAGTTTTTCTCATCTGAGTTCTCTCTACTTCTCAGGTCTGCAAAGTTCACACATGGTGTTTGCAGAATCTGGACATTAGGAAGTGAATGGACTTTTCTAAATACTTTGCTGGACTATCATTAAAAATAAATTTGAAAGTGAAAGGACAATAAGTAATTTTAGTCTTTACCCAATAGTCCATTCTTTTTGTATCTATCCCTGTGTTCATGAGCTGTTCTGAACATTTTTGAAGCGCTTGTTCATGAGCTGAACAGGTTTCCTAGCAACATGAGTAGTTGATGACCTTGCTCCACAGGGACTTAGTTATCAAGTTCAGAAGCACAGAACAGTGGTATTCTTTTCATTACTGAAGGGAAGCAAAGATTACAATTCCTTTTGTACAACCACTATGCAACAGAGTTTTAAGAAGCTTTATCAATAAAACAAGTTAAAGCATAGAGCTTCATCTATTCCAATATGCAGGGTCTTCAGATTCTGGAGAACTAGTCCAAACACGTCTGGTTTGATTTGGACATATTTAAAAAATCCAGCATGGTCTCCATCAGTCTGCAGTTAACTAAATGCCTCATGGAATTCCAGGAGAGCAATCTGCACAAATTTAATGGAGGAACAGTGTGTGAAGTGGAGTAAGAAAGCTGGGGTCTAAGCAATAGAAGCAACAACTGAAGGGCACCACCTCCCCAAACAGGGAAGTCAGTGTCAACAAAAAGGACTAAACAATGGCACCAGTTACACACTAGCAAAATAAGGCTGCTGTGCCTTGCCCTGCCTCACCTCACCCCACCCTCTCATTTTCTCTCATTCTGCCACATGTATACTGATTTCCTCATCTCCAAGTTTCCAGCACCACTTTATAGAGACTGAGTCACACTGCAAAATCCTTTTTTTTTTTTTTTAAGTCCTTGGTGACATTTACAAGAAAAGTGAGCAAGTCAGTTTTCATTTTAGGCATGTCAGATATATCTGTCAATCAAAGCATCTAGGATTTTGAAAGCAAGGTGGCAGTTTATCCAGAGGACAGTACTGTATTTCACTTTGGGGGGCCAGGTTTTTGGTTGTCCAGAGCTACTGGACAAAGGAATTTTTCTTAGCACGTGATGAGCTCTATGTCAATACTGCAAGCAAGCTTATTCAGCTTATTTTTAGAGATGACCTGCACAGGGAAAAGGGATGCTTTATGATGTATCAAGGCAGCCAGGAAGAAGAGAGAATTATGTAGCATAAACAGCTATAGAGCGAAAAGCCTGGTTTTTAAAAAGATCTTTTCAAAAACCTCTTTCTGATTTCATCTAATGATAAACTAATGGCTTGACTGGTGATCATACCATCTTTAATTAAAAGAAAAGAATATATAAGGGAGTGCCTAAAATTTCCTTGGTAGGCTGTTAAGAGTAAGTTCAATTATCTAAATAGGTTCACTCTACAGTAATTATACTGTACAGTTTTGAATCAAGACTATCTTTAATTCTTCCAGAGGCCTGAATCTTTAAATTGGAAGTGGTCCTCCTACAAGAAGTTTTACAGTAGGGCTGACAAACTTGCAGCCCTTAGGAATATTCTCTCTACCCCACAAGACCATCCCACTCCATCCATCCTACACAATTGAGTAGAGGCAGGAAAGGATGTCTGACTGGGGAAAGGCACACAAGCCCCTTTCCCATCCAATGTAGAGTTGCTGCTGCAGGCTGGTAGCAGAGGCTCAGCTCTGGCTACACAGGCAATGCATAGGGAGTCATTGGGATCATGTGCCCACTCTCTGATTTCCACTTAGCTTGCCAGGTGGGTGGGAGGGGGACTATCCTACTCCTACTGCACAAGCAGGTTCAGCCCAAACCCAGCAACCAGGCCCAGGAGAGGAATGGGAGGGGTGGGACGGAGCTGCCTCTCATGTGGGCTAAGGTAGCAGCTTCGCCACAGCATAAAAAGACTCCTGTCAACTACTCGTTAGATTCTCTTCATGACTCCCAAGTCAAATTCCCACTTTCAGCATTTCTAATTTGTGCACTGTGGTATGGCAATCTTCATCAACAGCCTCAGGTGCAACTACTTGTGTCTCTACTTGTGCACAGACTAACACCACTCAATGAAAAACTTCTCTCTGCTTTTATATGTTATGCAAAATGCAGCAGACATATGACAATCACTGTACAGTATTAGCTGGTAAACAGTCATTGCAGGTCAGACATCCACCACTTGCTGGCAGGCTCCCAAAAAGCATACTGCTCCACCACCCTTAACCTATGAGTATACCAATGAATCTGCATTTCCTCAGGTTTTTGGGTACAGGAACAGGTTATGAGCCACTGCACAAATGCATACACACGGTCACCTAGAGTCACCTATGCCACCTGCTTAGAAGCACAGAATTCCTTTCTACTAGCTCTGAAGGGTCAACATATTTGGAAAATTTTAGCATTGTGTATGCTGTCCGGCCACCCAATGTACACATCCACAAATTTGTCACAGAGAGTCATTAAGGCTTGTGTTACCATGGAGTAGTTTGAACCCCCTTCCATTTTTATACATCTCAGTCTGGTTGGGCTGGCCACCAAATGTGCCCGTTAAGTTCAACTCATGCAGTTTGTGAATTCCAGCTTCTTAAATCTTTAATCATGCACCCCTGTAACACAGTATATGATCTACAAAATGCTCACCAAAACTTCATTCATAACAGACTTCTCACTGTCAAACCAGTGACACTGAAGCAGCAGCCATACAAGCTAGCCAGCTGCCACAGGGAAACTGTCCCTTTTTCCACATAAATGGGAGCTCTTATACCTAAGGCCTGGAATTCCAGAGTTAGTGCACAAAAAAGGAACAGTCAAATCTTTTTCATTCTGAAGTTACACAGCCACTGCTGCTCATCACAGGCTTTAACAACAGTCTGTAGTTGTGATCCAAACACAGAAGTTGATGCACCACTTACTACCATCACCTAGTACAGAGCACAGTTGTCTACTCCAAGCAATGTGTGCACATGACTAGTAAACTACATATTCCAAGAAATATTCTTCAGTCTCCAAGTGTCTACAGACAGTTCTGGAACATTCCCCCTCTACTACCTCAGCTTCACCAGTTTCACAGAAGTTCCTGTAGAAACCTCTTGTTAAACAAGGAGAACCAAGTCATCACCCTCACTTCCAGTTTGTGGAAAGGACCAGTAAATGGCACCAACAGCGGAAAACCTATGGGATTTTCCCCAGTGAACTAAGGGTAGGGGACAAAGATGTCAGACTTCTTCATTACCTTTGGATTCCAAATGGCCTTTTGGAAACTCAGATGCCCATAGATTCAGACAGCTGTGCCAGGATCTGCAGGATAGGTATTCCAAGGGCTGATTAACAGTCATCAGACAGTATGGCACTAGCATGAGTTTAGCTGACCCGCACATGAAAAACCACAGCTTGGGCAGACACTGTACTGTTAATAGTTATACTGATGCTATCCCACCAGTTCGGTTACATTCTCTACTGTAGGTAAAGAACTACTACCCATATGGCATCAAACCACACCAGCAAGAGATGCTGGAAATAGGTATTCTGAGTTGATCTGCATCTCTCATAGATCTACCTAAATTCTACCACAGCTAGCATAACAGGGTGCATTTGTCATCGATTATCCCACACTATTCCCTCTCAAAACAAGAACTAACCCCCCCCGCCCCCGGCATCTGGGCAAATTCTCTCAGATAACCCAATAATCGACCACAGTCCATTTACCCATTGTGACAAGGTGGGTTTACCCTGCACTAAAGAAGTGCAACATATTCTTTGAGCAGCAGAAGTCCCACCACTTAAGCCCTGCTGGGCGTGCTTGGACTGCTGCCCCTGTATAAAAGGAAGCAGCTCAGCTCATTCTAGCCTGATCAGCAAGAAGGATGTACAGGTTCTGTAGGCTCCTGATCAAGAGCTGCACCACCCCAGCCAGTGAGAGGGAGCAACCTCAGACAACTCACTGAGGAGCAGCCATTCTCTATCAGTCATAATGAGACAGACACACCAGAGATCATGGTGGACTCTTGGATCCACAGGAGAAGTGGTCAGTAACTGCTGCTGGAGCCTCAACAATAGGACGGGGGATGGGGTGAGGTGGGGTGTGATGGGAGGGTGGTATCAGCACCAGCGTGTTTCAGTCTGGGTCCCCACTGACTTGGGATCACACCCACAGGGTTGCAGCCCCACAGCAGATGCCCCTTAGTACCACCGATTTGGCCATTAGGCTGTGCTGCCCTGATCCCAGGGCTTACCAGTGACTCTGTCCGCTAGGCTATGCTGTCCTGGTACTATGGACAGTTGGTGGAATAGCACAGGATACAGTGACCTGGAAGAAGCCCTGGGAACCAATCAAAGCTGCAGAGATGCCCATTTCCCTGATGTCCCTTTGACATTCCCCATGGGGGGGGGGCAATGGGGTGGGCTTACTCCGTGACACTCACCTTATCATGTTAAATACATAAAATACTTCTGTTTCATTACTGCAGTTCAAGTGTGATTTTGCAAGACTACAATAATGGTAACAGCATCAAGAGGGTTACCACAGAAAGAATCCTCAAACCACCGTTCTTTTCAAGAAATGTGTCTCATCTTAGTGATACGGCAGCATTTCTGATTTATTCCTATGTATTCTCACTAACCTGGAAATCCAAAGACCAAACTGGTTTTCCAGTAAGCTACACTGAATCTTTAAAATTAATCTTCAAGAGTAGGGAGCAAAGCCAAAGTCTCCTTTTTATCCTGTAAATATTGCTAGGTTTTCTACTTATTTATATTACAGAATGTCTAACAAAGGCAATAAAATTTTTAGCATTAGTAGCATTTCACATGAGTGCTAATTAACACAACAGATTCAGTGGGTCTGCCATTATATCCTAGTGAAAGTGATTACCATCACACTTTACTTATGCTTGTATCATCCGAAAGTAGGTTTACACTCGGAGCACATTGCTGCCAATGCACTCCTAGTGTGGACACAGGTTTGCCAGTATCATTTATTCCAGCTGCAGCCTCAGGGCTCTCAACCCCAAGCAAAATAAACTACACAAGTAAAGCAGAGTGTTGCCAGTATACTTGCCCTTACACTAGGGGTTTTTGCAAGCAAAGCTATGTCAGTCAGGGATGAGCTCCCTGACTGACACACCAATGCCAGCAAAATATCCTACGGCAGTGGTCGTCAAACCACAGGTCACAAGCCGGTACTGGGTCGCAGATGTGTTGCTACTGGGTCATGGTACTGCCACTACAGCTGGGGGGAAGGTGGGATTTAAAAGGACGCCAGCTATCCTGCTGCTATCTGCAGCCCAGGGCAGCCGGCATCCTGTCAGTTACCTGTGACTGCTTCCACCCAGGGATAGCAGCTATGGGAAACTGACAGGGACACCGGCTGCTCTGGGTAGTCAGGTTTCAGCAGAGTGGCCGGTGTCCCTGTCAATTTCCCATGGCTGCTTCCACCAAGGGATAGCTGCTGGGAAACTGACAAGGACACTGGCCCCTCTTCTAAAACCTGATAACCCAGAGTGGCTGTCATCCTTGTCAATTTCCCAAGGCTGCTACCCCTGGGGAGAAGCAGCCATGGAAAATTTCAAAGGACTCCAGCTGCCCTGGACTGCAGGTAGCAGCAGGACAGCCAGCATCCTTTTAAACGTCCCATGCCTGCTTCTACCCAGGCCAGGGGTAGCAGCCGCAGGAAGTTTAAAAGTACTCTGGCTGTCCCGCTGCTATCGGCAGCCCAGAGCAGCTGGCATCCTGTCAGTTTCCTGCAGTGGCTTCCACCCAGGGGATAGCAGCCTTGGGAAATTTATGACCATGGTGGGTCACGGTCATAAATAATTTTTTTGTAAGAAAAAGTTTGGCAACCACTGCTCTAGGGTAGATTAGAAAGAATGCTACATACCTGGGTGCCTACCAATCTCTACGACAGAGGTACAAAAAGCAATTAACAAAAAAACAAAAGCAATGCAGACTAAACTAAACTGCCTTTGAACTCACAATGTTAGAACCAACTACCCTCTACTTTACAAACTGATTTTATTTAGCAAAACTGAACCTACACATTTTAAGAAACCTATTTTGATTGTTTTAACCTTGGAATGGGTTGTACAAAAATAGCCAAGTATAGACACTATGAAGTATGGTATTCTGACCTCAATCAGAGCTGGTCAGAAAGAAATGACAGCACAAAGGTGTTAAAATGTTTGGTTATTCTAGAACTGCTAAGAGATGAAATGAGTCCAAGGGGACTACTGCCTGTGATGATGGTAGATGGGGGAGGTGATGAAAAACAAAAGCTGAAAAGTAGTCAGGGAAAGCTTAGTACAGACCACATAAACTAAACAATTTTAAGCTTACTCCTTGAAGCTAAAGTTTTCTCCAAATTAAGGGGAAGTTCATTTGTAAATACTAAGCCATGATATTACTGTTGCATCGTAACTAAAGCAGGAACTCCAAATTCTTTCTGAATGGGACATATTTTCTCTTTATAAACAAATAAGGAAAGTTAGCCTGATAGACTTCTTCCAAACAGCTATTTATAATAAAGATTATGTCTTCATTATCCCCCCAAATAATTCAATCAGTAAAATTACTTGATTTGAAATTTATTGCTGAGTCAGACATGAAGCTTGTTTTTAAATAAAAACCACCAGAGAGAAGAGTCAACTTTCAGCAAATTATCCTGAAAACCAACCAAAAGCAAGTGTTGAAAAGACAAAACACTTAACCAGAGAACAATCTACTGACTTCTCATGGATAGGAAGCTTTTCCAGATTGCTTAGCTCCTTCAAACAACCTATCAATTTCTAGAAAATACAGGGTTTCACTTTAATGTTTCTAGCTTTAAAGACTGCAAACGTAGGTTTCCACATGTGAACCAAGGCATTACTTGTGTTTGAATCCACAAACCAGCCAAATGAAATTTACTAACTCTGGTCAGTTTCACCCATGCTTCATAGAAATCTTAAGGAAGCCCAACTCCAGTAAGAAAGAATCACTTAGCAACTGCTTGGGAAAATGAAGCAACAGAGACAGTCACTAAAGTTTCACCCCTGAATATGTTGCAGAAGGGCAGAAAAAAATCTTCCTTCACTGTAAACTCATTATAATTTCACATTCCAAAAAGCTGTATGTTGGGAGGGAAAACTAATATCTTCACCTTCTAGCAATCAAAAGTGGATAAGAAAGCTCTAATTTATTACATAGATCATCTGCCAAGGTCCCATTTTCGTGCTTAGTGTTGCAGCCATGCCAGTCCCACCATCTTAGAGAGACCAGAGAGGTGAGGCCACGTCTTTTCTTTGGACCAACTTCTATCAAGACCTGAACCACAGGTCTTTGTGGTTTGAAAACGTTTCGCTCTCTCACCAACTGAAGTTGGGTCAATAAAAGATATTATCTGGTGCACCTTGTCTCTCTAGAGTCCCATCTGAAAGATGAAGCTGGTGAACACGATCCAGGCAAAATAAAAATCCCAGCCTCCTCTTTTGTTTCAGCCACTGAGGGAGGTGGGCAGTCAGGTCCCCTTCATTTTTTTTATATTGATTTAGGGCTAGGAGACACGTGGTAATTTTTCAAGCCCAGACTGCACAACTGCTGCATTTAGAAAAGCTATTCACATTTATTATTGCTGACTGCCACTTTTAACCTTTTCTTTTGGAGACTTTGCCTCCTTATTTTTTGTTATACTTTAGGGTGCCTAATACTTTCCACCGTAAGACCCCAGTTTTCAGTGGTTTATACCATGCTCAATATTTAACCATTTGGGCTAGAATTTAACCATACTGGGTTTTTACCTCAATCTGAATTAAAACGAAAACCAAAACACATACATGCAGATGCACACATCCCCTGAAGACAATGTTGTGTTTCTTTAGGAGAACAAATTGAGGAAAAATATAGCTTGATCATATTAAAAAATTAACAAAACCCATTTGCATGCACCCTGCTGAAAAGCTTTAGTGTCTAGAAATTTGGCAGGGGAAAAACCCTAGTGTCAGACCCCACCTTCTCCGCCTGATGAAAATCTGCCCAAGGCATATGCCTTTGAAAAGCATAGTTCTCGCACTCCAGTAGAGGACTGGCAGTTTAGCAGCTAACTTTTCAAAAGTCTAACTGCAATTAGCACATGTTCCATCCTCACACAGCTCCTACATATCAACCAGGCGGCATGCACGCAATCTCTGCAAAGTAAATAAGCATGACCTGCTGCAAGGGTGAAGCAGGATTTTCCCTGAAATTGTTCCTCTTGGCAGCTGGGAATCACTGTGGTCCCAAGCACCAGAATTATGAACCAGGAAACCGTCTATCCATTGCATGGAATCGTCTGCTGCTGGTGTTCAGGCAGCAGGGAGAAGAAGTTAGTAACCTGACTGGAATGCAAAAGAATGATGAGCTGGAGGGAAAGTTAAAAGAGGCTGAGATAGGAGCTGTAAAAGAAGGGATTAAGGGGGCCATAAAGGGCTGGGACTAGACTACAATCAAGAACTAAATCCAGGATTCCACAGTCTCAACACTTCTCCGTCATGAGCAAACAAATGTGAAACCACTGGCAAAGTGAGCGGGTCACCTTCTAGCATATGGTCCACACAGAGAATGGCAATGAAATGGGATTTTCTCCCACAAAAGTTCATGCAAAAAATAAATTTGTTAGCCTTTAAGGGCCACAGGACTCCTTGTTTGTTTAACTTATTACTTCTATCCCTAAGGTCAACTGGCAGAGATCTGTGTTTTAGATCCAAATCCCAAAAATTCCAGCTGTGCTGATGACAGATGTGGGTGTCAATACGGCTGCACACATGGCAGATTGGGGAGGGCTCTCTGTACTGTCATGGGGCTAGAAACACCCAGTTCTAGCAGGCAAACGGTGTGAGGAGGAGAAGTTGCATTTGTGCAGACCAACAGATACTTTTTGGTTTAACTTCAGCATATCAGCTGAAATAAACATTTACCAATATCTACTGATTTAAATTGAAACCAGCTATGGCCAAGTACAGAAAAGATTCCCTTCAGCCATACATTTCCATACTATTTGTTTTTTCCTCACTCGGCTTTAAGAAAATTAGGAAATTACATAAAAAAGGCTACTTTATGATAAGGTAGGATTCCCAAGCTGAGCACTCAAAAATTAGGAAATGCCAAAATTAAGGTTACTCTTGCAGCCTCAGTTCGGATCCCTTGTCAGTATGCCTTTTGATATAATCTGTAATTCCGTGATCACACACATTTTTTCCCCCAGGACCTCTGCTTAATTCAGGCAGAGGATAGGCAGTGTTCTGGAAATGAAGCGGGGCTGCATAAAGAATGAGGCTATTGTCTGCAGGACCTCTGCATCATTTGTTTTGGAGAAGCTGGAATGAGTGAATAAAGCCAGGGACTACAAAAAGAAAGGACAGTCTCATGAATAAAGCTGTGAACGCCATGCTAGAGAACTGATTTCTGTCCCCGCTTCTCCAGTAGGGTTTCTATATGATGCTGAACAAATCACTTAAATCATTTTATTCACAGGTAGCCACTAACTGTTTGATCCTCATTTTTTAATTGCCCAATCTGACACAGTTAGGCAACCTGATTTGTACAGGAGCTGACCAATCCACTACTACAACATAAGTCAATACAGCTCTGTTCTGGACATATAATATGTTAGAAACCCTGAAAATATCAGTCTCCTAGTGCTTGAAACTGGACTCCCAAAGTTAGCAGACTATTTCCACCTTAAACTCTGTGTGCATCAGTCTCTCATCTGAATACCACATTACCCCACTGAAATGTTATAAAGATCTTCTTTAATGTATGAAGCAGCCTGATTACTACAATAATGAACACTGTAAGAAAAGCCCATGAGGATATTAATTCTGCATTCAAAGCAGAGCAAGAATGATGAACAATAAGCTGACCATGGGAGGACAAATCAAATGGTGAGGATACAGCAAAACATTAAATACCTACTCATTCAGTTAGTTTAACGCAACCCATTATTGTGCATTGCATGAGTTGGGGTCCTCGGAAAAGACCGTTTTTAACTACATAGCCGCAAGCTACCGTAACACATACAACAAATGGGCTGAATTGAGGTTGGACTAATACAGCATTAAATCAGTGGTTTCCTGATTTTTTGAGCGGTTGACTTTGTAACTTTACTATTTTTAATGTTACACGTAGTTCAAGGTGGGAGTGACAGACACTTGCAAGCCATGCTTAAGGATGACTGGAATCTGAAAACTATTTTCCAATACTGTATCCATAACCATATCATCTCCTCAACTTGATCTCTGAGTACTTGAAAAATCATTGTCATCGCTGGAAAAAAGATGAACCGAGAAGATCTCTAGCTCAAAATACCGAAAACAATCATTTCTACATACTGCTCCCTTAAAGGAATTTAAAATATTTGGCGTGAATCAATGCTCCCAATTTGAACAAGGCAAATACAAAACAAGAAGCTAAAGTTCACCCTCTTTATGAAATTATTCAAATACAGACATTATGCTGAACATAGATTTCAAATTACGGAACTTGGAAAGAGCAAACAACTGTTCTTCAAATAGTCTTTAAAAATAGGTGAACTATAAATTCCTCTACTCGGTTTCGAATTACTTCCATTTTATGATCAAGTATCAACATGATGTGCTAACTACTGCAGAATGACAGTGTTTTTATAGGTTAATGATTCATGAGGAGAAAGTAATGCAAGTATTTTTTTCAAGAAACATTTTCAGCTGAACCAAGTGTTTTGTCTGCATATGCAGAATTTGAGTTCAAGCTTCATTCTGGGCAGAACAGCTCAGGAGCCTCAAAGAACAAAAAAGTTTCTAAACATACACCAATTAACATCAGTAAAACAAACGAACAAACTAGAGGTCCTGTGGCACTTAAAGACTCCCGAATTTATTTTTCGCATGAGCTTTTGTGGGAGAAAATCGCACTTTGTCAGATGCTTTGAAGATGGTGGAACTTGCAGAATGGTAGGAAATAAATGCAGGGAAGTGTAAATTGAAGCCAGCAATCCAAATGATAAACAGTATGTGAAAAATAATTTTAAGATGAACTTTGATCCCTGAAGAAATCTAATATATTCACTAAAAGAAGTAGCAAAAAGCAAAGGCAGTCGTTAATTATTACTTGAGCTGACAAGAAAAATCATTTCCAACTACCAAAGCACTTTCAGAGCTGCGATTAAAATCAGTGAGTCCGCAATAACAAATTTTGATCCCATGAGTAATGCCCCACCACATCTGTGACATCAACAAGGACATTAACATTTGAACAGGAAACAGAGAGTGACATCCTCACACTGCCGAAAAGCATTTTCCCCCCTCACTTGTAACCTTCCCAGGTGTTTTATAGTCTTTTGTCTGACATGGAAATTGAGACAAAACCCTAAGACCTGAAAAAGTTTTGAAAACAGGAAGTATTTTCACACTGAACTGCGGCGGTTTTCTAAAATTCAGTGAAATTAACTCATCACTCTGATAAAAACTTTGATCCAGCGATCTCCCCGGGGCTTGAAATTAAACAACAAGGAGTTGTGTGGCACTCTAACAGATTTATTTTTTGCATGAGCTTTCGTGAGAGAAGATCCCACTTCCTCAGATGCTTTGAAGATGGGTGAAGTGGCTAGCACCTCTGCTTAACATGCAGAAGGTCCAGGGTTCAACTCCCAGGGGGTTGGACTCGATGATCTCACGAGGTCCCTTCCAGCCCTACGATTTGATTTGAATTGAACTTACAGAAAGGAATGAAACTAAATGCAAGGGGGTGTAAAACACAGGATCAGGTCATAAAGTAACAGCAAATCAGAGCAGTTTACAGGCTCGAAGCCTGAAGTCAAATTACCCTTTGTAATGGGAACAGCACCCCTAGTCTCGACTGAGTCCTGCTTTCACAGAATTTGGTAACGCTGTTAGTAGCTGGCAAGTGGGAGGGTGCTAGGGAAACCCCTGCTTTGATCGCAGTTATCCAAGGAAGGTAAAAGTTTTCGGCAAACGCGTTTTTTGGCCCCACGGGGGAACAACGAACCGGTTCTTTCTCTGCCGAAATTGCAACCCGAAAGGCTCAGCCTGGCCTCGGCCACCTTCTCCCGGCAAAGAGCCGGGCTGTGGGAACAAAGCGATTCCCACCCGTCCGCCCCGCACCTCGGACACCCGGACAGACACACGGACGAAGCGGGGGCGGGGCGGGGCACAAGGAGCCATCGAGACTGGGGGCTGGGGAGGGGCCGGACCCGGCTCTCACCTGCGCAGCACAGCGCCAAGCCCCCCAGCAGCGCGGCCAGCGGCGGCCTCATGGCGGGGGCAGCGTCGTCCTCGCTCCTCGCCGGGCGGCCGCGGCTCTCAACTGCCCGACGCTCCCAGCAGGTGAACGGCCCGTCACTTCCGGCCCCCCCGCCCCGCCCCGCCCCGCGGGACACGCGCGCACGGCGGGAGAGCGCGCGCACACCCTGCTGCCGGCGTCGCCTCCGCGAGCCGCACACCGCGCGCGGGGCAGCCGCTCGGGGAGACACGCGCACCCCTCTCCGCTCCTCGACAGACACACGCACGCGCTGGGGTTACCAGACACCAAAGCCTGGAAAGGAGGAGAGGGGAGTAGGAAAAGGAGGACAGTGGAAGCCACACGGAGAAAATGTAGTCTTCATGTCATATTCTGCTGGTTTTAGGGGGCCCTGGAATGCTTCCCCCTAAAAATAGGGTGTTCTAACATACTTTAACCCCTGTAAGTAAAAAGCCAGACACAATCCTGTATTTTTAAAATGCCTGCCGGATGGAGGAGGTGAAGGTAAAAAGGAGGAGATGTCCTCCTCTTGCCTGACATCTGGTAACTCCACCCAGCC
>ML682176.1:1227864-1246939 GCA_007922195.1 Podocnemis expansa | reverse complement strand
ACACATAAGACACAGCCCTGCCTCCTCCAGGACAGACACAAACATATAGACACACCTCCCGAGACGGACACACGCTCTCTCACTCACTCGCTACCTTTTCTCCCCCTTTGGGATTCTG
Source organism: Podocnemis expansa (assembly GCA_007922195.1). Lineage (NCBI taxonomy): Eukaryota > Metazoa > Chordata > Testudines > Podocnemididae > Podocnemis > Podocnemis expansa. The sequence goes on along the minus strand of ML682176.1, from coordinate 1,246,821 downwards.
GCCCACACAGCTACTGCTCACCACCCCCAAGTGGAGACAAACGGGGGCCAGAGGCACCAGTTACCTGGTCCCAGAGGAGCTACCAGCCCCAGAGATTCCCCCCCCCCCATGCCTGCCTGCTGCCGCCCCCTCCAGCTACAGCTGAAGAGCCGAGGGCCTGCACTGCACAGGGATGTCCCTAACAACCCCCGTACACTCCCCCCCGAATTTCCCAACACCCCACACTGTCAGCCAGCAACAGTGTTATCCCAATTTAGAGAGCACCCCTACACCACCCCAGATTTCAAGTCCTGGCAAAGCTGCTGGCGCTGCAGTAGCCTGACCGGCTGAGCGCCTATCCCCAAGCTGCACCCAGAGAGGCTCTCAGAGAACCCCGGCTACAGACTCCAACTCACCTACATACAGGGTTACCAGATGTCAGGCAAGAGGAGGACATGTCCTCCTTTTTACCTTCACGTCCTCTGTCCAGCATGCATTTTAAAATACATGATTTTGTCTGGCTTTTTACTTATAGGGTTAAAGTATGCTGGAATGCCACAGAATACCTTCTTTTTAGGGGGAAGTTTTCCAGGGCCCCCTAAAAACAAGAATATTACATTCATACTCCATTTTCTCCATGTGTCCTCCAGTGTCCTCCTTTTCGTACATTCCTGTGCTCCTTTCCATGCTTTCGTATCTAGCCCTACCTACATACAAGTTGCCCACTTGCCCTCCGCTAGTGGGCAGCTTGGCCCCACTGGCTAATGCCCCCAGTTTACTGCTTCTGTACCCTGTAGAATCCCATCAAAGCTAACGCCTTCACCTTGATCTTCGCACGAGCTTTCATGGGAGAAAATCCCACAAGCGTCTGAGGATTTTTCTCCCAGGAAAGCTCATGCAATAAATATATTTGTTAGTCTTTAAGTGCCACAGGACTCCTTGTTTGTTTTACTGAACTGGAGTAACCTGGCTGCCCCTTTGGAACTTGATCTTCACAATCACTCACTCAGCAGTCCTGCCCCGCTGCACACTAGGGGCACATTTCAGCTGAAAAGTTCCAAGGGTGTATGTAGCACACTCAGTCTAGGTCAGCAAAACATCCAAAAAAGAGTCCTGGGGCACTTTTGAAGAATAATAAATTCATTTTTCACATGAGCTTTCATGGCAAAATCCCACTTCATGAGATGCCAGAAAGTGGTTATGCCTAGGCTGCCTCAGCACAAGGATCCATTGTCCACCCCTGAAAGTTTCCACCACTGCAACATGAGAGCAACTCCATGGACTATCAGCAATGGCAGCAGGGATTTCCCTGACACCTGCCCCACACCCCCCACTGAATTTCCCAACACCCCACGAGTTGTCACCTAGTAACAGTGTTATACCTATTTAGTGAGCACCACAACATTCCCCTACACTTCCCCCCCAATTTCAAGTTCTGTGGAGAATACTGAATGGCAGGATCAGCCTAGTGAAGAAAAGGCAGCCGTTGGGTGGGCACACTGTAATATCTAAAGGTAGTTAGATTAGGTGTCATGGTGACTAAAACACTTGAGCCCGCTATGCCATAGTAACTGTTGTTCGCATCAGTGGAGAGCGATGATTTTTCCCAAAAGGTCCTCTTTTAGAGGAAATCTGATCATCTGCCTGGGTAAAAATGGAAGCCATAACCAACTCCTCTGGTAGCAACTGGGAAAGCTCTAGTATAGACTAGTCACAGGCATACTTACCCATATCATGTAACTCATTTTATCACTGGTGATGAACTGGGGGTCCCATTTATACCAGCATAGATAATACCATGCAGAACAATTATTACCCAGTACTGTGAATTGATACTGAGCAACAAACATACCTCTAGTCAGCATTTTCCCACTGACTTCCAGATAGCAACAGTCCCATAAAGATATGATGTATTTTCCGTATATGGAACACTCTCATACTTTCACGTTGACTGATTTACTTTAAAGGAAACTAAACACCTGTTGGGGATGATTTAATGGGGGCACTTGGTCCTGCCATGAACAAAAAATTAGAACAAAAAAAAGTAACGTTTCTGTGCAAGAATATGAGTGTTTCCTCTGTAACACCCTGCATCTGTTCTGACCAATGGTGTCACTGGGGGGGGCGAGCACATAGGGCCTCAGCCCCCCTTAAACTCAGGGCCAGCCCCTGAGCAGCTGGCCCCAAAACTGCGCAGGGGTGCACCATTGCACCCATGTGCAGGGAACACAGCCAGCAGCCGCTGCCTCTAGCCAGCTGAAGACGGAGTCTTCCAGGGGAGGGGGCTGCCCCAGGCTGGCCTGGGAGTTTTTAAAACTCCCGTCCTGGCCTGACCCTGCAGGGGTTAGGGAAGGGCTCAGGGAACCAGTGGGGGGTGGGAATGGATCCGGGCCCTGGCGGCCGGTGGAGGCCAGGATCCCCCCTAGCATTTATGTACAGTGACACCCCTGGTTCTGACCACAAAATGGTAGCCGCAACCAGTGGCCAGTGACTAGAACTTAGAAAATAAGACCTTCCAGCCCTATGATTTGATTTGATTTGTACTCCACAAATTTGACTTCTAGACCACTACTGTAACAAGACTAGCAGTTACATAGCTATAGTACCAGCAGAAATAGGAGGATATTTGTGCTGTTTTACAAGGCCTTGGTGAGACCGCGTCTAGAATACTGTGTACAGCTCTGGTCCCCCGTGTTTAAGAAAAGTGAATTCAGACTGGAACTGGGACAGAGCAGAGCTACTAAGATAATTTGTGGAATAGAAAACCTGCCTTATGAGAGGAGATTCAAATATCTTGGCTCATTTAGCTTAGCCAAAAGAACTTTGAGGGGAGATTTGATTGCTCTCTGTAAATATACCTAAGGGATAAATACTGAGGAGAGACTGGAATTTAAAATTTAAAATTTAAGTTGAGTGCCAATGTGGACACAAGAACAAATGGATATTAACTAGCCATTAGGATGATTAGAGTTGAAATTAGATGCAGGTTTCTAACCCGCAGAGGAGCAAAGTTTGGGAATAGCCTTCCAAGGGAAGCCGGGGGGGGGGGGGGGGGCAGGACAACAAAAAATGTAACTTCAAAACTGAGCTTGATACATTTATGGAGTGGCTCGTATGATGAGACAGGCTGGTTTGGCAATTGACTAATCTTTGGCTACTGGTGATAAATATGCTAATAGTCTGAAATAGGATGCTTGAAAGTGTAGGTTTTGAGTTAAAACAGAAGATTCTTTCTTGGGTGTCTGACTAGTGAGGCTTGCCACATGCTCACGATTTAATTAATCATTATGGGTATGTCTAGACTTAGAACTGAATTCGAATTGATGACAATCAATTCAAATTCAATTAAGTGCATGGCTACACTTGCTTTCCACAATTCAAACTGTGGAACTCCTCAGTTCAAATTGATGAAAGCTGACTTCAAATTGGTCAAACCTCGTTTGACTTTGAACTCCGGGTCAATTCAAGTCGAGTACTTCAAATTGACCCAGTGTGTCCATGTGAATTTAAAGTCACTGTGAGTTTGAACTGACATGGGTTGACCTTCCTCCCAAGGTGCATGGCACCCTGGAAGAAAGACCAGCTCTTCGGCACCTGGGACCAGTAGCCCCAAAGGTGCCTCCACCCCTTCCTAAGACAGATGGGGCTGGGGGGGGGGAGCAATAGGGTTCCTCTCCCTTGGCTGGGGACAGGGAAGCCAGCCTGTGCTCCAGCACTGCTTGCAGGCTGGGGAAGGGATCCCCTCCCCATGCTGGAGCTGCACTCCTAGGGCTGGAACCCCCCTGCTCGGCAGAAGCCCCACTGTCCGTAGGGCAGAAGGAATCCCCCTGTGCAGCTGCTGCCCCGCTGGTCACACATGGGGGAGGGACCCCCGTGCGCGGCCAGGGGGGCTTTTGCCGCACACAGGCATTCCTTCCCTGCGGGCGGGGTCCCTCCCCCACATGCGGCCAGTGGGGCTCCATGGGAGCATGCGGGGAACCATTCCCCAGCTCGCAGCCAGTGAGAGCTGAGCCAAGGGCGGGGGTCTCTGTCCCCACGCAAAGATAGCAAGACTGCTGGGTGTGCGGGGGTTCCTTCCCCCCACCCCACTGCGCTGTCAGCATGGCCAGGGGAAATTCCTTCCAGGGGGCACTGATAGCACAGTAGGGGTGGGGGACAAAGGATTCCCCTGGTCCTGCGCTGTCCATGCGGTGCCAGGGGAATCCTTTCTCCCCAGCCCCCACTGCGTTGTGTGTGTGAGGTGTGAACAGGGAAAACATCCCCTGCCAGGCTCCTGCCTTCTGAGCCTGGTATGGGGGAAAGCATCCCCTGCCCAACTCGAGCCCCACAGCAGACTCAGAGTGCTGGTGCCAATGTTCCCTCTAAGGTTTGGCAGCTTGTGTGCAAAATTTTCAACCCGTGTGCAAAACTTTTTCTGAATAAAATTTGTGTGCAAACTCGTGCAACAAAAATTATTGAAAAATCTAGACCAATGAAAAATTAATATAAATTATTTAAAGTTGTTTTTTATTTATAAAATCACCCAATTTATTTAAAATTTACCCAAATTGCTATACAATCAAAAGAAACTAATCCATGGCTTTCAAACAACCCAAGACCAAGGTTATATTCAATCCGGATCCTAGGTGTCACAATTCTGCCTAATACCCTCATCTCCTGTGTTCTACATGCAGAGTCACAGTTCACAGGGAAGCCAGCTAATTATCACTGACAGCATTTAAGATACACAAGGAGTTGTGTGGCACTTAAAGACTAAGATTTATTTTTTGCATGAGCTTTCGTGGGAGACTCCTTGTTTTGTTTTGTTTTCCTGGAATAGACTAGCATGGCTACCCCTTTGGAAATTGGCAGTATTTAAGATGTCTTGATGGTCTCAGAGGGGTAAATTCTACTGAATTTTTAAAAATCAAAAAGATTCCAGACATCTCTTTTCAGGAAAATGCTGCTACAAGAAGGTTGCTAAACACAGCTGAAATCAAAACAATCGGCTTCTAGCTGCTTTAAGATAAGGCTACAGTATTTCCTAAAAGCCTATTTTCAGTGCCTTGTATCTTTACCTGCCCCATCATTTTGGGGCTACGTTTCAACTTAAGAGAAAATCTCTACCAAAATACCACACTACTTCAATGCATTATGGTTTCTTCTGATGGACAGATTAAGGTGCATAATCTCATGGCTGCCTTTGATTCCCAGTCTTTTGGCTGTTACTATATTTAAAACAAGTACTTATCTGATATCTCCATTACATCTCTAAGATTTCTATGAATTGTTCCTCAAAGCATCTGATGAAATGGGATTTTCTCCCATGAAAGCTCATGCAATCAATATATTTGTTAGTCTTTAAGCACCACAGGACTCCTTGTTTGTTTTGTAATGAATTGTTGTAATTTACAGGATTCTGGAGAAAACATGTTCCAGGTTCTTTGAAGGCACAGGGTTAGCATGCTCAAATACTCTCACTGTTCAGTCACTCCACTTAAGTAACATCCACACTAGCTTTCAGGAAATATACAACTGATTTTTAGATTTTTCACCTCCTCAGCTTTATCTAGTTATAGAAGGGACATTTTGGCACCATGCACTCCCTGTTTCCCACTTGAGGATTTTCAAACTTCAGGGTATGAATAGCACTTACCCTTTGCCATACCTCTTGTTTAGAAAGCTGAAGAATTGCCCCAATTCCGACTTCCTAAGCTCCCTGCCCCCATTCCAGCCCTCCTAAACCCCACCCCCAGCTCCCCATCTTCATGCCACCTCTTTCAGCCCCCCCAAGCCCTCCCCAGCCCACCATCCTGACCCCTTCTCCCCCCTCCCCACACACCCTCCCTGCCCCCACGCTTTCTTTGCCAGCTGCCTGACCACCCCCCCCCAGCCCTCTTCACTGGCCAAAGAGCCGGGCAGGGGGCAGGTGGCCATGGTGCTGGCCGGCAAGGAGGAGCCCGGGCTGGAGGCTGGGGCTGGCCACCCGAATGGCCAGGCCCCGGCTGGAAGGGGCAGAGCCTCCACAGGCTCCAGGGAAGGGAGAGGAGGGGAGGGATGGAGGAGTGGCAGGGCTGACCCGAGCCCACAGACCCTCCTGTCCTCTGACCGAGGGGAGACGCGCCTGAGCGCGGTATCCGGGAGCGAGCCTCCGCCCAGCCCAGGAGCCACTGGCTGATTCCTGGCCTTGCTGGAGGACCCGGGGCCTGCTGCCTCCGGCTCCTGGCTGTTCCCTGGCTGCAGGGCTGGCCCAGCCCAGCACTTCCTGGCCCCAACCTTGGCCACGCTGCCACCCTGAACTGCCCCATGCGTGGGGGCAGGAAAATCTTGCACGGCAGGATTTTTTCAAGTGCGCGGCCACACTGCCGCGTGCCTTAGAGGGAACAGTGCTGGAGCCTGGCGGGGGATAGCCTGTGCCAGTGGCCCTTTTCAGCAGTCATTTTGCCACACTTCCCATGTGCCCCTCTCCATTTGAACTGGCAAGTTCAGTCCATGGACATGCCAGTTCAAACTGGATTTTCTAGTGTGGTCATGTCAATTCGAACCAGGTGTCCTCCAAGGAGGACTCCCAGCTGGCCCCAGCATCAGGGCCAAAGAAGGGAGCACCTGGCTGATGCAGGCCCCCCACTGTTGGGGCGCCAGAGTTGCCCCCCACCCTCCCACCAGAACCGCATGAGCAAGAAGCGGCTCAGCGACTATGCCGCAGCCCCCAGCACTGATGGATGGTGTGCAGGTGGTGTGCACTCCCTCTGCCCTTTCCTCCACTGGCAGGGTGGAGCAGCACTGCCCCGCCTTTCCCCAGCTGGCCATCCCTCCCAAGAGCAGCTGGTGGAGAGCTGCAGCTTGTGGAGGCAGGGCCCTGGAATGGCCTGTTCTGCAAAGCTCAGGTCGCTTCAACCCAGCCACTCCAGGCCTGAGCAGAGGCTACCTCACCCCTGGGCTCTTGATCTGGCCCATTCAGCCCTTGGGTGGCTGGGTTGAAGCAGCCTGAACTCCACAGAGGAGCCATTCCAGGGGACTGCCCCCAAAAGCTGCAGCTCTCCACTGGCTGCTCTTGGGAGAGACGGTCAGCTGGGGGTAGGCTGGACAGTGTTACTTTACCCCACCAGCAGAGGGAGGGACGGAGGGCGTGTGCACCTCCTTCCTACCCCCCACTAGCGATAGGGGCCGTGGTGCAGTTGCTGGGCCAGTTCGGGCTCATGTGGTTGTGGTGGGGAGTGGGTGTGAGGAGGAAATGGCTCTTCTGCTCTTCTGGGTTACCCTGATCTGTACAAAAATGTTGCACCTGTTGAATTTAGGATTATTTAAAGTGTATCAAGGTAAATCCATTTTCCAAGCAAAATGGGATTTTCTACCATGAAAGCTCATGCAATAAATACATTTTGTAGTCTTTAAAAGTGCCGCAAGAGTCAGTGTAAACCTGTAATGTTGACACATTTAGCCAGTTTAACCCTGGCTTAAATTGCTTTATTATGCATCTGTTACGTAAGCAAGGGTTAAAGTGGTTTAAGTGTGTGTACAGTAGGGGTCAGGGGTGTCGCTGGTGCTGGGCACCCCGGGGCACGTCCCCGAGTCCCAGAGCCAGTGCCTTGGATCTCCGGCCCAATTGGGCCGGGGATCCGGGGCCCGGTCAGCCACCCACAGCCGCGACGGCCCCATTCCCGGCCAGGGATCTGGGGCCCAGCTGGCCGGCCATGCCCCCCGGCCAGGGATCCGGGGCTCGGCTGGCCGCCCACGGCCGCAGTGGCCCTGTTCCCCACCGGGGATCGGGGGCCTATCTGCCTGCGGCTGCAGCTGCAGTGGCGTGGGTGTGGGCACAGGCAGAGGCCCGGCCTTCTGCAGCTGCTTCTGGCCTGGCCTCACCGGGGCCTAGCACCTGGCCCTATCCCTGGCCGGGGGCAGGGCCTGACGGCTGGGGGCAGGGCCTGGGCCCATGCCCCGGGTCCCTCCCCACCCCAGCGATGCCCCTGGTAGGGATACATAAATTGATTTCTATATCAATGTATTTAAACTGGTGTAATGTAGGTATAACGAAAACCTCCAAGGTAAAGGAAGTTTGAAAAAAAAATATGTTAATTAGTTATCAGAAGAGTTGCAACAAAATTTTTTGTAATCTAAAACACTAGAGGGAAACTGAAAATCTTTGCAGTGGATTCCTATGGAGCACATTTATAATTTGATGTGCCTTGAAATATATATTTTGTTTCCATCAAATTTATTGTTCTGTTTTGTATAGACTGCTGACTAGTACTTCAAAGGTTAACTGGACTTTAGAGTCATAGGCTGGGTGAATGAAGTTTTTGTTCTGCCTCCTTTTGTGTCAACACTGATATTACATACCATAAGAAGTATGCTGAAGTAACTCTGTTCATTACAGAAAGAGAAAATGATTCATCATTAGATGGGAAATCCTCACTCTTCTCTGGAATAAACACTAGCTAGCAATTACATGAAATACTAATTTAAGAAACCTGAATTCTACCTGTCTAATCTCCACAGCATTAATCCTCCTCCCATTTAAGTATACTCCTAAAAATTATGTCTTAAATCAGAAAGTTTGAGTAAAAGATGATGTGTCAGAAATATGTATTTTTCAATAAATACTCTAGATTCAATAAATCACCTCAGTAAACCACTAAAATCCATGTGAAAAGTCATAACTCATAACTGTGATGAATTACAAAAATCTACCAGCTATACAAGGTGTAATGCCTTGTAAATTTGACAAGTTCCAAACGGATAGCCATCTTAGTCTAGTTCAGCAAAACAAACAAGGAGTCCTGTGGCTCTTTTAAAGACTAACAAATTTATTTTTCTCATGAACTTTTGTGGGCAAAATCCCACTTCTTCCTGAGATGCCAGAGTGAAGAAAACTTACACTGAAAAAAACCTAACAGTAAGGGACAAAGGAGTAGCCACGTTAGTCTAGTTCAGCAGAACAAACAAGGAGTCCTGTGGCACTTAGGGTATGTCTACACTAGCAAATTAGTCCAGATTAAGGAGGCTTAATCCTGACTAATTTGAGCCCTGTCTATGCTAGGCTTTGCTTAGTTTGAACGAGTTAGTTCGGCTGGTTAGTCCAAACTAACTGCTTAGTTTGAACTTATTTTGAAATTTAGTTTGAAGTAGTCGTGTTATTGTGAAGTAAATAAATTTTGAACTAAAAAGTTAGTTGGAACTAAAAAATGTGCAGCTGGTTCAAACTAAAAAGTTAGTTCAAACTAAAAAGCGTGGTTAGTTCGAACTACTTAGTTCAGCCTAAAGCAAGGCCAAACTAAGCTTTTAGGCATAGACATAGCCTTAAAGACTAACAAATGGGATTTTCTCCCACTAAATCTCATGCAATAAATAAATTTGTTAGACTAAGTGCCACAGGACTCCTTATTTGTTTAATTGTAAGGGAGAAGAAGATAAATCCTGTAATAACATTTCACTGCATCAGGTCAGATTACTTCAGCAGTTAGAATAGAATCATAGGGTTGGAAGGGACCTCATGAGATCATCAAGTCCAACCCCCTGGGGCTTGAATCCAGGACCTTCTGCATGTTAAGGAGAGGTGCTAGTTCAAACAAGTTGTATAGATTCAAACACAGCATATCAGAAAGTGGTGAGGCTGAGAGATCAACACTAATGACACCATCACAGGACCTAATCAAAACAGCTACTCCGTCAGGGACTCATTCACCGGCTCATCCACCAATGTGATATATGCCAGCATATACCAACAGTGCCCCTCTGCCTTCTACATGGGACAAACCGGACTGTCTGCACAAAAGAATAAATGGACACAAATCTGAAATCAGAAATAAGAACATTCAAAAACCAATAGGAAATCACTTTTATCTCCCAGGGCATTCAGTAATAGACTTAGCTGTAAGTATTCTCAGGCACATTTACTCTAGACCAGGGGTTCTCAACCTTTTCCAGGCTAGGGACCCCTTCCTAAACTGAAAAAGAGTTTGAGGCCCCCTTGCTGGAGTTTGTATGTAGTGGCGCTGCCCACAGTGATAATCCAGCCCGCGCCGGCAGGATGTGGCCCCCACAGCTCGGGGGGAGCCCCCGCCAGTGGGACCCAGCCAAGAGGAAGCTAGCCGCAGGTAGCTGGCGAGGGGTTGCACTGCCAGAGTGGCTCCCAGCCAGCCCCTGCACCTAAGCAGGGGCAGGCAGCCCAGCTGGTGAGTGCTGGCCATGCCCCCTTCAGGTAAGTGGGGCACTTATGGCCAGGTAGCCCTCCGCATGCCCCCTCCTGGCCCCCCCTACAACCCTTGTCTCCCTTTTCCACACTTGCCTGAGGCCAGTGGCAGCTTTTGGAGTAGGTAAAGCAGGCGGCCACCTAGTGCCCCAAGCAGTAAGGGGCCCCGTCCTCAGTTTGATGGACAGAAATGAAAATACGGAAAAATATAAACATTGCTCCCATCTACCAGAGCTGGTAGGGCTGGAAGCCGAGGCATTTTTCAGTCTTGTCTCATCAAGGCAAACTATCATTAGGATCTCTGCTTCATCCGAATTGCAGATTTCACCATTATCTGCCCATTATCTTCACAATGAGATGCTAAAAAAGCAGGAGCAAGCAACAGACAGCACAATAGAAGGAACTTTTCCAATTGTTTAGTTCCTCATTGTGGCCATTTATTCTGCCATTTTTTGATTTTGTGAAATATTGCCTTTTCCTTTTCTTTTTTACCTGTTCTTCTTTTGCCTTTGCCTTTGTGACAGTTTCTCCTTTGGCTTTGGTTAGCTCAGGTTACCAGCTAGGTCCATATAGGCTGTTCCATGTAAATACAATGCTGCCCTCAAGCAATCATCACAGCTGGGTGTGATGTCTGTGCTGTATGTCTTTCTTTTGGTAAATAACTTTTTAGCTTTTAAATGTGGTATTTTAGTTATTTTTCAGCCATCCTTAATTTTACCACTTTTTATTTATTAATTGATGTACATACTTTTTAAAAAATTGTTAAATGTTCATTTTAACTTTGTATTTCAGCATTAGCTCATTTATGTTAAGTGAAAGATGATCAGCCTACATGCTTCATGATGGGAAGATCTTTAAAAATATCATAACCAAGAATAATTTATGAGTTGCAGAGGGATAGTCATGTTAGTCTGGTTCAGAAAAACAAACAAGCAGTTCTTGGGGGTGGTGTGGGGCAGTTAGGGGGGCAGGGGGGACTGGGGCTATGGGGAGGGTGGCAGAGGCCCATAGTGGGCCCTTTAGGGGGGCCCCACAGTGGGCCGTTGCCTAGGCCCCCCAATTGTCTAAGGCTGCCTCAGGCTGAGGCAGCTGCAGAGCCATCTGCCCAGACACTGCAGGTTTCTCCTACCCTATGCAACCCATGTGGTTGGGCTGCATAGGGCAGGAGATTTTAAATGAGCCCAGCTCCCAGCCGTGTCCAGAGACCCCCTGCAATGCCTTTGCAGCTCCCCCAGGAGTCCACAGGCCACAGGTTGGGAACTGCTGCTTTAGATTAAGGCTTCAAAGAGAGACTTCAGAGTTAGAACTCACGGAAAGTCGATGCCATCAACTTTCGTCTCAATGAGACTACGAACTGGCTTTCCCACTACAAACATTAAACTTTGAATGCACCACAGGACTCCTCCATTGTTTTTCATTACTAACAGTGATTCTCACCCCTCTCTCAGCCTTACCACTTTCTGATATGTTGCATTTGAATCTATACAACTGGTTTGACCTGCTGAAGTACTCTGATGATGCAGTGAAATATCACAGATTTATCTTCCTCTCCCTTACTATAAGATTTTTTTTTTTAAATGTAAGTTTTCTCCACCCTGACATCTTACAAAGTGGATCTTCACGCACAACAGCTCATGAGAAAAATAAATTTGTTAATCTTTAAAAGAGCCACAGGACTCCTTGTTTGTTCTCATGTAAATCTGAGATTCATAAAACTGGGGAAACAGTAGGTGTAGGTGGCTATGCTACTGAAGGTGAGATAAGAAGAAACAGAAGGTCAAAAGCACTTTATTGACAAAGTAGGAAGAAAGGTTCTTCCTCGAGCACTGCTCGGATACATTCTGTGTAGGTGTATCCATGCTCCAGTGTACAATTGGTCAGAACCATTTTGCCCTACACTGTCAGAAGAGGGCTGGTGGCCACTGCCCCCCCCACTGGCTACATATGTGGCCACTGCCTGACCCCTCCCCAGTTCTATTTTGTCCGCCTCAGCAACGGTTCATGGAACAGCCCGCTCCTTGCTTTAGCATGCAGCCTGTCTCTTCTCTTCGCTCTTCATTTATGAGCCTTCCGCTCGACTGGGGACACCTTTTTGTGACCCTGGTTCCTCTGAAGAGCATTTCCTCTCTTGAGCACCAGGCTTCAGAGCAACAACACTGCTCTCCTCCTCCACCCACCATGCCAGGGTTTAAACCTTGTGCTGCCTGTGGCAAGGACTTCCTGCAGGATGATCCCCATGAGAAGTGCCTCCAGTGCCTGGCAAAGCCCATTTGGTCACCTTCTGCTCCATCTGTTTGTCCTTTAAGCCTAGGACAATCAAGGAGAGGAAGCAAAGGCACCGTGTGTTGGCCTCAGGGCAAGTGTGGCAGCCTACCCCGAGGCTTCAGGGTCTCAGGCAGTACCGCGTGCCAGCTCGGCACTGGAGCCTTCCCAGCACTGATCCCCCAGGGGATGTAAGACCAGCTCGGTACCGTGGCGTCGGCACCACCCTGGGTCCCCCACACGGGGCTCCCCATGGGACTGGAAGGAGGCAGTGCTGCTTCCAATGACTCCGGAAGCATTTGAGGCAGCAAGGGCACTCCTTTTATTACCTACGCCACCCTCCCAGGTACCCACTAGAAGAAGGAGTAAGCCAGCCTTCATTTTGAAGGTCTGGGTGCATCGAAAGAGGCACCGAACACCGTCTCCGGTCTTGGTGCTGAGTCCCCCAGCACCAGAATCTCCCACTCCTCAGAGTCCTGGTACGATGGAGCCTTCTCCCTGGCACTACATCACCTTGCTGCCCCTGGCACCGTCTTCCTGGTCCCGAGGGGCTTCCCCCCCCTTCAAGTCCAGGGGAGGGCACTTCAAGGCGAACTAAACGGCCTCGTCACTGACCTCTGACAACTCATGAATGGTCCCCCCAAGAGACTGCTTCGCCCACCTCGGCACCGATTCCACTGGCACCGGCTAGAGCTTTAAATCTGGTGCCTTGTTCCTATAAGGGGGATCTCTTGGCGCACTTCGACCTCTTGTGCCATGTTTCAGCCCATGTGGGGATAGAGGTCCAGTCTTTTAAAGGGCCCTCAGATAATCTGTTTGGGCCGGTGTTTACATCCGTGGAACCCATTACTGTTCCTCTCCACTCGAGCATCTAGGACCTTGTCTCCTCATGCTGGTAAAGCCCGGGTTCTGTTTCCCTGCTGTCAGATACAGTGGGCCTCAAATATCGAGTCCCAGGGATAGAATTTTCTTCTTTCACCCACCACCCAATTCCACCTTGAGTGGTGGTGGAAGCAGTGCTGGGCCCAGGACAAGTTCCCCTCGACCCTCTCCCAGCATTGAGGGATGCTAGGGACTTAGACCTTCTGGGTCAGAAGGTATATTCCTTCTCCGCCTTCTAGGTATGCGTCGCTAACAACCAGGCCCTGGTAAGCCGATGTATGTTGGATGTCTGAGAGTCAACAAACAAGTTCAGACACCTACTCCCAAAAGAAGTGGAGGAGGAGTAGGATGCCTTCAGGGCCATAACTATGGCAGGGCCAATGAGACTTTGTCCCAGGCATGCCGGAGCGGCTCAATAGAGCCACTCATTTAAAAGGCATGCTTTGCGGTGCCAGCCCCAAGTGCTGCTAATGGCAAGGGGCACGTTCCAATCGGAATGTGTCCTGGGCAGCAAAACAGCACGTTATGGCTCTGGATGTCTTCCTCGTGGAAGGCAGGGTAGCATCCCAGGACCTCCTCCTATCAGCTTGGGATGCTGTATGTATGGCCTCCCGCACTATGGCCTCAGCCATGACCCTGCGACAGGCAGCTTGGCTGTGAGAGGTGAGGGTTCCCCCATCCTCCCAACGGGTAGCCTTTGACCTCCCCTTTGACGGCAAAGCTCTCTTCCCACTGGAGACGGATGCCATCCTGGATATGACCCGTGACCCTCAGGGGAAGGTCAAGTATTTGGGTCTCCTCTGCTTTGGGCCCCTTGCCCATCCTCCACCCCCCTATGGTGTAACATCCAGCCCTGACTCACCCTTTTTTTGGGCCACGGGATAGGAGTCAACACTCCCACCACCATGGCATGGATTTGAGTCCCAGTTTGGGGAATTCCCCCCCCCCCGGCTCCACCCCCCAACTCACGGAAGGATGCCTGGCCTCTCATCCTGGGGTAGCTATTCATAGCCAACCTGGGTTGGTGTTACAAAGCTCATCTCCTGAGACCTCCTATCCTATGGGGTGCCCACTGACTCAGGAACCTTCCCTCTGGCTGATGGACCACTCTAATTTCAGGCAAGGTCCCCTGTTGACCCCTGGGCACCTTACCCCTGCCTTGATGTGATGGGGTATTGGCCTGCCATCACCTATTTGTCTCAGCTCCTCTGACCTCGTTATAGTCTCATTTACCACCATCAATAGTTGGAGGAAGCTTACTTCCTCCCCCTGTGCCACCCTGTATATCTTACTGACTCTTCTCTGGGTGAGGAAGACCCCCCCCCGGCTTATCCACATGGCACCTCTTTCGCTTCTCCTTGGGAGCACACAGACCAGAAACAAGGGTATTCTGCAAATATTGGAGGGTACAGCACCTCTGCCTCAGCGCTTCCTGAGGTAGTCTGAGGGGTTTTCTCCTAAATACTCTTCCCCGTACTAGGAAGATGCACATGCTCATTTTCCATAAGACCTTAACTCTGGCCCTTGCATCTCGAGTCAGACATCCAAGAGACCCTCTTCCCAGAAGGGTTGTGACTCCTGGCTCCTTCTTCACCAGAGGGCATTCCTGCTCCTCTCCACAGGGCTGGGTAGAGCCTTCACTCTGCTTTACTTACCCCTTTCACGTTGCTTACTTTTACACCGCCGAGCACAGGTAAGCCCGCACTCGGACAATCCTCAATAAGGATGCTAAGGTAGACTTTCCTTTACTCGGTGGTGTCTCATGCCCTTTTTGGGCCCATGGAGTGGGCCCACTTGATACTGTCCCGCCCAGCGCCAGGTGGAGATGGTGGCACCTGGTCACCAGATGCAGACATTTCGGGTCAGTTGCTTGTGATTCTCCTTAAAGGGGCAACCCCTACCGAAACCATATTTCCATCAGCTGCAGATAGCTTCTTCATGAGCACGCTTGGAACAGGTCTCATTACGATAGAGTCCTTACCAAGTCCTCCCCATCTACCCATTATCCATATTGGGAAAAAGGCTATTTTAAACTTTAGTGGGGAAGTGATCCCACTTCCTCTACTACCACAGCCCGGACTCTGGGGTACGTCACGGGCGCTGTCTACCCAATAACCTGGGATTTTGGTTCCCATGACCCTGAACTCAGTCCCCCAGTTCCCTGAGGGATGATTGCGTGTCTATGGAGTCACCCAAGGTCACCCATGGGCACCTATGGGTGCTGTGAATGCACTTGAAGTGCTACCCTACCAACAGAACAAACCCACTACCAGCTGGGTTTGCCTTCCTTTTCTCTGGCTATTGAGGTCTGGGTAGTCTTTAGACCACCTGCCTCCCTTTCCTTTTTCCTTTACATTGGATGGTTTCCCTCCGTTGTTCGTTAACAGTCCCTCTGACACTGATCCAGAGATCAGTTATGTCTACTCATTATGAGTATGGGCTTAAACACTGCTCCCTAGAGTTTCCTACCCAGTGGGTGCTTTCCCATTAGATCCCTTCCCCAAAGGTGACCGTAGCATCACGGTCACCCCGTACGACAGCTCTGGGGGTCTCTTGTCTCAAGGGTTCAATCGAGTACAGCCCCTCCCCCTTTCCTCATCCGAAGACCCTCTTGAGCTTTAGTAGCCGTTCTTCAACATATTTAAACTTCTATACTAAACAGGTTGGAAATCCCTTTAACACTTGATGGAGTCTGCTAACAGCCCCATCCTAGACATTCTTCCTCCTTCTTTCTAGCTAAAAAAAAAAGGAGAGAATAAAGAGAGAGACTGAAAAGTGACTCAATGTGTAGGGCCGAGGCTGCACCAAATCAGGATGATACAACCTTGCCCCGTTCTCCATAGTGGGAAACTTTCCTCTTCCTTATCTCCTAGATCCCTGAGATCTTCCTCGTCATCCCCACACTTTGGTGGACCTCAATTCCAGTACCCGTGTTCCCGGGCTCCAGCCATCTTAGGGTGGGCGCACTGTTGTCAAGCCTACGTTGTTGTGGCCCCTGTGTGCTGCAAGGTCACAGATTCCGAAGACAAGATCAGTACCATAGGCAGGGGTGACTGGTTTCCAGTTCCCTTTCGGAGGACATGAGCCTATCTCTTGGACTCCATCCTTGGTTATAGCAGTCTTTGTACCCAGGTTCCCTCAGCTTTGTTCCTGTGGTGATTTGCCAACCATCAGACCAGGGCAATAATAACAACAGTAGTAGTAGTAATAATAATATTTTCTGGTTCTAGTGCAACATTGCAGATGTTGACAGCTCCCCTCACACAATATGGGAGCATCATCATGCCTTTGAGAAGGGCACGTTGGCCTCAGGCAATGCCTATAAGGCCATAGGAGGCCTCTACCATGGCCAGTTCACGTAATTTCTACACCAGTGGCTAGGCACTTATTCTTGTTGCGGGTTCAAGTACCTGCTTACACCCTGCGACATAAGAGGTAGTCATCTCTTACCTTGCGTCTCCCATGCTTTACTCCACTAGACTAGGAAAGGGGTGGTTTCTCCTCCACCTCTCCCTTTCCCACTCCCCACAATGTCTCTCCTACTGTGGGCACACTGAGTGCTCCAGTTTCACTTTAATTTCTTTGGCAACTATTGCACCCAGCATATGTTCACACCAGAATACCTAACTCTCTGGTCTCGACATATTCATATTAATGCCTGGTCAGGTCCTCGCTCGGCGACACGTTCCTTGGCCATAGCCCGTAATGCGTCATCTGACAACTTATAATAGGGTGACCTTAGGCCGCTCTGCCCCTTGCACATCAGATAGTGCTCAGGCAAACTGGGCCTCCTATCCTCCACTGGGATAGATCCTGCCTTCTCAGGTTGCTCTTACCTGGGCCATGGTCCTTAGGTCAGTTCCTTAGACCTCCCAAGGACATTACTTGTTGGGCAGCTACCCATGGTGGGGAGAGGCTGCGCTGAAGGCAGAAGAACCAACTCCACCCACCATCCATCAGCATGGCTAGTAGTCACCTATTACTGAATGTATCTGAGCAGCACTCGAAGAAGAATGAGGGGTTACTTAACAGTAACTGTCCTTCTTCAAGATGGGCTGCTTGGATTCATTCACATCCCTCACACCGTCCCTACATTTGGAGTTGATGACTTTTAGGAACTGGGGAGGGGGTTGGGCGGTGGTCGCATATATAGCCACAGGGTGGCAGGGGGGACGGTGGCTGCCACCCCTCTTCTGACAGGCTAGGGCAAAAAGGTTCCGACCAATCGTGTGCTGTGGCACAGATACATCTATTACTGAATGAATCCAAGCAGCCCATCTCAAAGGAGGACAGTTACTGGTAAGTAACCCACCATCCTGATTCAGAGCCTTCTGATGTGAACAGAAATATTCCTTTGGAAGTCAATGCTTTGAGCTTTGGATCAAACGAGAACATTCAGGAGGGGAAGCAAAATCCCTAGAGGGGAATAGGGAGCCACTGGAGTAAGGAATTGTAATCTAGGGGTGGCATTGTACCAGCTCATGGTAGTTCAGTGGGATAATGATGCTGTATTTTGTGGTGGATGCCAGCTTGTGCTTCAGTATTTAGATATCTATTTAAAAATAATTGTTTCCAGCCATTTGAACAAAGATAATCTTTAAAATATGAATTAAAGCAGTGATGTTTTCCTGTGTTTACAACCAGCATGAAAAACAAAACAAAACAAAACAAAACTAAACTAAACTAAACTAAAAATAACCCACCTCTGTCAGGTATGAAAGGAAAATTATCCTTTGTAACTGAAGTTCTTCAAGTAGCATGGTCCCTCCCTGTATTCAGCTGTGGATACATAAGCGTTCCATATGCCTGAGACTGGAGAATTCTAAGAAGTAGACTGCATTGGTACATGCCTGCACCATGGTTCTCCTTGTGCTTTGTGCTGAAAGTGTGAGGGTTTGCATGGGATGGTACTTCTTCAATTTTAATTCTTACACAAATGCCTGATGGCTGGGCAGAGCTGGTGGCTGCAGCTCCCCCGCTCGCTTGCCCCACTGCCAGGGCAGCAAGGCAAATGGGTCTGGGAGCCACAGTCCCCTCTGACTCCTGGCTTGTAGCTGAGCCAGCAAAGCCAGCGGGGGAGCCGCGGTCCCCTCTGACTGCCCACTTGCCCTGCTGCCGCGGCAGCAGGGCAAGTGGGCAGGGGAGCCACAGCCGCCGGCTCTGCCCCACCACCTGGGCTCGGGGCAGCTGTGGGGCAGGCAGGAGCCGTGGCTTCCGGCTCTGCCCTGCCACCAGGGGTCAGGGTGGTTGCTGGGGGGCAGGATCCACAGGTCCCAGGCTCGGGGCAGTTGCAGTGTGGGCAGGAGCAGCGGCTCCTGGCTCTGCCTCACCACCCAGGCTCAGGGTGGCTGCGGGGTGGGCAGGAGCTGCGGCAACCAGCTCTGCCCCACCACTGGGGCTTGGGGCGGCTGCCAGGGAGCAGGAGCCATGGCTCTTGGGCTCAGGGTGGCATCAGGGCAGGCAGGAGCTGTGGCTCCCGGCTCTGCCCCACTGCCATGGCTCCCGGCTCTGCCCTGCTGCTCCTGCCCACCCCACAGCTGTCCCAAGCCCAGGTGGCGGGGCAGAGCACTAGGGGCACCCAGGTCCCCAAGCTCCTGGCCACTTTCAAGTGGCCAGGGGAGATGTGGCTCCCCCAGCCCCAGGCAGGCTCCACAGCCTGGTCA
>ML682176.1:1206728-1227464 GCA_007922195.1 Podocnemis expansa | reverse complement strand
CCCAGCCCCAGGCAGGCTCCACAGCCTGGTCAATTCCACAGAGGTGAAATTGACCAGGCTGCAGAGCCTGCCTGGGGCTGGGGGAGCCACATCACCCCTGGCTGCGCTGGGGGACCTGGGCACCTCCAGTGGTCTGCCTCCGAGCTCTGGCAGTGGGTTCAGTTGGCTGGGTTCCTGCTGCCCCCCTGCCAGCTTGCCGTGGCAGCTGGTCCAGCCAGCTGGGGACCCTCTACCCTCTTGCTCCTCCCCACACTTCCCCTTAGCACCCTGGCCAGGGTGCTGAGGGGGGTTGGACTTCGGAGGAAGGTCAAAAGCCCTGTTTCAAAACAGGGCTTGTTTCGAAACAACACATCCTAACGGTGTTGTTTCAAAACAACCCTTTTAAAATAAGGGCTATTTCGTTTGCCTTCTAGGTTTAACAGTGTTGAAACGATGGCAGTTATTTTGAAATGATGGGGTCCCATCGTTTCAAAATAACTGAACGTCATTTGGACATGCCAGACTTTATTCTGAAACAACGACTGTTGTTTTGAAAGAAAACTCTCATGTGGACACAGCCTGTGGGTGACTGAGAAGCAAGTACTCAGAAGGAGGAGGGTGCAAGGACGTAAGTGTATGACTCCTGGCAGATTCACTTTCCAAAAGGTTGCATCACTAGAGGTCCTGGCCCAGGTATAATTTCTTCTGAATGTGTGGAATGGAATTTCACACTATCACCTTGCAGATATCTAGCAAAGATACATCTTGAAGTGATGCCACTGAGACTGCCTGGCTCTCATAGCATAAGCCCATATCCATGTGGGAAAGGAAAGAGCGCCAGATGAAAAAGTATGATATAGATAGAGGTCAACTTGGAGACCCTCTGTAAGGAAATGACTTGACTTTGGGCTTCTTCTGTTGTGGCATCAAGCAGCATAGGTAAACTTTTGATCAGTTTTGTTCTCTCTGAGTAAAATGGCAAAGTTCATCTCACATCTAAAGCCTCTCTTCTATGCTGGAGGCTTGGGGCTTTGGGAAGAACCAGGTAAATGAATAGACTTGCTTATGGAGAATTCTGAAATTACTTTAGGGGTTAATTTGTGAGGCCTTGTCTTTATCAGATATTGCGTAATGGAGGGGGTCTGCCATTAGGGTAACTTCTTTACTTACCTGGCTGGCCTAAGTGTGATGGTAAAAAGGAGAACAACTATTGTAGCGAGGTAAGCTATTGAACAAGTGGCCAGCGGTTAAAAAGGAGTCTTGTTAAATGTTGAAAGCTCAAAACTGGGGTCTCATCAAGAGGTTGGTTTTGTAACTAGTGGGAAAGTTCTAATTAAGAATTTTAAGAATTCTGGAAATGATAGGTGAATAGACAGTCCATTGGAGGATTGATAGTTTAATACCAGCTTGCTTGGTGGCTAAGGGAAAGATTTATCAGTCTGAGGGGAAGGAGGTAATCCAAAGTATCAGGAATATCCATTGTTTCAGGAGACATATGGTGCTGCAGGGCCTGGAAAGAGAGAGGGCCTGAAAAGGGAGGGTCCAGTTTGCTAGCTAACATCTTTTGGCAGAGATCTTACTGCTGTTAGTAAGAATGGCTTGCACGGTTTGAGAACAGGAACATTCTAGGTCCCATCTGACATCCAGCCCAACAGTGAGAGGAAGAACTTTGGGGTAGGGATGTCAGATCCTGCCATTCCCTCAGGTCAAGAAGTCCAAGAAGTAATCAGTGCTAATGTGTGCTGAGGCTATTATATGTCAGACACCTGGAACCAAAATGTCCTGTGCCATTTATATATCCTGAGAATGACTTGTACTCTGTCCTGTTGAATCTATTGCAGTGCTCAGGGAAGAGGTGGGATAGGAAGAAAGTCATAGTTCAAACAGTCTGTCCAAAGGAATAAGAGAGCATCATCTTTGAGGACTGACCTTGAGCTCATTGTGTAGTTCTAAGAATCATCTTCCCACCAGCCTGGCCTTCTAATCCAACTACTGATCTGCTCTAATTCAACTACTGATCTGCCGCCACACCATAAAGGGAGAGGCACAGTGGTGTGATGGAGGTAGAAAGTAGAATTACAGAAATGTAGAACTGCAAGGAACCTCAATAGATCATCTAATCCAGTTTCCTGCACTAAGGCAGGACTAATTATTGCCTTGACTATCCCTGATTGGTGTTCTCTTTTTCTGTTCTAAAGAAACTCTAATAAGGGAGATTCCATAAACTCACTAGATAATTGGCCCCTTTGCTTAACTACCCTTACAGTTAGGGAGATGTTTCTAATGTCTAACTTAAATCTTCCTTACACCAATGTAAGCCCATTGCTTCTTTTCCTGTCCTCTGGAAAACAGTTTATCACCCTCCTCTTTATAGCAGCCTTTTATGTACTTGAAAACTGTTATGGCCTGATTTAACCTTTTCCAGATTAAACAAACCCATTTTTTCAATCTGTCCCATTAGGTCATGTTTTCTAAACCTTAAAATAATTTTTGTTGCTTTTCTCTGCACTTTCCCCATTTTGTCCACATCTTCCCAAAATGTGATGCCAAAAACTGAATATGGTCCTTCAGTTGATACCTTTATCAGCACTGATTAAAGTGGCAGAATTATTTCTCATTTCTTACTGAAGAGCTCTGTAAACTCAAAGGCATGACTCTCATCAACAGAAGTTGTTATAGAGTCAGACTAAAAGATATTATGTTATCCACCTGGTCTCTCTAGCTTAGTTTGTGACACTCCAATCCTTTTCTGCGGTACTTCTTTCAAGTCAGTCATTTCCCATTTTGTAGTCACAAATAATTGTTCTTTCCTGAATGTTAGACTTTGCATTGTTTGTTATTGAATTTCATCCTATATATTTCAGACCATTAGTTTAAAAACAAAAGCTTTGATCACCATTATATTTTTGACAAGTTTGCATGCCCCATGTTGTGCTATATCTCACCCCTCCATCCCACTTCCATTTTCCCACAAGTCATTGGGCATTTTGAAATCTTTTTAGGGCGGGGGGGGGTCATGTGTAGTGTGCTTGCACTTCAATACATGTTTTTGTGTGTGGACATGTGAAGCCTGGGTGTGAGGGAAGAGAAAGGTTCTATACAAGCTCAATACCATCAGCTATTTTGAGAAAAAAAAATGGGGGGGGGGGGTTTGAACATGTTTGGTTTTGTGAAGCCTGCAATGTGAGAGGATCTTGTACACAGAAGAAAGAAGAGTTCCATAATATAGAGAGAAAAAGAAGAAAAAAGCATCTGAGCTCAGGCAAGGAGATGCATCTTACTACAACTGCTGATGAAAGAGAAATGACAGCTGAGGGTGGGCACTGGGCAGCATCTAATCTTTGGAGCAAACTACGCAGTCCTAATGGCTATGTCTTACAGTATTAGTTCAAATTCAGTCAATTCGAACTGACATGGCCACACTAGAAACTCCAATTTGAACTAGACGGCCAATGTGGGAGGTGTGGCAACATGGCCCCCAAAACAGACCATGCCACCACCTAATCCCCTGCCGGGCTCCAGCACTCTGAGCCAGGCACAGGGAAAAGCATCCTCTGCCCAGCTCTAGCCAGAATGGGACTAGAGTGGGACACGGGATGCTTTTGCCCATGCCAGGCTTAGCAGGCAGGATCCTGGCAGGGGATGTTTTCCCTGTTCACCCCTACACACACAGTGCAGTGGGGTGGGGAAGAAGAAACCCTGGCGTGCACAGCAGCCCCGCTGGCCACATGCAGGGAAGGGATCCCTGCACATGGCAGGAGCCCCTCTAGCCACACATGGGGGTCTCTGCCATGCATGGGCATCCCTTCCCTGTGCCCGGCCAGCAGGGACTCCTGCCACGCATGGGCATCCCTTATCTGCACCCAGCCAGTGGGGCTCCTGCCATGCATGGGGGTCCATCCTCTGTGCACAACCAGCAGGAGCCCAGGTGCATGTGGGGGTCCCTCCCTCGTGTGGACAGCAGGGCTCCGGCCACATAAGGGGATACCCTCCCTTTGCCTAGCCAGCGGGGCTCCTGCTGCACACAAGGGTCCCTTCCCTCTGCCTGGCCAGTGGGGCAGCAGCAGCGCATGGGGCTCCCTTCCCCACGCGTGGCCAGCAGGGCTCCTGCCATGCGTGGTTCCTTGCTGCATGCAGAGAAAATCAACGGGACTTCAAAGAGAAACAGACGGAATTCAAATAATATGCAGATTAGATTTGTGAAAAATCAAAGCTGGAGCCTACCCAGGAGATGGATTTCATTGGGTCACACCTGGACTCAACAGGGGCCATGGTGTCTCTCCTGCTCAACAACTCACAGTCAGTGTAACCCTACAAATAGTGTAGTGGCTAACACCTCTGCTTAACATGCAGAAGGTCCTGGGTTCAATTCCCAGGGGGTTAGACTCGATGATCTCATGAGGTCCCTTCCGGCCCTATGATTTGATTTGATTTGATTTATACCAAAGTTTAAGACCTGCACCATTCCCCCACAACCATATTGAGGTAGTGCGTCCAGCTGTTGGGCCACATGGAAGCCTCCACTTACGTTATATGGGAGCATACTACCCATGCCACTATCCTGCACAGCTACGTTTCAGACTTCATCCTAAGGGAGGTCCCTTTTGAGGTGCAGAATCCCTCAATGAGCCTAGTCATGGATGCCTTAGATCTGGGGTGGTGGGCACATATCAGTTATGACCTCAGCACCTAGGGGAGGTGATCAGCAGACCAAATCCCCCTCCATATAAATGTTAAAGAGCTGAGAGCAATTTGCCTGGCCTGCAGGGTCTTCCTCAATGGAGTCAAGGGCAAGATGGTACAGGTGCTCATGGACAACATGGCAGTGATGTTGTACCTCAGTCATCAAGGGGGAGTGCGGTTGTCAGCCCTGTGAAGGGAAGCAGTCCACCTTTGGGAACTAGCCTTTAAGAACAATGTTTACCTGGTGGCAGCTCACCTACCAGAAGTGAGGAACGACCAAGCAAACAGATTCAGCAGACAGCTCCTGCCCCAACACAATTGGGCCTTACACCCAAAGATGTGTCACACATCTTCAGGGATTGGGGTACCCCTGAGCACAAGTTTCACTGCTGTAGGGTCCAAAGCCTCCCCCTGCCATCTCTGGCCCAGCCCTGTCTGCCACTGGCCAGCAGTGGCAGGAGCTGGATCCAAGCCTGAGCTGCCTGCTGCTGGCCTGCCTGCATCTGGCTCCAGCTGCTGCCAGCCAGTGGCTGGTGACCTCAATGGGCACAATCCAGCTCCAGATGTTTCCTGTTGGCCAGCGGCACACAGCCCAGGCTTGGATCCAGCTTCTGCTGCTGCCAGCCAGCAGCAGGAGGCCCAGGTGGGTCCTATCTGGCTCTGGCTGCCTGCCTGCCAGGCAGCAGCAAACAGCAAGAGCTGGATCTGAGCCTGGGGTATTTGCCTCTGGCCGGCAAGCAGGAGCTGGGGCTGGACTGGGCCCACCCAAATTACCACCCACTGGCCAGCAGCGACAGAAGCTGGATTGGGCCCTAGGGCAGGGCTACACAGCAGGGGCCAGGGCCTGGGACCCAGCCCTTTTTTCAGGGAGCAATGCCCCTGCCCCTGAGATAGATCTGTTTTCAAGCAGCAAGAACTGCAAATGCAGCCTATATTGCTCCCTCAGGGCAGGGAGGAGGGCTCAGGGCCATCCTGGGTGGGCGAGGGGGGAAGGGTGACCCCATGATTCTGTGGGCCCAGGCCTACCCTGATACCTCCCCCTGTGGCTGCACTGTCCTCTGCCCCAACCCCACTACCTTTGGCACAAAGCTGAAGGCTGAAGGGTGGGGGCTAGAGTGTGGAAGGCCCCCGGCTTCTATTCAGGGCCAGTCCGTTCTGCCACTCAGCCAGCTGTTCTGCCCTGGGGACGGAGAGGGCGAGCCCAGAGGTGGGGCAGGAAAGTGGAGACCAGCCCCTGGGCCAGGCTGCCCCATCCCTAGGGAGGAGTGGCTGACTCAGGGGAGAGGCGGGAACACAGGGCTCACTCTCTGGGTCGGTCTCCCCTACACCCCCCACAGGCCAATTGGCCCCTAGCCCTGCACCCCCCTAGTGAGGACACTGGTAGAGCTCCCTATCTGATGCATTCCTAATCACCTGAGAAGGTCCCCTTCTCTATGACTTTATTCCAATTCTCCTGATCCACAGGGTCTTGTTAAAGATGAAGAACAAGGCAAGGATAATTGTGATAGCCCCAGCTTGGCCTTGCCGGCTCTGGTTCCGCATTCTCCTCCAACTCTTGGTGGCCCCACCTAGAACAATCCCTCCCAGAGAAGACCTTCTGACTTAGGACAGGGTGAACTTCCTGCACCCAGACCTGGAGTCCTTGCACCTGACAGCCTGCAAACTCCATGGCTGAACTCAGCCAAAAAAAGCATGCTCCTGGGAGGTCCAACACATCCTGGTTGGTA
The DNA here is from genome assembly GCA_007922195.1 of Podocnemis expansa. NCBI lineage: Eukaryota > Metazoa > Chordata > Testudines > Podocnemididae > Podocnemis > Podocnemis expansa. The sequence continues at coordinate 1,221,075 of ML682176.1, read as the reverse complement.
GTAAAAAAAAAAACAAAAAACATCCACACAGGCAACCTACAAAGCTAGGTGGAAGTGGCTCAACACATGGGCTACAGCCAGATGTGTTTACCCGAAGATCACACCTATCCAATGCATTCTAGACCAGGGGTCTCAAACTCAAATCATCATGAGGGCTGCATGAGGACTAATAAAGGGCCACATGAGGTTTAGTTCATTAGCCTGGGGCCGCACCACTGAAACCTTTCCATACAGAATATTGCAAATACTGGTAACAATAGTGTCATTGTGGGGTGCAGGAAATAGCTTTAGGGGCTGCATGCGGCCCACGGGCCACATGTTTGAGACCCCTGTTCTAGACTGTCTCCACCTCCTAGAGAAGAAAGGTCTGGCCTTAGCCTCTTTCAGTGTCAACTTAGCAGCAATTTCCACCGTCCAAAATTTCTTTCACTCCCTTTTTGCACTCCATGACCTTACAATTCCTTAAGGAAATCGAAAGGCTCCATCCTCAGATCCATGACCCAGTCCCACAATGGGACCTAAACCTGGTCCTCAATGAGTTAATGAACCCTCGTCTTTGAACTCATAAACTCAGGCACCCTGCTAGTCCTGTCCTGGAAGATGGCATCTCTAGTGGCTTCCACTTCAGCAAGGAGGGTTTCTGAGCTTAGGGCCCTATCCTTACATCCATTGTACATTGTGTTCCATAAGGATAAGGTTCAGCTTGGACCACAGCCAGCATTTCTGCCAAAAGTAGTCTCCTTCTTCCATGTCAACCAAGACATTTTCATCCCGATGTTCTTCCCTGAACCTCATGTAACAGAGAATGAAAGAAGGTGGCACACCTTGAACATTAAAAGGGCTCTGGCCACCTACATCAAAATGACTAAGCCATTCTGGAAGTCAACCCAACTCTTCGTCATGGTTGCTGAACAGATGGGAGGTCAGTTGTGACTTCTCAGCACATCTCATCATGGATAACAAGCTGCATTAAGCACTGTTACCAATGCGCTAAGGTCCCCCTACTGGGAATGGTTAGGGCACATTCAACTAGAGCTCAAGCCTCTTTGACAGCTTTCCTGGCACTGGTACCCATCCAGGAGATCTACAGAGCATCCACCTGTCCTCGGTGAATACCTTTGCCTCATACTATGCCATCATCCAATAGACAAGGGATGATGGGGCCTTTGGCAGAGCAATACTGCAGGTGGGAAAACCATAACTCTGTCCACCATCCTACACATGTCTTGTAAGTCACCTGTATTAGAAGGAATGTGAGCAGCACTCAAAGATGAATGGAGGGGTACTTACCTGTAAATATTCTTCTTCAAGATAGGCTGCTGACACACATTCTATACCCTTCCTCTGTCCCTGCTTTTTGGAGTTAGCAGAAAGAAGGGACTGAAGGAGTGGGGGCGAGTGGGCAGGGTCAGTATATACTGCAGCTAGAATCAAGGCACAGGGGGTGTTGACAACTTACCCTACCGGGACGGGCTAGGGCAAAAAAGCTTTCTGATGACCATGCATCGTGGCACATACACCTAGGGTTACCAGACATCTGGCAAAAGGAGGACACGTCCTCTTTTTTGCCCTTCTGTCCTCCATCCTCCAGGCATTTCAGAAAAAATGCAATTTGTCCGGCTTTTTGCCAGAGGCCTGGGGCAGCACTGTAAAAATACAAGGGCGCACCAGCCTGCAGCTGCCAAATGTGTTCCCCTGTTGCTCTTCCCAGCAGCTGCAGTGCCTGGTGGGGTTGGGAATTTGGAGATGGTCCCTTGCTGGCCCCTGCATGTCACTAGGCAGTGAATAGGGCTGGCTGCCCGGGGCTGCAACGGGGGATGTGGTTTTGCTTTGCCTCCTTGCTTCCACTTCTCGCCCCCGGCTTTTTTCCAGGCTCCAGCTCAGGTCTGCTCACCTCCCATCCCCTGGATTTTGGTGAAAGCTTGATCTTATTTTTTGGAGGGGCTGGAGCTTTTCTACAGCTTGATGGGGTCTCTGTGGTGCCCTGTGGCTGCTTCTTCACTTTCTGGTTTGCTACCCTTCTTGGCTTAAAGTTTCTGGGGAGGTTTCTTTCTCTAATGGCTCAGCTAAGCCAGATCTTTATTTCTCCTAATGGGGATTGGCTTTCTGTAACAAATCTTTTGTTTATAGGTCAAGGAAAGTTCACTTTGGATTGCAAGGAGGTTTGAATGCATATGATTTTCCTTTTTTCAATTTGCTTCTCCTTTCCAAGATGAGATTAGTCCACTATAAATGTATCCTTAAATTTTATTAAGATGCACCGATGTGCAAGTATTATACATGCTAAAGTAGGTGCTGAGCTGGGCCAGATCCTGTAATTTAAATGAAGTCAGTGAGAAATTTGACTGAGCAAGGATTTCAATATTTGTCCCTTTGTTAGTAGTTTATCAAATCACAGAAAACAAGCAGCTTGGTTTTGCCTTTTGCTTATATATTCTATGCTTTTTATTTTACTTTTAGGGAGAGTGTTTCTTTTGGCATGTTTAGGAAAAAAACTGATCATGGTATCTAAGAACAGGTGCTGTTGTCTTGTGCAGAGCATTTGATAGTCAAAAACACCTAATTCTACTCCCCCTATTTGACATGTGTTTCACATAAAAGCAAACAGAAAATGTCAACTGTCATAAAAGAGCTATATCTCCATCTGTGGTTTATGGTGGACATAGTAGGATATAATGTCTAGAAATTTGCATTTTATGTAAAAGTTTATGTTTCAGGTCTGCACATAAAAACCAGCAGTTCTCACTTCTGATTTCTCCTTGCCTGTGTTTGTAAAACTTAAACAGCTTGTCTATGATTTTTTTTTTAATACTGCACGGTGAGGCTCAAAACTGAGGCTAGATAGGGATTTCCCTACACCCCCCCCAGTTGTCAGCTAGTAACAGTGTTATACCAAATTAATGAGCAGCCCCCAAATCTCCCCCTGTAACCCCCTAATTTCATGTGTTGGGGAGAAAACTGCCAACAGAGATTATTTTTCATTTAGAAACCAACACTTCAAATTCAGCTAGACTTCATGGAGTCAAGGGCCTGCCCCTCCATGTGTCAAACAACGAGAGTGAATTCTGTGAAGAACTTAACTTAAAACTGATTTTAATCTTGTCCAGAATTACTACATTAAATTTATTGGAGGTTTGCTTCCATTTACAGCTCATAATGTAAAAATATCAGTCTGGATAGGAGTTCTGCAGTGTGATTCTCCTTGCACCCTGATATAAATATTAAATACTTAATTTTGTGACACCTTAAGGTGGCTGGCTTTATGGTTAATTTAATGTGAAGATGAAAAATACGTAAGCCATTCATTTGATATTCCTGAGCTGCTGTTCTTCCAATTCATCTCACACAGTAACTAGGAGCTAGACAGATTTCTCTGGAGTTAGATGATCAATGGGGCAAGCATTTGGGGGGCAGGCAGTGGCTGGGTGGATGAAGGGGGCCTGGGCGGTGCCCCGGATGTTTATGTGTCCTCCAGTGTCCTTTTTGCATTTCCCTGTCCTCCTTTCCATGATTTGGTATCTGGTAACCCTACATACACCTGCATTAGAATGTATGTGAGTAGCCCACCTTGAAGAAGGACATTTACAGGTAAGTAACACTCAGTTAGTTACAGTTTGCCAACAACAACAAGAGGGATATGGACAGAGGTTAAAGGATGTTATAATGCCCCAGAACACCATTCCAGGGCCCATAAATTTTTGGGCCAGTGTTCCAGGGCTTGAAAAATTAGAAAAATTGGGCAGAACACTCTGCCCTGGCTGCTGGCAAGTCCCAATGCTGGGAGCCAGAGGGGCCCACCAGGAGTCTCAGCGAGGGACATGACAAGGCAGCAAGGACTCCGGTGGGGCTGCAGCAGCCCCAGCCAGGCCCATTAAGGCCATGGTGGGCCTGGCTGGAGCCCCAGTGGTGGGCAGTGAGGCACAGGAAGATGCGGAATCAAAGACCACAGGCAACCGCAGGGGGGCCGCTCTGTGGAGGCAGCCAGAACCAGACTGCTTAGGGGACACCCCAGTGCTGACCTATCACTTTCCCCAGGGTATGGGTCACGGCACTGTGTCAGGCACTGAGCAGCAGGGGATCCTTTCCCGCAATGCAGCAGGACAAGACCAGTGGAAGGGAAAGCTGGATCTGAGCCAGGCCGCTGGCTGTGAGGGGTTAATTGGGGGCTGTGGCAAAATCCCTGCAATGGGGCACAGTCCCTTTAAATCCCAGCATCCCTCCACTCCCCCTATCCCCCCAAGACTGGAAAGCTGCACATGCATATTCCCAGATGGAGTGGTGGCATGTGTGCTCCCTCTCTATGCATGCATGTGTTCCCTGCTCCTGTAGCCAGCCATGGAAATCCTAGTGTGTGGGGAGCACACTGCGGGGAGGACAGGGCGGTCAAGTGGCTGGGGCCAATAATTAACATGTGGGTAACTGCATGGGTAATGTGGTTGCCCATGGTCCACACAGTCTGGGCTTTGATGTGCATGGGGTTTGGAGTGTGAGCTCCTTGCAGTGGGAGTGAGACAGGGCTGACACTAAAGCACCCCTCCCCGCAGCAATGCAATGGGATGCTCGGATAGCAGGGGGCCGAGGGCTGGGAATGAAGGGCACTAGCAGAGCTGGGAGAAGCAGGGGGCTGTGGGTTGGGAGTGAGGGGCACCCACTAATTCTTTCTTGAAAACTGTGTCTTTAAACTAGGAGATTGAACCAGCTTTATGGGCAGAGCCTTGACCCAGCTGTTGCAAAGCCGAGGCACAAGGTGACCCATGTTTCTCATTCCTAAAGGCTGGATCGGATCATCTGAGTGGGTGATTGGAGGTAAAACAGAACTCCAGGAATATTGCCCAGTGACCTGTTGGAGTGTCACTATAGCATATCTGCTGCACTCCACCTCTTCAGGGTGAGGTCAAAGCCATCTGCCCTCATGCTCCAGGACAGAGCCTGTAAAGATCAGGAATAAGTTGGCTGTACTGAAACAGAGCAAAGCAAAATTAGCCAGGGCCCAGGGGGCAGCATGTGACGCTGGGATCAGGGTAGAAGGGTGGAGGGGGCAGAATGTGAGACCAGGATGAGGATGGGGGGCGGAAGAGGCAACATGCAAGGCCAGGATCAGGGCCAGGGCAGCAAATGGAGGCAGAGTGTGAGGCCGGGATCAAGGTCAGGGAGGTGCAGAGGGACAGAGGGGCCAGCGTGAGAGGCCAGGATCAGGGCCAGTATTTTTATAGAGCAATAACCATATTTTTATGGAGTCATAAACGATACATATGGTACTAAGAAGTGATTTGCAAATGCCTCCCTGCTCAGGGGCTTGCACATGCACAAAGGGGACCCAAACAATACAGGAAGGGGGCCCAGGGATTAGGAGGGTTCTGGGGCCCAGCAAATTATATTTTAACCACTGGATGTGGATGGGCTGATCCTCTAACAATGGGCTCCTGGTTGCTTGTGCTCGATGTCTGTAGGCTGCTAGGGCCTCTGAGTCATTATCATAGAATCATAGGGTTGGAAGGGACCCCACAAGGTCATCTAGTCCAACCCCCTGCCAAAAAAAGCAGGACCACTCCCATTAGATCATCCCAGTCAGTGTTTTGTCCAGCTGGGACTTGAACACCTCCAGAGATGGAGATTCCACCACCTCCCTAGGCAACTTATTCCAATGCTTCACCACTCGCCTAGTAAGGAAGTTTTTCCTAATATCCAGCCTGGACCGCCCCAGCTGTAACTTGAAACCATTGCTTCTCGTTCTGCCCTCTGTTACTACCGAGAACAGTCGAGCTCCCTCCTCCTTGGAGCAACCCTTCAAGTAGTTGAAGGTTGCTATCAAATCCCCCCTCAGTCTTCTCTTCTGCAGGCTAAATAAGCCTAGTTCCTTCAGTCTTTCTTCATAGGGCTTGTGCTCCAGCCCTTTGATCATTTTGGTTGCCCTCCTCTGGACTCTCTCTAATTTGTCCATGTCCTTTTTGTAGTGGGGAGCCCAAAACTGGACACAGTATTCCAGATGTGGCCTCACTAGTGCAGAATAGAGGGGAATGATCACATCCCTCGATCTGCTGGTAACACTTCTTCTGATGCAGCCCAGTATGCCATTGGCCTTTTTGGCAGCAAGAGCACACTGCTGACTCATGTCCAGCTTCCCATCCACCATGACTCCCAGGTCCTTTTCTCCAGTGCTGCTATTTAGCTGATCACTCCCCAGCCTGTAGCAGTACATGGGGTTTTTTCGTCCCAAGTGCAGGATTTTACACTTATCCTTGTTGAACCTCATGAGATTCCTCTTGGCCCACTGCTCCAGTTTGTCTAGGTCTCCCTGAATCCTGTCTCTGCCCTCTAGGGTGTCTACCGTTCCCCCCAGTTTGGTATCATCTGCAAACTTACTAAGTGTGCAATCTATCCCATCATCCAGATCATTAATGAAAACATTGAACAGAACTGGCCCCAGGACCGACCCCTGGGGCACACCACTTGTTACTGCCTGCCAACTTGACATGGAGCCATTGATTCCTACACGCTGAAACCGTTGTTCTAGCCAGTTTTCTATCCACCTTACAGTCCATGCATCTAACCCATACTTCCTTAATTTGCCAATGAGAATGCTGTGGGAAACCGTATCAAAAGCCTTGCTAAAGTCAAGGTATATGACATCAACGGCTCTTCCCGCATCCACAAATCCAGTCATCTCATCATAGAAGGCGATGAGGTTGGTCAGGCATGATTTACCCTTGGTAAATCCATGCTGACTATTCCTGATTACTCTATTTTCCTCCAAGTGTTTCAGGATGGATTCTTTGAGAAGCTGCTCCATGATTTTTCCAGGGATTGAGGTGAGGCTGACAGGTCTGTAATTCCCTGGATCGTCCTTTTTGCCTTTCTTGAAGATAGGTACTATATTTGCTTTTTTCCAGTCCTCTGGCACCTCCCCTGTTCGCCACGAGTTTTCAAAGATAATGGCCAACGGTACTGCTATCTCATCAGCCAGCTCCCTCAGCACCCTCGGATGCAGTTCATCCGGCCCCATGGACTTGTGCACATCTAGTTTCTTTAAGCAGTCCCTAACCTGACCTACTGTCACCAAGGGCCTCTCTTCTTCTCCCCAGTCCCCCGTACCTAGTGTAGTGGGCTGGGAGCTGACCTTGCTTGTGAAAACTGAAGTAAAAAAAGCATTGAGCACTTCAGCTTTTTCCTCATCCTCTGTCACAAGGATGCCTGCCCCATTCAGTAAGGGACCTACACCATCCCTGATCCTCTTCTTGTTATTGATATACTTGTAGAACCCCTTCCTGTTATCCTTCACATCCCTTGCTAGTCGCAACTCCATTTGTCCTTTGGCCTTTCTGATTTTATCCCTGCAGTCCCGAGCAATGTCTTTATATGCCTCCTTAGTCATCTGTCCTAGCTTCCACTTCCTGTAAGCGTCCTTTTTATGCTTCAGCTCAGTGCAGAGCTCTCTGTTAAGCCACAGTGGGCGCCTTCCACATTTGCTGTGCTTTCTCCTTATCGGAATTGTATCTTGCTGTGCCCTTAGCAGGGTTTCTTTAAAATGCACCCAACTCTCTTGGACACCTTTCCCCTTCAGATCAGCCTCCCAAGGGATCCTGCCCATCAGTTCCCTGAGGGAGACAAAATCTGCTTTTCTGAAGTCCAGGGTCTGTGTTTTGCTTCTTTCCTTCTTTCCTTTAATCATCAACTTGAACTCAATCATTTCATGGTCACTGCTACCCATTGCAAGGCATTCCCAGAATTCTCTTAAATCACACCATCTTTTGCTTCAGCTGGGCCTTTTAATTTTTCCCCATCCTCTGCATTAAAACTTTAGTGATCATGAAACCTCTTGATTTCAGCGTGTTCAGCCCTGATTTGGATCTCTCTTCAACAGGTTTATATTATTTAATTCTATAATAAAAGGCACCTAGGGTTACACTTTGCACAAAAGTATTATATAAGACCAAAAATCTCTAAGCTTTCTCTATACAAGGTAATAATAAACAATTTTTTTTTATTTTTTCCTGCTACATAGCATCTCCAAGCATGTAATCCCATAGTGTTTTTGTTAATCTTTTTTTATTATTTTTGACGACCCTGTTGGATCAGAGAAAGTGTTTCTGTTTATGCTAAAGAATAACCACTAACAAAGAACTTCAGCAGCCTTCAGTAAAAAAGGTTTCAAACAATTAGCAATATCCCCTGGAAACTCAGGTTGGCTCTCTTACCCGCCCCTCACCCCCTTGTCCTCTAGGGCTGGGCTTTTGTCTTTTTTAATGTTTTTAACATGAAAAATAGTTGATCATCTTTTGTAAAAAGGATTCCACTACAAAGCCTCCTTTGTTACTAATGTTTTTCATATTAAACTTCTAAAATTTGTTTGCTATGTTTAAACACCTCTTGCGGTTTCATATTAGCAAAAGGGTGGTTCAGGAAGAATCCATTCTATAAACAAGGATCAGTTTCTTTAGATCAGAATGGTCCTGTGTTCATTTCACTTTAAATGTTCCAAAGGCACAGCCCTGTTGTTTGTTCACTTTAAATGCCCATGGGAGGCAGAATGTTCTATCTTCTTTCTTTCTACTAAGGAGTGGCAGGCCTGGTAAAAGTCTTACAAACCAGGTCTCCTTATCACTGATAAAGAGGCTATTTCTTTAGATAGGGATGGAATCCACTTCCTTTACAACTTTATCAATAAGTCTTGAGGCAAAATTTGATTAAAAAAAAAAGAAAAAAAATCTTTATTTAACTCTTACTTTTTCATGTTAGCAAAAACAATTGAGGGGCTTATATTTTCAAACAGTTAAAAGGATGATTCCTTTTAAATGTAAAAATTAACCTCTTTTCTCCTATACATTGTTTTCTGGGTGTGATGCCCTTCTATAATAAGTCAATTTAACTATTTTAAAACATTTAGTAAGTAACATTTACCCTTTATAACATTAAAAAACTCTCTTTTTAGGCATGTGTTTTCAACCTTGGACTGTTGTTTTGGGTTTTAAAAGCTCTAAAAAGCATAATGATTAAAAGGAACCACATGAACCATTCGTTCAACAGTTTGAAAATGTAAGTCCCCACCCCCACAACATGAAAAACAACAGCGACTAGGGGTGCTTTGTAGTGGGACCCCCTGTTGACAAAAGAGGTTTTACTTTTTTTTGTTATGTGTGAAATAACATAAGTGCTTGGGGGTGATGGTATTTACATTAGAACATGAAAACACAGTTCTGTAACAAAATTACAGTGAAGTACCTAACTTTTTAAGTATAACAAGTCTTTAAAAAATTTAGTCTAAAGGTTTTTCCTTAGGTAAAAGAGGTTATTTTTTAAACCAAGGAAAGTTTTAGATTCATTAAAGTTATATCAAACTTCCACTTCCTGGAAACTGACTTTAGCTGTAACAAAATCTCCCCATTATTTATAATAAAAGCAAGCCTGTGTATTACTCTCTGCTCATTTTTACTGTAAATCAGCTTCTTCATTTGGCAAGAGGAGGATCCTTTTAGCAGACAGTTTCTGATTGGTCCAGAGTGGTTTGTTTCCAGGCCTTGCTCCTGAGGTCCAGAACGGTGGGTTACTTACCAGTAACTGTCCTTCGAGATGGGCTGCTCGGATTCATTCAGTATCAGGCGTATGTACTGCAGCGCAAGATTGGCCAGAAACTTGCTTTAGCCTTAGCCTGTCAGGACAGAGCTGGTGGCCAACGACCCCTGGCCACCCCATGACTATATATATGGCCGTAGCCCTGCTCCTCCCCAGTCCCTACTAGTCGCTAACTCCAAGTAGCAGGGATGGCAGGAGAGATCTGAATGAATCTGAGCATGCCATCTCGAAGAAGGACAGTTACTGGTAAGTAACCCACCATTCTTCTTCGAGTGCTGCTCAGATACATTCAGTATCAAGTGACTGCTAGCCGTACTATGGGAGGTGTGCAGAGTTAGAACCTTATCTGCCATCATCATGGCTACCCATAAACAGCAAAGCACCCAAAATTGGGTGAAGAAGCAGTGGGCCGCCAGGCAAATGTCTATGGATATGCCACTAAGTGCAAGATCTTCGAGAGAAGACGTTCATGACACCAGAACTCCAACAGGGCAGTACCCAGTTCATTACCAGGGAACTTGCTATCTCATAATAGCAAAAAAGCATCCTTATCACCAGCAAGACCATCTAAAATAAGAGGGTTGCCCTTTTCTAGTAGAATCGACTCCTGAAAAAGGCAGTTGTGATCCAGAGCAACAGGCTCTTACAGCCACAGGTGATGAGCAAGGGTGGGATAATTGCCACCCTTGCTGCCCCATCCTCAAATGGAGGTCATTTAGGTTAGGTTACTGACCAAGATTGGGGCAGGGAACACATCACCCCTTGACCAAACATGGGTTAGGCAAAGACCTTTCCCCATTGACATACCAGCAGGAGATGCCAAGGGCAGATTGATAAGGGACACCCTAAACTAAGGTGTCCCACCTCCATATGGAAGATAAAGTAGAAAGAAAAATAACAAGGAAAGAGTAGCTGGGGACCCCTGCCCTTCCATCTGTTGATGCATGGGAATGGAGGGCCTGGGGGGAGGGCCCCAGAATAAGGCCTAGACACTGGGCACACCCATCTCTGGGGCCCAAAGTATCAGAGATGCTCCATCAGGGAGGTCGTCATAAGGAGAGAAGTGGGCATCCCAGATGGCCCCTTCTTTAGAGGCGACCCTTCAACAGGTTGTAGTAGGAAAAAAAGGGGGACCCTCAGGTACACCCATCCTAGCAGCAGGAGAGAAGCCAGACAGTGGAGGTCATGAATGTTGAATGACCGGGAAGTGAAAACAGAGAAACTGGAGGAAAGGTGATTGAATTCCCACGTTAGGTTGTCTCCAACCAAAGGGACGGGGGAATGACCTGAGACAGGGGAGGTGAGAAACCATTGTGGGGTTCCGGGAGGGGCTTACACAACTTCAAGACTAGGTCCCTGTACTCTACTCTCCTGATACATGGACTCATGTAAGGACTGGTGTGCTGAATCGGGGGAAGGGGTATCTGACTGTCTCTATAGATGGGTAGGTCCCCCCCAAGGGTTGTGTACCCCAAGCTCCAGAATCAGAGTGTTTGGGGATGGGGGCCTGGCTTGCATGATATTCTCACTTCTCCTCTCACCTGATATTCTCACGCTCACTTCTATGGAGAGACAGTCAACCTTCATATCACAGCTGGTGACTCATCTCTAGTGGCAGGTGTAGGTGTTGGGTCCCAGCTGCAATGGGCCAACTATGAGGGATCTTGTATAGTTCCTGATAAGGAGAGAAGACAACAACTTAGCCAAGATGCAAGGCGGACGTGGTCTATAATGCCTGCTCTGAGAGGGGAGGGGTGTTATTGGTGGACCTCCCCGTGTATTGGAAGGGGTAAGTGTTGAGCAGGTCCTGGGTGGAAGAAGGGAAGAGAGAGACCCCGGGGAGAGGGGAGAAGGGCAAAAGGTAACCCCTAGTTAGGGAAAAACAAAGGAAAGCCACTGTGTCCTCTAAGGAACACAGAGGGCATGAGTGGACGTTATGAAATCGTCACCCATAAGGTATCAGGCTTTCCAGCCTGCTAAGGGTTTTGCAAATTCCCTTAGGAGCCAGAGTTGTGCAGGGGAACTAACTGTGAGCTAAAGACCACAGGTCCTCAAGTGGGCTCACTCAGGTATATGAATACCAATGAGAGTTAAGAGTTCTATCCCCTACTATCTCCACTCGTTGCGATTCTAGGGAGGAGGAGAATGCCATAGAAAGATCAAGGCAGCTCCTAGATGGCCGACTGAGGTTTTTGACAGAAAGCGTCCCTTGCCCGGTTGAAGTGAGGCAGCAGAGCAGAGGTGGTTCCAGTAGAGGGTTAAATGTGAGGTTTGCCCATGGGCAGACAGACCAATGAGATGTGGTGAATGTCCTTGGAGAGGAGGGGTGGAAGATGAATAGGCAAAACCCTTATGGTGGAGCTTGAGGATGCCTTGAGTGAAGGGCCTAATACGGGTCTGAAGACCATGGCCCTGAGAATAAAAAGGGGACTGCCTGGGGAGGTGAGGAGGGAAAAGGTAGAGGACAAGAAGGTATAAGCTCGCCCTCTTACCTACCACCTAGGAGGTGGGATACGTCATCCAGCAGTAATTTCCCCCAAGATCCATTGCAGGCCAACACGAATAAGAAATGCTCTTGGGATCAGAAAAGCAGAAGTGTACGCATCCCAGTGTTCCCAACTGGGGAAGGGATGGATGAGGTGTGTGGGGGAGGGGGGTAGGAGAGGCCACTGGGTATGAGAATGGGGAATGGGCATCCTCCCCTACGTGTCCCAGCGGGCTGTAGCCCTGGGCAGTGGTGTCGCTAGCGTTGGGCACCCAGGGCACATGCCCCAGGTCCCAACGCCGGTGCCCCGGTTCTCCAGCCCAATTGGGCCGGGGATCCGGGGCCCAATCCCTGGCGGTCCGCGGCCACGGCGGCCGCGTCTCTGGCCAGGGATCCGGGGCCTATCTGCCCGCCCAGCAGGCCCCACCCCTGGCCCGGGATAGGGCCAGGGGAGGCCGCGCTGCCGCCGCCAGCTAGCCCATGGTGCAGTGCAGCGCGGCTCAGCCTAGCCTGGCCCGGCGCGGCCGGAAGCGGCCACAGCCCTGGATCCCCAGCCGGGGACGGGGCCACTGCAACCGTCTGCTGCTGGCAGGGTCCCAGATCCCCAGCCAGGGATGAGGTCGCCGCAGCCACCGGTGGCCAGGCCAGGGATCCGGGGCTCAGCTGGCCTCCCGCAGCAGCCCCATCCCCCGCTGGGGATCCGGGGCCTGGCTGCGGCCGCGGCAGCCCCGTCCCCGGCCAGGGATTCAGGGCTGCAGCCGCTGGCCCAGCCTCCAGCGGCCGCTTCCGGCCACATCAGGCCAGGCTAGGCTGCACCGCACCTCACCGCAGCGCGGGCTAGCTGGCGGCGGCGGTGCGGCCTCCCTCTGGCCCTATTCCGGGCCAGGGGGGTGTGGTTGTCAAGGCTTTTTCCCCACTCTGGCACTCTGAGTGCAGAAGGTGGGGGCCCGCAACAGGCCAGAAAAGCCACTGGCCTTAAAGCCTGCTCTTAAAAGTCTCCAAGGCCTCCAATTCCTGGCCTTGGAGTGGTATCGCTGCCACCACCCAAATGCAAAAAAACCTCTTGAGACCCAGGAAGGCACACTTGGGAATTCCTCCCTGTGAGGTACTTGCAATCCTGTTTATTCCTCTCTCAGGAAAATGACTGAACTCCAGCTGCAATATGAGCTGGAACTGGAACAGGGTTCCCTCTAGTAGCTGCCTGTGCAGTCTAAGGCACGGGCACACAAACCTCTTGCCTTTCAGGACACAGAACCAGAACTTGCTTAAAAGGTAAACTCTTTAATCAAAAAGAACAGATAATAAACACAGAGAGTTGCTTCTCTGGGAATTAACTTAGGTAGTTACAGGGTAGTGGGGGTGGTTACATGTGCTCAGCACAGAGAAATCCAAAAAACAAGCCAAAAACAAAGAAAATACCCTGACCGTGTCTAAGTAAACATTCCCTGTTCTACCCACGCCTGGTCAGTAACAAATTTAACTTATCTTTGGTAAGGATGTTGCTGGATTCTTCCTCAGGCCCCTCTGGCCTCCTCCTGATCTTTCCAGGAGCTCTGCTACATCCAAACAGGAACAGGTAAGGCTGCTGTTCCCTTTCAAAAAGCTGTGCTTTGTTCCTATTGGCTGTCCTGGGACTCACTGACCAGAGTGTTAACCCCTTCCTCCCCAAGGGTTATTACAGTGGTCTTTTGGCTGGGGGCGGGGCCTGCCCTCCGGGGACGGGGCTGGGCCCGTGCCCCAGGTCTTTCCCCGCCCTAGCGACGCCCCTGGCCCTGGGTAAGGGCTGCAGAGCAGGTGTTGTGGTGGTGGTGGGACATCATGTGCCCCCTTCTCATACTTCTATCACCCCCCAGGATTTCCACCAAGGCTCCAAGGGCACATGCGACTTGAACCGAGTGCAAGTGAGGAAGGTTCTCTGGTTGTCAGGCCCTTACTTGACCTGAAGGGTACAGTAAGGGAAGAGGGAGACACATCGTTACCAAAGAGGAGGAAGAGGTGAGGCTGATTGCAAGGGGGCATTTAACATAAGCGATTTAGGGTGCCGCCCTGAAGTTCAAGGTTTGGGTTTGATGGAGGGAGAGGTGACTGTAGTGGAGTTGATCACCTTCAATGGGAGAAAAGGGGGCCATCAACCTGCAGTCCAAGGGCCCCTAAAGGGTAGCTGTTTCCCTTGTGTGTGGGGAAAACTACTGTGAGGGCCTGTCGCGGAGTGGTTAAGCTCCGCGTGCTCCCGGGCAAGGCGTTAGGGTTCCATGCCCGGGTCAAGAAGTCCCGGCCCTTGCGTCAGGGCAG
>ML682176.1:967149-1206718 GCA_007922195.1 Podocnemis expansa | reverse complement strand
GAGTCAGTAAGTCGTAGGCCCGGCGTGGCTCCCTGGGGCACGGGGGCCCCGGTAGGGGGGTTCAGGCCCTCCCACTCCTCTGAACCCCAGCCCAGGGCCCTGGGGTGTGCGGGGGAATCCTGGCCCCGTCGGCGGGGATCCACACCGCAACGCGCCGACTGAGGCTCGGACGCGGCCTGTGTCCGCCACGACTTACCCCGCCCTGGGCTACTTCCTACCTGGCCGCCGAGAGGTGGGCCACAGGGGCTACGGACGCCCCCCTGGTCAAGGGCCTTGTCCCGTCGGGGTCCTCGGGTCCTCCCCGGCTAGGTGCGCCTTGATCAGCCTTGCCTTCGGTTCTCCCCGTGACGGACGTCCCCGGCTTCGGCTCCGTTGAGGCAGGACCCAGACCAGAGTCTGAGCGGGAGCTCCTAGCCTGTATCTGCTCCCTCCGCTGGTCAGCCCCTAACTGAGGGGAATCCCAGCCTTTTATAGTTGGGCAGCTGTTTGAGCATGCCCAGCAGGGTCTGAGGGGCGGGGCTTCCCTTCCCTTCCGGGCATATAGGCCCGCCTGAGTGCGGGGCCGGCCTGCCCCGTCACAGGGCCCCTCACCCTAAGCGTTTGTGGCGTTGCAGTGGGCTGGGGGAATGTTGAAGTACCTGGGGAGTAAGCATACCCAAGGCTCTGAGGGCTGACTTAGGGTCACAGTTGCTGCAGATCAGGGAGTCAGTGGCTGGGTGTAACAGGGTCCCTTTGCCTCTGGGAGAGGGAGGGGCAGCTTGTTAGGGTCTCCAGCCCCCGCTCAGGGGTTAGGCCACCAAGTCTTTATTTTCTTGCCCTGGGGAAAGCTACCCAGCCACCAGCCCGGCGTAGGACAGGGCTAACAAGTCTCTGGCCCCTTGGCTGGGCAAAGTCACACAACCCTCAGCCCCTGGTGGGGGCCGGGCTCCAAGTCTTTAGCCTCTTAGCAGGGCTCAAGCAAAGTCACCAAAAATGTCTTTAGGGGATCTAGGGATTGATGGTGTCACCATGAAGTTCACAAGCTGTGAGGGGTCTCGGGCTAGGGGAAGGGATCAGCGGAGATGTGGGGTCACTCCACTCCACTGTGTCCCAGCTCAGGTCCCCGAAAGAGCCTGGGGCTTTGGTGATGGGGTCAGTGGGGGCTGGGCCGCAACACAGTGACCTTGAGGCACCTGAGGCTTTGGTGCAGGGGTCAGCGGGGTCCTGGCCACAATACACTGCCCCTGTGGTGTGGCCCTCCCATGGAGCGTTGAGTCTCACACTCCCCTGGGTCACCCCTGGTCCCCAGCTTCAGCCATACCTCATTGTCTATCTCCTCAGGGTAGTCCCCCATGGGTAGATTGTAAAACCCCTCCATTTCATCAGGCGGTGGCAAGTCAGGGAGTCCGTCTGGCTCTTCAGTGAGGGGTAACTCCTTCAGGTTGCAGGAAGTGGGCGGAGGCGCGGGTCCTCAGCAGCCAGGGGTATCTCCTCCAGATCGCAGGAGACAGGCAGAGGTTTGGGGTCCTCCGCAGCAAAAGGTAGCTCTTCCAAGTCACATGAGGTAGGTTGGGGTGCAGGGTCCCCAGCAGCTGCCGACTCAGGACCACTCATTGGCCTCCCTACTGGCAGTTCCTCCTGCGGGTGTGGGGCGGCCCAAGGCTTGGGCATTGGGCCCCAGTCACTGCCTGTGGGCGGCCCTCGCCAGACCGACGGGCCCGGGTCTGGAGGCCAGAGCCCAGCTCCTCCACAGGGCGGTGCAGGGTCAGGAGCAGGCAGAGCTGCATCCTTCGCCTCCACAGACAGGGCTTGAACAGAGCTGCCTGCCTCCCTTTTTATACTTCCGGTCCCGCCCCTCCACTTCTGGGCTGATTGACAGTCCCCTCCTGGCTCTGCCCCCCGGCCATCTTGTAGCGCTTTCTGGGCTCTATCTGAGGGGGGCCATGCCTTCTCACTACACTGGGGCAAAGAGACTGTCCCTCAAAAGAGAAGGTCTAATGTGGACTGCTTTAAATCCTGGGAGATGCCACTCTGTGTATAACCACAGTTGTAGCAATGTCACAGCTGGCTGTGTCCGAGGCATCCCACGCCACTGTTAGGGCTTCGCATGAGGCCAAGGCACCTTCCTCAACAAAGGCATCCTAATCCTCCAAGTGTTCTTGTAGGAGGAAGCTGCTAAAGCCATTCATAGCATTATGCAGATGTAGGGAATATCTGTTAAACATGGCCTAATGGTTAACAGTTCTCAGATGAAAGGCTGAAGCTGAATAGGCCTTTGACCCAGGAGATCAAACCTCCTGGACCCCTGGGAGCTGGGGGGGGGTAAATCAAGGTGGCTCAGGCTGGTGTGTCCTGGTGATGTCAAGGACATGAGCATGAAGAGGGATTGTAACAGCGACTGGAAAGAATGCAAACTCCAAGTTGAATAAGGGGTCTTGTTTCCGCTCGAGGAGTGTGGCCCTGACCCCCAGGTAGGTGGTGACCTGGTAAGGGGGTTGAAGTGTGGTAGAGTCTTCTCTGTAAGGCCCTGGCCCTGGGTTCATGACTCTAGCCAGGGGAAGGGACAACCCCAGTATTGGGGTGCCTTCTCCCACGGCCATGGTACTGAGTCAGAACTCCCCTTCCAAGGCCTCAGTGGGAGGTAACCAGATTCAAGTGTGGTACTGAGAAGAAGCCAGTGCTGGGGACCCTTCAGTAGGAGGCCGGGCCTGAGGCATGCACTCTTGGACCTCCTTGCAGTGCCGAGGCAAGGTGTTGGTGCCGTAGGGGTTGGAGCCCTGATTTCCGCAGTGGCATGGGGCCAAGGAGTGAACAGCTCCCCCCAGTGCTGGGTGAAGTGAAAGGAAGGCACTTACCATTTGCTGCGGTGGCCTGGCAGCGATTACAGGAGCCAAAGAACCTCCACTGCTTCAAAGACCTCTGGTGTGGATGGCACCATGATAGGCTCTGGCCCTTACCCCCGGAGAGAGAGCCAGAATGGCACTGGAACTTCAGTGCTGAAGTTGACACCAAGCATGCTTACCTGTGCTCTGCTGGGGAGCGGCACCAAGAAGGCCTTGGTGCTGACTGGCCTGAGGTGCTGCTGCCAATGCATGGTGCTCAGATGCTCCGGCCCTTTTCTTTGGAGAGGAGGTGCCAGGGATAAGGTCATATGGCACTCAGATGGTGCTGAGCCAAATGCTGATTCTGTCAGTTTATTCATAGCCAGAGAGTGGCACTGAGAGGGCTCCAGTGCTGACCAAGCATGTGGTGCTGAGTTAGAGGCCGATCGTGTCTTTTATTGACAGCCCGAGAACAGGGCCGAGAGGGCTCCAGTGCTGACCAAGCACGTGGTGCCGAGTTAGAGGCCGATCATGTCTTTTATTGACAGCCTGAGAACAGGACCAAGAGGGCTCCGGTGCCAGCCCAGCCTGCGGTGCCTGTGAATCCTTGGGTGCAACGAACATACCCGGCGTTGGCTGCAGGGCTCGTTCTTGGGCAATATTAAGCAGCCTTCGCTCCCTGTCTTTCTGAGTCCTTTGTTTAAAAGATCAGCAAATGGAACATAAACCACCAGGTGAAGCTCACCCAGTCATTTAAGATATCTCCCGTTGGGGCTGTCCCTCGGGTTTGGGTTTCTGTTGGAAGGACTCGGTAGGAGCGCTGGTGATATGCGCAAACAGATCTTTCAATGAAAACACTCATAAAACAGAGTGGACAGACAGGCACTTGCAAAAAGCAAGAAACAGGCTGTTCCGTAACCGTCACTGAGGGCGGAAAAAAGAAAACTGGGGAGGAGCAGGGCTGTGGCCATATATATAGTCACAGGGTGGCCAGGGGGCATTGGCTGCCAGCCCTGTCCTGACAGGCTAAGGCTAAAGAAAGTTTCTGGCTAATTGTGTGCTGCGGCACATACACCTGATACTGAATGTATCCGAGCAGCGCTCAAAGAACAGCTATTATTTCACTACTGGGTGCTGTCAGGGTAGGTGGCTTGCTCCTCTCGCTCTCTTTCCTTCTTCCACCTCTCTTTGCTTGTCCTTAGCAGCCCAAGTTTTTCTGGCTGCTTTAAATCTCTTTTCTTTTCTTTTTAGACTACGAAAAAGGGATCTCTGTCTTTTCTCTTTAACATAGCCTCACACAAATAATTCTTTCTGTTTACAAACTGGGAGTCCAGTGGCACTTTTAAAGACTAACAAATGTGTTTATCACATGAGCCTTCGTGGGTGCAATCCCACTTCATGAGAGGCATGAAATGGAAATTGTAGTTTGTTAGCTGAATATATACATGTAGAAAAGGGTAATTCACAAGATTAATTCAATCTTTTCAACAAACCAAGCAAGTTGTTTTGATTCAGTGTGGAACAACAGATGAGAAGTTAAGAATGTAAAAAGAGGGGGAAATTACCTTTGGTAATGAGTTAGTCATCCTAAATCCCTATTCAGACCTAAGCTGATGGTGTCAAGTTTGCATGTGAATTCCAGCTCTGCAGTTTTGTGTTGAAGTCTGGTTTTAAATGTTTTTTGTTTGTTTTGTTTTGTTTTTTTCCTGAAGCACTGTAACCATCATGTCTTTTACAAAATGTCCAGGGCAGTTGAAGTGCCCCTATTGGTCCCCTGGGTCCATCATAGAATCTATTAGTTTTTATATGCTACCCTTTTCCACATGTATATATTCACCTAACATGCTAAAGTTTCCATTTCATGCCTCTGATGAAGTAGGATTATACCCATGAAAGCTCATGAAATAAATACCTTTGCTAGTCTTTGAGGCTGTGTCCACACACAGACAGTTAAATCAATTTAACTTAAATTGATTTAGTAAAGTTGCTATAAAAATCATTGAATCAATTTAAGTTAAATCAATTTCACAGATCCACACCAGAAAGTCAAATCGAACTAGCATATCCAGGGACAGGACTCGCTAGTTTGATTTAGGAGAGGGATGCCATGAGAGGCATGGTAAGATGGTTCCTTAGAAGGGCCATGCCCCCACCCAATAGACGACTACAGAAAGGCACCGTGGGAAGGAAAAGGGCAAAAGCGTAAATCTAAACAACCATTAAATTGAAATAACACTTCCAAACAGTGTTATTTTGATATAACAGTTGAGATCCAAGCATTGTTTTGATTTGAAACTAGGTTTTATTGAATCTAACTTTCTGTGTTTTGATATGACAGAGCACATCATTTTGAAACAAGAAAGCATTGTGTGAACTAAAGCTTTTTTAAATTGAAATAACCAATGTTATTTCAATTTAAAACCCGCATTTCCTTTACTGAAATAGGCTAGCACAGATATCCCTCTGGAATGTTGATGCCACCAAACTTGTATAAAATATTTCTCTTTTCATGCCCAGACTTCACAAGGCCAACACAGACTCATGTATCAAAGCACAAGTATGCCACACATGACCCAACACAAAAAGTATTTAAATGGCCAACAGCACCATTGACTGGGAAAAAGAAGCTTCGGGGTGGGATATCATGCAATACAGAGCACGGAAACCTTTAAGAAATATAATGGTGATGAAAGCTATTTTAAACTACTCAATCCATTTCTCCAGTTTGTCAAGATCATTTTGAATTCTAATCCTATCCTTCAAAGCATTTACAACCCCTTTCAGCTTGGTATCATCCATAGATGTTATAAGTCTCTGCCATTATCCAAATTATTTAGGAAGATATTGACTAGAACTGGATCCAGGACTGGACAGGACTGGATTCTGTGGAACCCCATTCAATATGATCTTTCAGTTTAATTATGAACCAATCAAAACTCTCTGAATAAAATTTTCCGATCTGTTGTTCATCTACCTTATAGTAGGCTTGTATAAGCTGTATGTTTCCCAACTTTGCTTATGGGGAGGCCATGAGAGACGTATCAAAAGCCTTGCTAAAGACAAGATATATCATATCTATTTTTTCCATCACACTTGTTTCTCTGTCAAAGAAAAAAGTAAATATGGTTTGTTGGCTTCTAGTATTTTTATGACCTTGTTAATTGTTAAGAAAATTTTTGGAGTGGTCTCCAAGGAACCACCATCTTCTTGGCACTAACTAGAGGAAACGTTCTGAAAGAAAGGAGGGCATGGCCAGACCATTCTTGTGTTATAGCCAAAGGAAGCTTTTGGGGTAGGTGAAGCAGGTGCATACCTGGGGCCCCAAGCACACCTAGGGCCCCAAGAAAGGGGCCCTGTTGCCTGCCTCACCTACCCCATAAGTGTGTCTGCCTCAGTTGGCAGCAGGAGGAGCTGGCTCCTGGGGCTGGGGGCAGCAGTTGGGAGCTAGGGCCGTTAGTGGGGAGCTAGAGTGCTGTGGAGGAGTTGGAGCCAGTGGTGGAGGAACCGGGACCACGGGGTGGGGGGAGCTTGGGACTATGGGGGCTCCCCACAAGGGGCCTTTGCCTAGGGCCCCTGATAGCCAAAGGCCACCTCTGGTTATAGCAATCCCATACTGCTAAAATGATCTTGAGTTGTTCTTGGCAGCTATTGTACTTTAGACACTCTATTTAAACTACACTTTGGACACCTAAGAGTCTGATC
The DNA here is from genome assembly GCA_007922195.1 of Podocnemis expansa. Lineage (NCBI taxonomy): Eukaryota > Metazoa > Chordata > Testudines > Podocnemididae > Podocnemis > Podocnemis expansa. The sequence continues at coordinate 1,200,215 of ML682176.1, read as the reverse complement.
CACCTTCCATTCAAATTAGTGAAGGATTTTAATGAGAGTTGGACCAGGCCTTATGCAGCCCAAGGATCAGGGAGACTGGAAACAAAAAGTTCCTTTGCTCTTCTCCTTTCACTTTCTCTCAGTTTCACCCAGAACATGCTGGGCACAGCTGTGAATCTGGTACAATAAATTTACAGCGTGTTTTCTCTTTTTCTTACAGCATTTTGTCTTACCAGTTTGCTTTTTCATAAGATAAGTTCTGGTCTTTATTCCAAGTCAGTTTCCAATGTATTTTTAAAACTGCTACCCCTGCTGGGTGAACCTTGACAGCATCAAAGCATAAAAAGCTCAATTCATTCCCGTGTTTGCTAAAGGTATCTAGGATTGTGCAATCCATCCACAATACAAACAACATATTGGGCAAGTTTTGATGTCTTTTTGTCATTATGCCAGCTCTGGCAAACATGCTGACAGTGTAAACAATACCTTATTATCACAGACAACTTTTTTTTTAAATGGCTTTTGTAATAATTTACAAACCTATTTTAAATGGCCACCCAAAGAATGAGGAAAAATAAGTTTCTTACAAGAAGTAGTCTTTAGGGAAAAATATTACAATAGTGTACTGGAAAGTTTTACAATATTTTAATGTGGGTATTTATTGAAGATTGCTATTATTTCAGATTTCACTGTCTTGAGGGATATTCTTATGTTATAAAGCTACTTTTGCAAGTGGTCATTAATAAGGAAGTGAAACCACTTTTGAAAGCCAAATTTTGCACATAAAGAATCTCTTTTTGGAGCCGTGGATGGAATTCTCCATCAGTCAGACTGGCATAGACTTTGAGTTTTTTCCACCTTCCTTGAAACTTTGGAAAGGGTTCACCTGCTGGGATCACATAATCATATCTCACCAAATCAACTGCCTACCATTACAGGAGTCTTGGGCATTTGTGGTACTTTTAGCAAGTGTACACTACACACTTACTACATTGTTCAGAAACATGAAAAGTCCACACAACTCTGAAATAGTTATAGTGACCTTTACACCCTGTGTAGATAACACTATGGTCAGAGATTTTTTCCTCCAAAATAGCTACCTCCTTTTGTGAAGAGGGAATTATTAAACGGGGAGAAGAGCTCTTTTCCTTTGACTTAGAGTGTCTTCACCAGAAGCGTGACAGGGGCACAGCTGCATCAGTGCATCTGGTGTAGTCTGGTCCTGAGTCTCTCCTGTTCTCTCCCTGAGACACATAGTTTAGTCTTCTGACAACAGAAATGCCTTGGTGTAAACTCTTTGGGTTTAATATAGTTACCTGAGTGAAAATCAATGACTTGTGATATATGGGAGATCAGACTAGATCAGGGGTTGGCAACCCAGCTGAGCAGAAGAGCCATTTCCCTTCACGCCCCCCACCACAACTGCATGACGCTAAGCTGGCCCAGCAGCTGCACTGCAGCCCCTAACGTTGGTGGGGTGTATGTGCAGGCGGTGTGCGCTCCCTCTGTCCCTCCCTCCATTGGCAGGCGGAGCAACACTTCCCTGTCTACCCCCAGCCAGCTGCCCACCCCCCAAGAGCTACCAGCAGAGAGCTGCAGCTTGCAGAGGCAGGGCCTTCGCACAGCCCCTCTATGGAGTTCAGGCCGCTTCAATCCAGCCACCCCAGGGCTGAATAGGCCCGATCCAGGGCCCGGGGGTAAGACTGCCTCTGTTCAGGCCTGGAGTGGCTGGGTCGAAGTGGCCTGAACTCCATGGAGTGGGTCATTGCAGGGCGCCACATCTGCAAGCTGCAGCTCTGCACTGGCCACTCTTGGGAGGGATGGCTGGCTGGGGTAGGTGAAGCAGTGCTGCTCTGCCCCACCAGTGGAGGGAGAGACGGAGGGAGTGCACTCTGCCTGCACACCTCCCGCCAATGCTAGGAGCTGTGGCGCAGCCGCTGGGCAGCTTCCAGTTCATGCAGTTCTGGTGGGAGGGTGGGGGCGACCCCAGAACCCCAAAAGTGGGGGCCTGCACCAGCTGGGAGCTCCCTTATTTGGAGGAGATTGCCAGGGAGCCAGAAGGAGATGCTCAGGGAGCCACAGGTGGCTCACTCAGCCTGTGTTGCTGATTCCTGGACTCAGAGCCATAATACAGCATTTTGCTGCCCAGGGGGCATTCTGATTGGAACACACCCTTTCCCGTTAGCAGCACTCAGAGCCGGTGCCACAAAGCTGGCCCTTTAAGAGCGCAGCTCTATTGAGCTGCTTTGGGCTGCACCTCGTCTGCCCCACTGTAGTTACAGCCCTGCCCACACTAGATGATCTTAGGGTCTCTTCTGGCCTTAAACTCTATGAAAAGTATTTCCTCCTTTTTTCACATGGCCTGAATTCACTCTTCTTGTTAGGCAAGTTAAAGTGGTATTGTCTTGAGTTATCTTTAAATCTTTCATCAATTCCTGAAATGATGCAGGATGAGAACCAAAACACATTCAAGAGTTCAGAACTGTGTGGAGTGATGCGTAATGGGTATAATAGGAGGCAAGGAATGAGGGCAACTGAATTCTATTCTTGGCTTTGCAATTTACTCCTGAATTTCACTGGGTAAGCAATTTCATCTATTTCTCTCTTCCTCTCTTACCCATCTAAATACTGTGTGTAATAAAATTTACTTACCTGATGGGTATTTTGGGGCAAAATACCCCCAAAACTAGGTAATACTGAGTAGAACACTTTAATATCCTTACATAAAAATGCTAAATAAATTCAAGGTGTTTTTAAAGATGCTACAGTGTTACAATTCGATAAGATTCTGGGTCTTTCACCCTTCCATGTCATTCACCCTCCCCCAACGTGGCTGTGATTGCAACACACTGAAAGTTCAGAAATCTGGCTGTACTGCAAAATGATGGAGTCTGAATTATAATCCCACCTAGCTCTTATATAGAGCTTTTCATCAGTAGATTGAAAGGTGCTTAAAAAGTAGGTCATATCCCCATTTTATAGATCAGGAAACAGAAGCACAGAGGGGTCGAGTGACTTGCCTAAAGTAACCCAAGAGACCAGTGGTAGAGCTGGGAATAGAACCTAAGTCTCTGGAATTCCAGTCTAGTGCTGTGTGTACTATAAATAGGTTATAAACAGGTTAAAGCAGAAAGAAGGCTGGACTGTCACTAAAACAGAAAATAAAACAGTTATTGTTAGAGAAAATATCTCTTAGGCCAAATCCGGGTCATACTGACATGAATGACAAAACTCAACTGAATTCAACCAAAACAAAAGAGAAGCATGCAAAATCTTGACAGTGCTAAAGTTCACAGCGTTCACATCCTCCCATCTTCCTGAAGGTGGCAAAGGAGAATTTTGTACTGAACTCATTTAAAGAACTGTTAACTTGGGATTGTCTACATGTAAAATTCTATGTGGTGCAGCTGTGCGGCTATAGTGCTTCACTGTAGACACTACCTATGCAGGCAAGAGGCCTCTCCCATCATCGTAGACAATCCACCTCTTCAAAAGGTGGGAGCTCGGTTAATGGAAACATTCTTCCATCAGCCTACCGCTGTCTACACTGAGCATTAGTGCCTGATCTATTGTAGAAAATGAAATAATCTTAACTATGTTGCATGTGAGATGGAAATTCCATACTCCAGAGTGGCATAGTTAAGCTGACCTAATTCCTTGCATAGACAATGCTTGGCTGACAAGAATTCTTCCATCAATCCAAGTTCCAAAAGGGTAGCTGTGTTAGTCTAGTTCAACAAAACAAGCAAGGAGTGGGACAAAGTGGGATTTTCTCCCATGAAAGCTCAGGCAATAAATAAATTTGTTAGTCTTTAAGTGCCACAGGACTCCTTGGTTGTTATTCCATCAATCTAGCTTCCCTCTGTTGCGGAGGTACATTAACTATGCCAATGAGAGCGGGGACACCTCGAGGGGCTGCAGGCCTCCCACCCCATGTCCGTGGCCCAGCTACGACCACAGGAGAGCCGGATCCAGGGAGGAGCTGCAGCTGCCTGCCGCTGGCCAGCAGCTGAAGGAGCTGCATCAGGCCTGGGCTGCTGGCCCTGGCTGGCAGCAGCAGGGGCTGGAACTGGGTCAGGCTGCTGGCAACAGGAGCCCAATCTGGCTCCCAGATCAGGTGTCTTAGTAGGACTGCACATAAGGGGGGACACTTTTTTCAGGGCAGTGATGCCCCTGAATGAGAGAATCCCTTCCATCAGCATAGGCAGCATCTGCAGGTGCCACAATGATGAAGCTGTGCCACTGCCACATTTTTAGTGTTGACATACCTTACATCGGTATGCCTATGTTGGTCAGGGGTGTGGATTTTTCACATTCTTGAGGCACACAGTAATACTACTGTAAATTCCTAGTATACACCAGGCCTTGGACTTTGACCCAGCTAGCTTTCCAAAGGCATACACAACATAAATCAAAGGAGACTGATTTAAAGGCAGTACCAAAGAAAGTGATAAATTAATCAAGCAATCAATTCATAATGCTTAATGAATAACTGAATGAAAGTTTCATAGCTGTCTAAAATAACAGAATAGATTCTACATGTTATGTCATTAGCAGGAAAAGGAAAGATTGTGTCTATAATAAAGATAAAGTGAGTATGTTGGGTCAAAATTTACAGGACTTTTAGATGTTATAGACCAGGGGTGGCCAAACTTAGGGAACTCAAGAGCCACACATTGATTATTGAACCTTTGAGAGCCACTCTGAGGCATATAGCCATATACTTTTACCTACTCCAAAATTACTAACTTTAAAATTCATTGCATGCTTTAATTTTATCATAAAAAGATGGCAAATATTGATTCTACTAATGTCAGATTCTAATAATTACTTAAGGTTACCATGAAAAATTAGGCCTATACATAAAAACTTAACTGCTGTTTGATGTAGAAGACTGCAGGCTAGTGGCAAGTTTTTTAAAATCCCGACCATGCTGCACTTCTCCCCGCCATCCAGACCCCCTTCTGAACTCATAGGCTGGGGCTGCTTTCCTAAATTGATTTGCTGACATTCTTCCAGGAGCCATGCTTTTTCATTCAAGAGCCACATGTGGCTCCCAAGCCATAGTTTGGCCATGCCTGTTACAGACGGATGAGTCAATGAACATTCGGCCTGAATAACGTCTGCAGGAGAAAGCCTGGCCCCACTGAAGTCACTGGTACCGTTCCAGCTGAATTCACTAGAGTCAATATTTATAACACTGCAGGTTTGAACTACCTGAGTCATATATGAGAGAGACAATATGGATGAGGTAATATATATATATTTTTAATCATACCAACTTCTGTTGATGGAACATACAAGCTTTTGAACTATGCTGAGGTCTTCTTCAAGATTCTTCTCCAGACCTGAACGAAAATGCTGTTTAACTCAAAAGCTTGCATCTTCCACCAATGGAAGCTGGTCCTTTAAAAAATTTTACTTCACTTACGTTGTCTCGCTTACATCCTAGGACTAAGCAACAAGATGGCACAATATTTATTATTCATTGTGTGTGTCACAATAGTATCTAAAGCGCCCAATCAGGGTACTATTGTATTAAGAAATATACTATTATATGAAGCAAAGTTATGTCTAGACTTCTTATACTTTATTGCTGAGAACTAGGATACCATTACCTTGAGGTACTGAACACATTGTTAAGCAGGGGGTGGCAACCTTTGCCGGCCCCCATACCAACCCCACTCATTTCACCCTCAGCAGTTGCTGGGGTGGGACCAAAAGGGAGTAGGGCCAGGTCTCCAGTTCCTGGCCAAGGCTGGGGCCAGCACTTTCCCCCACCAGTGGGTGGCCTCCAGTTCCTGACATTGGGGTCAGGGTCAGGGCTGGCTCTGGCCAGCAGCAGCAGCTCCCGGCAGGCTGACCTGACCCGCTCCCCTCCAGCAGCCCTGCCCAGCAAGAGGTGGGGCCACCAGCCCTGTGTACTGCAGCTTTTTTGTCCCTGCTGGTCGTGCTCCCTAGTGGGGAAGAGCAGCTAGCGGGGGCCTGAAGCCATGACACATGGTTCTTGTTGCCCCAGGCCATGCAGCATTGGGGGGGCAGGGCCACTGGAGGACCCTGAGCAGTGCCACGTGCTGCTCAGGCTTGGCCCACGTGCCATCTTTGGCACTCGCCCCGGGGGTTGAGAACCCCTGTTGTAAAGGCTTTCATTGACAGCCCCCATATTGTTGCAAATAGTCATCTGCACTAGGATGATTCTTACAGTAATTTAAGAACAAATTCTGTTCCTTTGTCTACAATGCACAATTAACTTGGCAAATTGGCACCTGGGTTTCAGCATCAGTGTTAGCAGGGCCACTCAGAGGAGGGGCTACAGGGCAACTTACCCCAGGCCCCAACTAAGGAGAGGGCCCCTGCCCTGGCAGGATGCATATTTTTAACTTTTTTTTAATTGTTGTTGATGCCCATTCTCAATGGCTGTGGCCTGGTAACAGAGGGCTTGCAGGGAACAAAATATAAATGTCCTGGTGGCAGGTGCAACTGGGCTGGCTGCCATCCCAACTCACCTGAAACCTACTATGGTACATAAATGTATGATTTGTACATATGGAACAGTGAGGGGGCCCCTCACATCAAATCTGCCCTGCCCCCAGGTCACCTAAGTCCTCTGAGGGGCCCTGAGTGTTAGCCTAGCCTGGGTGTATATATGTATATAAGCAGCCCAGCTGCAAAGCCCTAACCACATTAACTTTGGACCATTCGTGCACCGCAGCACATAGACACCTAAAACTGAAAGTATGAGAGCAGCCCATCTCGAAGAAGGAAGGTTACCAGTAAGTAACCCACCGTTTTTAGCTGTGGTGTTTGCACTTTACACTGGCATAATGGGGCAGCAAAACCAACAAAATCTCTTGGTCCCTTCAGTTCATGCTACTAACGAGACAGGTTATTAGAACTCTCAAAATCTAGAACATAAGATGACTGCTGCCACCTTTGTCCTCCATCATCCTGAGGTCTCCTAAAACTCAGCTCTGATTTGAGAGCAAAACGTAGCTGAGTAAATAAATTAATCTTAGGGTAATTTCCACAGAAGGCTGTTCTCAGATTAGAAGGTGTTTCCTTCTTTTATTGTCTAGGGGTATGTCCACACACACTTCTTGTTTCGAAACAACAGAGGTTGTTTCAAAACAAGAAGTGGCATGTACTCATGACATACTCCCGTTTCGAAACAACATCCCCCGCTGCAGCACCCCTAATGGAACTGTGGGGTGAGCCGCCCCGTAGCGGCTCATCCCGCTGGGGCTTCAGCTCCCTGAAGTAGGCTGCGGGGTGACCTACCCCACAGCGGCTCACCCCACCAGGGCTGCAGCCCCCCTTTGCCCAGCGCGGGGTGAGCCGTGGGGGCAGTGGCCACCCTGCGGGGACTGCAGCCCCCCTTTGCTGGCCCTTCCTCCCAGGCTGCTAAGCACCCTGGGAGGAAGGTCAAATGTTGTTTCCGAACAGTTTGTTCCGAAACAACATGTCCCAACCTTGTTATTTTGAAACCAGTGGTTTCAAAATAACTGTTGTTTCAAAACAGAAGGGGTTTAAGCCATTTCGAAACAATGGCTCTCGTTTCGAAACAATGGAACCTGTTGTTTCGAAACAGGAGTATGTCATGTGTACATGCCACTTCTTGTTTTGAAACAACCTCTGTTGTTTCGAAAGAAGAAGTGTGTGTGGACATACCCCTAGACAATAAAAGAAGGAAACACCTTCTAATCTGAGAACAGCCTTCTGTGGAAATTACCCTAAGATTAATTTATTTACTCAGCTACGTTTTGCTCTCAAATCAGAGCTGAGTTTTAGGAGACCTCAGGATGATGGAGGACAAAGGTGGCAGCAGTCATCTTATGTTCTAAATTTTGGGAGTTCTAATAACCTATCTCGTTAGTAGCATGAACTGAAGGGACCAAGAGATTTTGTTGGTTTTGCTGCCCCATTATGCCAGTGTAAAGTGCAAACACCACAGCTAAAAACGGTAGGTTACTTACCGGTAACCTTCCTTCTTTGAGATGGGCTGCTCTCATACTTTCAGTTTTAGGTGTCTATGTGCTGCAGTGCACGAATGTTCAGAAACTTTTAGCTCTAGCCTGTCAGAGCAGGGTCGGCGGCCAATGCCCCCTTTGGCTGCTTGTGCAGCTATAAATAGATGGCCCCAATCCTGGTCACTCTCAGTCCCTTGTACCACTAACTCCGAGCAGGGGCATCGCTGGGGTGGGGAAAGACCCGGGGCACGGGCCCAGCCCCGCAGGGCAGGCCCCGCCCCCCACCCCCACCCCCGGAGGGCAGGCCCCGCCCCAGCCAAAAGGCCACACCCCCGGCCCGGGATGGGGCCAGGGGGAGGCCGCGGCGCCGCCACCCAGCTGCGCCGCGCTGCTGTGCGGCGCGGCTCAACCTAGCCTGGCTTGGCCCGGTGTGGCCGGGCCCGCGGCCGCGGCCCTGGATCCCCAGCGGGGGACGGGGCCGCTGCAGCCGCGGGCTGCTGGCCGGGTCCTGGATCCCCAGCGGGGGACGGGGCCACCGCGGGCGGCCAGCCGGGTCCCGGATCCCTGGCCTGGCTGCTGGTGTCTACGGTGACCCCGTCCCCGGCCGGGGATCCGGGACCTGGCCAGCAGCCCGCGGCTGCAGCGGCCCCGTCCCCGGCCGGGGATCCAGGGCTGCGGCCGCGGGCCCGGCCTCCAGCGACTGCTTCCGGCCGCACCGGGCCAGGCTAGGCTGAGCCGCGCCACGCGGCGCGGCAGCGAGGGCTAGCTGGCGGCAGCGGCGTGGCCACCTCCTGGCCCTATCCCAGGCCAGGGGGCGGGGCCTGCCAGGCAGCCAGGTAGGCCCCGGATCCCTGGCCGGAGACGCGGCCGCCGTGGCCGCAGACCACCAGGGATCGGGCCCCGGATCCCCGGCCCGATTGGGCCGGAGACCCGGGGCACCGGCGTTGGGACCCGGGGCACATGCCCCGGGTGCCCAGCGCTAGCGACGCCACTGACTCCGAGTAGAGGAGACTGTGGGAGGGACCTGAATGTATGTTAACCGGTCATCTCAAAGAAGGATGGTTATTTGTAAGTAACCCACTGTTTTTCTTCAACCACTGCTCGCATCATTCAGTTTCAGGTGACTACTAGCCGTACCGCAGATGGTGGGTGGAGTTTATATTTTTCAGCCATCAGCATGGCTATACTGAAAATGGCATCCTAACTGCGAGTATGGACAAAGCGGTGGGTCATCAAGCTGATGCTGATGAACACACTACTGACCTGCAGATTCTTCTGAGAGAATACCTGCACAATGGGTGCCGAAGAGGTGATCTACCACTCCATCAGGAGAGTGGCTTTCTGGAAGGAGGGTGATCTTGATCCAATATAAATGGACTGTATGTCAGCAGGCAAAAAACAAAGGAAATTGCTGTTGCTAGCAGTGTTTCTCCATCCCATTAAGAAGCAAATGGGTGCTATGTCTCTAGCGAGAGGGTAGGGGAAAATGTTGGCTCTCCAATCTCAGTGCGATGGGTTTTGTCACCATTACGTGTGATGCGCTGGCCTGGAGTGCTGTGGCCAAGATCATGGTAAAGCCACCATGGGATGTAAGGGAGGATACAGGGGTCTAGTCCCCTGACCTATCAGTATTGAAAAGGGGGGGGGGGGCGGGGTCGTGGGCTGACAACTTAGGAGGGTCAGCGGGTCAGCTACGAGGGCCCTGGGGCCTCCGAGGGGCCCCAATAGGCCGGGGGACCCCGGAGAAGAGGGGGGGGGGGGGGCATCTCAGAGGGTCCCTCCCAGTGGAGGTGATCCTCCAACAAGTCATAGCAACAAGTTGTGGTGCCTTTTCTTAGGGAACTCCCACTCTAAACTTTGGGAGAAACTCAGAACCCATTATGGGAGTAAAAGGGGGTAGGATAGTAGAATGAGATACGATTAAGCGGGGCAAAAACGGCAGGGAATTAGAAAGACCCCATGATAATTCATCCCTAGGCTTGTAGGGGGGGATCGATGCACAACAAATGGGAAGATAGGGGAATCCCTATCTTGAGGTCCCAGCAGGAATTTGCACAAAATTGGATGGCTATGTGAGAGTTTTCCTCACTCTCTACTTTCTCTGGTCTTTAGAACCTGAGTAAGGGAAAGAAAGAATGAAAAGGCTACCCTGCCACCTCTTCCAGGGAAGGCGGGTTTAACATCAATACGTACCCACCATCCCTTTCAGCATAGTGCTCAGAAGGCACATAACTTTCATGTGACAGGTCTTTATTCTCCGTCCTGACCTGTATCTAGTAAGGTAACCAGCCACTTGTGGGTTTGGGGGAGACTGCCTTGTATCAAGGCAGTTAGCTACTATTGTTGGTTCCTTGGCAGAGAGGGGTCAACAGCGTGACACCCATAACCACCCCTTTGGGTATCTGAAGGTTAGCCAGGGATGTTTAGTGTGAAAAAAGACATTTTATTGGGGTCCTAAAGTTATTGACCAAATCTTGGGCCTGTGTATACAATGGGCTACTGCCTGGCAGGACATTTGCTTGTCAGGCCTGTACAGAGAATAGCTCTATGTGACTTTATCTCCCAGGGTCAGCAGCCACATACCAAAGCCATTTCTCAAGACCTTACTGTAAGCACATACAGCACTGGCTCTCAGCAGTTTTTTGGGAACGTAAGAAAACATTTTGCACAGCACCAGAATACAATGAAATTTGTTAATCAAGGACAACAATTTCCCAGGTGAATGGGGCAATATGCTGATGTGGTGGGCTTTGGCTATCAGAGGGGGCCCTTTTTGCTGACTCATTGGAGGGGGTGAGAGGTTAATTGCTTCTCACACCACTGAGGGTCTGGCCAGCCCAAAGCACTCCCCCTGCCATCCAAAAAGGAGGCGTTCAATCCCCCCTTTGCCTGATCAATAAAGGAAGCCTGGTTTTTAGCAGGTCTTTTTTCCTAATTTTTCTTCTTTTCGTTTTTCTTTCTCGGTTTTTCTGCCTGGGCACTCCCAGAGAGCAGGGCTCATGGCGGGCTGCTGTTTCTCCCAGATAGTGAGTGGCAGGAGGTGCTTAGTCGGTTGCAGCCAGACCTGGTAGTATAGGGTCCAGGGCTGGCGAAGTGCAGATTGATTTTTGTTGTTGAGCATGCAATCCGGCTGCGGTCTTTCTTTGGACACAGGCAGACACAGCAATCTGCATGTCCAATCACAGCTAAACTCTATACTGTGCTGTTCCCTTTATTTTTCCTACAGGAAAATGGGTTTGCTGAACACCCTCCAGAGATAACATCAAAAGATGTGGTAAATATGACCTGGTCAAATTGGGGAATAAGTTTATTTGTGCTGGGTGGGGTACACTGGGAATCTTATTACGAACTGTTTAAGGCTTGCTGTGTGTTCATGCATATTATTATTGCTCCAACTTGTCTAACCTCCTAAATCAAATTGGTAATTATCATATTTGTGCTTACAGCATTTACCTCCCACAAGCCAGCTCAGATAATAATAAAGAGTGTGTGTAGAGTGAAAGAGTAAACCCATTTTTGTAAACCTCCTTGGCACCCCAGCTGACCCTTGTAACTCTTAGCCACAAACAGCCCATGGCTAGCCTTACCAGACCGTGACCCATAATGTCTGGAGAGCAAGGGGGAGAAGCAAGGTGTTCATGCTGTCCGAGATTTTAAGTGCTGGAAAATTGTGTGATTGATAATAGAACAGGGACGCTATGCACACAAACACCTAATTTAAAGTTGCCAGCAAAATAAATTAGGACCTCTAAAACATTGTTGAAACTGCTGCTATATTCCTTTTTTCTATTTTTCTTTTTTGTTGTTGTTTTGTTGTCTATACCAATATATACATATTAATAAAAATTACATAGATAGTGACTAACCCAAAATAAGTGGTCTGGTCTCTTGTCTCTCGGTTAGGAAACATTTTTGCACTGTGGGGTTCACACCCCTGTACTCCACTCTCCCATAACACTTAGGAGCAGATCTATATTCCTTCTTCCACAGGCAGGAAAGGGTTACTACTGCTGAGCTCTACCATGTAGTCAAAATAGGATGGAGTTGGGGGTTAATCCTCAATTGAGAGGAAAGAACCCTGGGGAAAACAGATATGCAAGGTAATCCACGCTAAACAAAAAGTGCAAGGGACTGTTCCCTTGCGTACTTTTGGGGAAACAGAGCAAGGAGTGTTGAAGAAAGCGTCACAGACATGCTACCAATAGTAACGCTAGGCCTCTCTAGTCTGCTAGGGGTCCCGTACCCCTTCTCAAAGGCCAAGGGTTTCCCGAGAGTACTAATTACGTGTTTGAGTGCCAGGGTTCATAAAGTGACCCTGTTTGACTGTAGCACCATGTCTAGATCCCATTGGGTGATGGGTCTCTGGGTGGTGAGTAGAGTCTCTCTATACTCTTCCAGCACCTAGTGGAAGTAGGGTGAGGGGTCACTGAGACCCCCTCCACTCTAACAAGGGGGACTGGGATTGTCAGTAAGTGAGTCTTGAGAGAAGGGTTGATAAGCCTCTTTCCTTGAAACCTGGAGCGGGTGATAATGGCGTATGCAGGGCCAGCTCTACTGTGAGGCAAGAGACAGACGTGGCTTCAGGTGACAGTTCTTAGGGGCACCTAGCCCCCCTGAAGATGAGGCTGGCTCCCCCCTCTTCAACTCTTTTCTAGCAGCTCAGGCACTGTTAGTCGACCTGCAGCTTAAGACATGTAGGCAGAGTGCACTTTAACTCCCTCTGCAGGCAGTCACTGGAGATTTATACATTTTGGAAAACTTTTCAATCTCCATGAATGAGATGGTGGGGGGGGGGGGGCGCTGAATTGAAATTTGGCTTGGGGTGCCACAATCCCTTGAGCCAGCCCTGGGAGTATGGAGTAAATGGGAGCTGACTCTCTCACTGTTTGTTTCCTCTCCACCAGCGGGAGAAAAACATCCCCACTAACAGTATATGTAGGCCCTGTGAAGGGTCTCCTACAACTTATCCATCCCTTTTGTACCTTCTCTGAACTGGGGAGTAAAGGGTAGGGTTGAAACAGCAACTAGTTGGCTATTATTTTGGTGGGAAAGGAATAATGAATTCTCCTGCCTGGTTAACTGATGGCTGGGGACAAGGTGTCTTCCAGGCTGTGGGCTATTTAGGAGGTCTTCCATGGAATGGTGGACTGATAGCTGGCAAGGATGATCATCCTTGGAGGGAAAGGGAAAGAAGGGGAGTATCTCCCTTCTGTGGGGTTCAGGGGCCCCCGCTGAATGTCCAGGGGATTGTGAGGGCCCTTGGGAGGAGGTGCTTAAAGAGAAAAGAGGGTGGGAACTAAACCTCTCACTGGAGACTTTAAACCCATCTCCCACCATCTCGCAGTTCTTCTCCCTCCCCAAAGCTAAGGGTGGCGGGGGGCAACCCTTCCCTCAATCCCTTCATGAGTGAGTGGTGAGGCTGCATTTTCACCCATTCTGGTACAAGAGAGTCTGATCATCACACTCATGCTTAGGATCAACGCATTGAGGAGTATGTCTGGCCCAAACCCCTTTGTCTGAGGTGGCTCAGGGTTGATGAAAGGGAATTGTCCTGTTTATTTTCCCTTGTGAGTCCCGATTGGACTGTAACCCATGAGAGGTCCCCAGCAATTTTCCCTGTAAGCTGTGCCAGTGAGCAGTGATGCAGCTGCCACCGCTCACTGGCACAGCAAGCACTGACCCCAGTGCAGGTCCAGCAGCCACAGGCCATACCTGGCCTTGGAAACATTTCTCCCGGGCGCCAGGAAGCCTAGGGTGGGACTGGGTTTTGAATGGGCAGTTAAACATCTCTGGCCCTGAGCATGCTTTGGATGAATGTGCAGGGCTGAGAGAGAGCAGCAGACACTGGACTAGAATCATGTAGGCAACAGCTGGGTGGCCTTGCCAGGTAAGGGGATGGGGTAAGAAGAAAATGAGTGGGGGAGGAAAGAAGGGGTCAGTCTGGGGGCCAGGACTGGGAGCAGAAGTGGGGCATCAGTGGTGGTCAGGGCTCCGGGGCTGGGAGTTGAAGTGGGGATCAGAGCTGGGCTCATGGCTGCCGGGGAGCAGGAGTGGGGATCAGAGCTGGGGTCGGGGCTGGTGGGGAGCAGAGGCAGGGATTGGAGCTGGGATTGAGGCTGGCGGGAAGCAGAAATGGGGATCGGGGCTGGCCAGGAGCAGAAGCGGAGATTGGAGTTGGGGTCGGGGCTGGTGGGGAGCAGAAGCGGGGATCAGCAGCAGTCAGGACTCCTGGGCTGGGCGCAGAAGTGAGGATTGGAGTTGGGGTCAGGGTTCCCGGGGCTGGCTGAGAGCAGAAGCGGGGATCAAAGTTGGGGTCGGGGCTGGTTGGGAGCAGAAGCAGCAGTCAGAGCTCCCAGGCTGGGAGCAGAAGCGGGGATCAGAGCTGGGGTCAGGGCAGGTGGGGAGCAGAAGCGGGGATCAGCAGCGGTCAGGGCTCCCAGGCTGGGAGCAGAAGCAGGGATCAGAGCTGGGGTCGGGGCTGTCAGGCTGGGAGCAGAAGTGGGGAGCAGGGAGCGGCGGTGGGGGCTCTGGGGCTGGGAGCAGAAGTGGGAGATTGGAGCTGGGGTGGGGGGTCCCAGGCTGGGAGCAGATTAGAAGCGGGGGATAAACTCATGCCATGCAGGGGGGAGAGAAGGGTTAATGTGTAAGGAAACGTATTGTTTCCCTTTCAAGTCATTGCTGCCAGATAGGTCAGTGGTTCTCAACATTTTCTCTGCCATGGCACACCTTGTTACCTTTAATTCATTTGAGGTACACTGCCATATGGTTGCCATATAGTTTCCAAATGAAGTCATATATTTTCATGAGCCAACCCAGAGCTCTTTGAGTAGTTTTTCAAAAAAATTTGTGGCATACCTGTGTGCTGTGACACACTGGTTGGGAAACTGAGGTAGGTAGACACAACACACAAATTCCACCCAAGACTCAGAATAAACACAGAAAACTGTATAGAACCTTATGTTACTTTATTAACACACAACATTTCTACAGAACTTTCCACCCCAGGATCTCTCAGTGGCTCACTATAATAGGCATTCACACATGCTTGGCTTTGTGGTATCCAAGAGGCACACCCCACCTTGTGCTCACATTTAAGTGAATGGCCCTGACAATACATTATAGGCAAACTACATGTCCTCCCATTTTGATATCTTTACCAAGTGCCATAAACAATGGCTTTAGGAGGAGGTGTCCCCTCCAGAACATGCATGTATTTTTAGCACAGCTCTGTTTTCAGTTGGAAGCTGGCAAAGGAAAGTTCAAAGCTTGCAGACAAGAACACCACAAAACTGGTAGATGGGGACTGTAGCAGAGAGAGAAGGCAGCCTGATCTAACTTCTTCAGTAAAGTGGAAAAACTGTCATTGACCTTAATTAACATGAGCTCAAGTAATATATAGGCCTAAATCAGGGTGACTTCATTTAGCTCAATGAGTGAGATCTAGTCAGAATTGGTACATTCATTAGGAATCTCTAAAAAATAAATGAATTGTATTGGCTATCTGTGATCATCAGCTTTTATCAGTGTAATTTCTCACACATTTTCTTTACGTGTTTTCACATCTTCTAAAAGCAAGCTGAAATTATAGACAACCAAAATGTTTGTTGTTCTGGAAAAGGTACTGGCTGGTACACTGAACACATTCTTAGATGTTTGTCACCTATACACTGACAGAAGATAAGTTCCCCTTTCTGGCCCAGTTGGTTGATATATGTGGTACGTTTCAAGCATCTAGTGCAGATGCTGAACGAGGCTTCAGTCTAATGAATAATATTAAGACAGAGCCTTGTAACAGGTTGGATGTTTCTCATCGAGACATGCTAATGTGCATCAAGTCATAGCTAAATGCTGGATTCAAGGTTGACCTAGACTCTATATGCATTCTCGAAATGTGACAAAGACAGGTGTCAAAAACTGATGTGTAGATGATGGTAGAGGCGGCTTGATAGGCAGCATCATTGTTTCATATTTGTTTAATAAAATTGTTAAACTGAAATACTGTGGCTTTATTAATTTACTAAAGTTTGAACAAAAGGACATCTATACAATGTTCCCTCTCTAAGCTGGTGATGCAACTGAGCAAGTTATGGATGCACTTGGGGAGCCGATGGGCAGTGGCTCAAGGACCCAGTCCCAGGACAGGGAATGGGAAGGGAACTTGCTCAACTGCATCCATAACTTGCTCAGCTGCATCATCAGCTTAGAGGGAACATTGGTCCCCAGATACACAGAGTGTGAGTTAAAGAGGAATAACAGGTGCCTTCTCCACATATTCTCATTGCCTCAGCTCTCCACTAGACATCTAAAGTCCTATGCTTCTACAGATCTATGTGCCTGTGGGGATGGCTCTCAGTTGTCTCCTCCTTTGTTGGCCTTGTCACTTTCTTGGGGTCACCTGACAAGGGTTAGCGGGAATGGATTGCTATCGGAGGGGAGAAGGAGAGATCCCAAGACTGACTGTGTGGGAGCTGTTTGCATGAAAGCGATCCTTGGGCACCATCCAGAAAGCCCAAGGCCTGATCTAATAGGGTCTGCAAGGAAATAGGAGGGACGAATCTCAGAGTGGGGGGAGCTGGTGACCAAAAGGTGGTTCTAGGGTCCCTCGTGCCATGCAGTAAAGCGGTGGTGGTCCCATGAAAAAGAGACTGGCCCTCGAAAGGGATGTCTTGGATAGCTTGATGCCAGTGTTAGGGCAGGCCGGTGTCATGTAGCCACACTGCACGACGCATAGCCACTGCTGAGGAAATCTCCCTGCTTGCCATGTCAGAGGCATCCCAGGCTGCCATGAGGACATCTCTGGAGGCCAGCATGTACTCCTCTATGACAGAGTCATAGTCCTCCAGGTGTTCCTGGGGAAGGAGGCTACCTAAATGCCTCATAGATTCCCAGCGATCTAGGGAGTACCTACCCACCAATGTCTGGTGGTTCGCTATGTGGAACTGGAAGGTGGAGGTTGAATATGCCTTACATCCCATGAGATTGAGTCTCCTAGCTTCCCTAGACTTTGGGGGGGATCTGGTGAAATTTGTCCCTCCCATCCATAAACAGCCTCTACCACCTGTGAGCTTGGTCCCGGGTGGTTTACTAAGAATGGCAAGCTCTCTGGGAGAGGCCTGATACTTGTGGATGGCTATCACAGAGACAACTGGAGTGGAGGTGGGGGTCTGCCAGCAGGCCCTGGCTTGAGCATGGAGACTTTGGTGGAAAGGCACCAAAATTGCCTCAGGAAGGTCGCAAACCACAAATCAAAGAGGAGGTCTTGGTCCCCTTTGATGGGCTTGACTTCTAGTCTGGCATGCAGCATCACCCGACATAGTAGATCATAACAGGCACTAGGGTCCTCCCTGTACGACCATGGTCAGGGGTTTACGACCTTGTCTGGGGATGAAGGCAGTCTTGAGCCTGGCCTGCCCAACACACAGCACCTCTGCTCCTTGTCCTTTAGGGTCCTTGATTTAAAGGGTTGACAGATGGAGCACTGGCTTGCCTGGTGGGATTCACCCAAGCATTTCAGGGACTTCTCATGGGGGTTGTCCCTTGAGAAGGTCTTGCCACAATTTGTGCAGGGTTTGAACCCCGGCATGGCGGACAGCAGTTGTTGAGACTCTGTGTGAGCATCAGGTTGTGGTGGGACTATGTCCACAAAAAGATCTTTGAACGTGATTAGGTGACTCATAAACAGAGGAATAGACAGGTGTTTGCAGTATTGCAAGGAATGGGCTGTTCTGATACCATCGCTGAGGGCAGAAAAAGGAACTGATGGGGACCAGGGTTGGGCCATCTATATATAGCTGCAGGGGCAGCCAGAGGGAGTGTTGGCTGCCTACCCTACTCTGACAGGCTAGAGCTAAAAGTTTCTGAACAATTGTGTGTTGCGGCACTTAGATACCTAATACTGAATGATGTGAGCAATGCTCGAAGAAGAAGTAGAGAGTATGGAAGATCTCAGCAGAGGACATACTAGCCAGATCATAGCTAAGAAAGGAGACTTACAGAATTAAATAGATGTGGCGTTGAAAGATCTTAAAGAAAAAGTCTAACATTTGAATAGATGTGGGCAAGGTATATGGTGGGGCACTGTAGGCTGCTTTCCACATAGAAAGATGTAGAGCTCCTTGGTAACGTTTCAGTGAAGAGTAAAAATAGAGCTGTGTCTGAGAATGATGAAGGACGCACACTACATGAAGAAAGACAAATGAAGGGTCTTGTGAGACTGTATGGGTGATCTGGTGATTGAAGCCCAGTTGCCATCCAGCACAACATAGTTAAAAGGTATCTTTAAGAAAGAATGAGACACATTAGCTATGTCTAAACTAGGGGCTTAAGTCGACTCAAGCAAATCCAGGGATTTATTTGGAATTTATTAAGCTGACTTGAGCAGTTGCTTAAGTTGACTTAACTCCTGCCCTGTAAATCAACTTAAGCTTTTAAGTCAACTTTACAGGTCAGGAAGCCCTGGGCCCCACCCCCTGCCCCACTCTTGATCCTGATCAAGTTCCTGGAGACTGATCCTGCTCCAGGGCCCTGATCCAGCTGCAGCCATCACTGGCAAGCAGTGAGAACTGCATCTGGCTCCCAGCCCCTTGCAGCAGGCGGGGGTGGGGGGCCTGGAAGCCAGCTCCTGCTGCCTGCAGAGGGCTTGAGAGCCTGATCTGGCTCTGAGCCCCTTACCAGCAGAGGCAGAAGGCTTGGACACTGGTCAATTTCACTGGCTCATAGCCTGTGAAATAGACTACACTGTTAGCTGCCAGCAAGGGGCTTGGAGCCAAAGCGGGCTCTGTGTCTCTTGCTGCTGGGGGCAGGAGCTGGCTCCTAGCTCCCACAGTGTGCAGCAAAGGGCTTGGGGGGCAGACACTACAGTACAAATTAGGGATGGACACATCAACACCATCCTATATTGAAAACCTATTGATCGATATACTTGCCTACACCCCTTGAGCTTCCATTCAAAACACACCACATAATCCATTGTCTACAGCCAAGTCCTAAAATAACCACATTTGCTCTGATCCCTCAGAGACAGACATCTTAAGGATCTCTATCAAGCATTCTTAAAACTACAGTACCCACCTGTGGAATTGAGAAAACAGATTCACAGAGCCAGACGGGTATTCCAAAGTCAACTACTGCAGGAGAGGCCCAAAAAAGAAAACAATAGAACACCACTGGTCACCACATACAACCCCCAAGTCAGATCACTACAACAGATCATTAAGGACCTACAGCCTATTCTAAAAGATGATCCTTCACTCTCTCAAGCCTTAGGAGACAGACCTCTCCTAGCCTACAGACAGCCCCCAAACCTTAAACAGATACTCACCAGCAACTACAGACCTAACAACAGAAACAGTAAGGCAGGGAAACACCCCTTCAACAAACCACATTGCCCATTTTGTCCACATATCTGCACAAAAGACACCATCATAGGACCTAATCAAGCCAGCTACTCCAGCAAGGGCTCATTCACCCGCTCATCCACAAATATGATTTATGCCATCATGTGCCAGAAATGTCCCCACACCTTATACATTGGACGAACAGGACAATCTCTGCAAAAAAAGACTAAAAGGACAAAAATCATAACACACAAAAACCAGTTCTTTCAGTGTGCCTCACATCATTCAGGTACAGGTGTCTATGTGCTGCAGTGCACAGTAATCCAGAAAGTCTTTTAGCCCTAGTCTGTCAGGTCAGGGTCAGCGGCCAATGCCACCTCCATGCTGTGACTGTGGCTATATATGTGACCCTGACCCTCCCAGTTCCTTCTTTCTACCCTCTGTGATGGTACTGGAACAGCCTGCCCTTGCCGTTGAGCAAGTGCCTGTCTTCTCTGATTACTCTTTTACTATTTATGATTTGACTATGCCGGGATTTAAACCCTGCACGGTCTGCTGTAAGGCATTCCTGATTGACAATCCATATGAAAGATGCCTCTCTTGCCTGGGTGAGTCACACCAAGTGGATAAACATCCAATATGCATGTCCTTCAAGCATAGGACACACAAAGACAGAGAGCGGTTGACGCACAATATCACCCAGTATCGGGCGGCGCAAATGGCAGTGGATACACCCACTGCACCTAAGGACTTGCCGGCACTGCATGCCAGATCAGCACTGGATAAAACCTGGTGCCACTCTCCGGCTTTTAGTAAAAAGCTGCAATAGGCCTCCGACTTGGCACTGCCTCGGCGCCATGCCACTTCACCTCTGGGAACTCCACCTCAGGGTAAGGATATGGAGTGCATTCCTATCCCTCTGACCCTGGAGGTATTCACAGTGAAAGCCCTGTCCAAACTGCCATCTCTGGCATCGCTCAGGTCAGTACAGTCAAGAGGGAAACCAGCCCTCTCAGCCAAGGAATGGACCTCCACAGCAGGGTTGGTACCAGCACTGGGGTTGATGACAGGTTCCCCTGGGTTCCAGAAAACGGCACCACCCCGGGACTGTAGCAAGAGTCGACTAACCGATACCTCTCCTCACCTGGATCCCTACGCGAACCCTTGGTATCATGCTTGTGAGGGTCCAGACGGGCAAGATCGACTTCTGTTTTCTCGGCTCCATCCAATGATGAGTCCTGGCTCTGTCAGTCCCCATTGTCCCTGGCATTGACCCTGGTGGGGGAGAAGCCTGTGGGTAAGCAGCACCAGAAGCTTTCACTGACTCCCCACCACTGAGACGATTTGCCCCTCGGTACCCAAGCACGAACGCTGGCAGCACCATCCCCTTTATCACTGACCCTGGCAGCACCAGTGGGGACATGGAGTAGTCTCCGGAGTAGCCAATATAGAGATAGGCTGTGTTCACACAGCCCTCTTATTTCAAAACAACAGAGGTTGTTTCGAAATAAGATTTAGGCTGTTCACACGACACATGGTTGTTTCGAAACAACGGAACCCGTTGTTTCGAAACAACGGCGTTGTTTCAAAACAAGTTAAATCTGATATGGGGACGAAACAATGCCGTCCGAACATGTTGTTTCGAAACAACAGTGACTTGTTTCGAAATAACTGTTGCCTGAAACTGCTATTTCGCTTTGAGCTTTTTTCCTTAATTAGAATTAACAAACTGTTAATTCGAATTAAGTTATTTCGAAATAAGGTGTTATTTCGATACAAGTTGTTTCGAAACAACAGTATCAAAATAACCCCCTGTGTGTGAACACAGCCATAGTGGCCCCCGAAAGGAAAGAAGCTGCTCCAGGGTATGCCGTGACTCAACACTGGGGTCATTCCAAGAATTGTCTAGCAGATGGCTCAACTACTCTTCAGAGGATGAACCTACATCACTGCAACCCTTGGCACCACTCTCAACCAGGACCCCTTGTTCCTCGGAGGCCTCAGATGACAAACCCAAACCTGACATCATGCAGTACCATAGATCATGGATCCCTTCATCTTCTTCCCAGATGAAGCAACCTATCAATGACCTTTGGCATACAGGGACGAGCCTTGTGCCCAGCAGGACACGCTGAGGTGCATGGTAGCAAACTTGAACTTGGATCTTGAGGTTGTCAAGGAACAGTGCAACCCCCTCTTTGACGTTCAAGATGCAGCCCCACCCACTAAGGTCTCAGTTCCCCTGCATGAAGGGGTATACAGAATTACGAAGGTACAGTGGCAAACCCCCATCCTCGATTTCTCCTGTGTCCAGAGCTGTGGACTGGATGTACAGTGTCCTGGCCGATAAGTTTGCCTTCTTTTTCAACCACCCACTCCAGATTCTCTGGTAGTGGATGCTGTCAACCATAAGGAGTGGCAGGGTCAACCAAGGTCCACTCCCAAAAACAAGGAGGCAAAGAAACTTGACCTCTTTGGTTGGAAGGTTTATTCCACCTCAGCCCTCCATCTGCATATAGCAAATCACCAAGCCCTCATGTATTCAGTCTCTGGAGAGCACTAGAAAGGCTTCATGATGTGATTCCCAGGGAACACCTCAGAGACTATGAGACACTGGTAGGGGAGGGTGTACTAGCCACCCGCGACATACTAATGATGTTGTGGGATGCATCTGACACTGCCTCCTGCAACATAGCCTCTGCAGTTTCTCTGTGTTGATCAGCCTGGTTACAAAGCTCTGGATTGTCGCAACAAATACAGCTGGCCATTCAGGACCTTCCCTTCGAAGGTCCAGCCCTGTTTTCAGACTCTACAGATTCTAAACTGCACAGGATAAAGGATTCCAGGGCTACCCTAAAGTCCCTGGGCATGTATGTGCCTCAAGAAATTAGAAGCTCCTTTAGGCCCCAACAGACACAGCAATGATCTCAACAGCTGCAACACCAAAATCAAGCACAGAGGTCATGCCAGAGGTCTTACCATCAACCTCAGTGTCAACATGGGGGCTCAGATAGGGAAAGGAACTGACTGGGCAAGTGTTCGAAATCCCAATCCTTGGCCCAAACAATCTGCCAGGGGAACAGTAACTCCCGATCGACTGGCCAAAAGCAGCATTTTTGACAAACAGCTGGGGGCCCCCATCACCCCATCCAGTACCCGTTATTCAGCAACTGACTGGCCCAATTCCTACCTCACTGAGCCAACATCACAACCGACCATTGGACAGAATATCCAAAGGATACTTTATTCAGTTCAAATCTATACACCGAAACAAGAATCCATTTGCATCTAGGGAATCCAGAGCTTGATCTTCTGCTACAAAGGGAATGCGAAAACTACTTTCCCTAGGGGCCATAGAGAAGGTCACAAGTAGACAATGGGGGAAAGGATTCTACTCCCAATACTTCCTGGTTCCCATCTAAATGGCGACCTGAGACCTATCTCAGACCGTAGGGCACTAAACAAACACCTACGGAAAATAAAATTACACGTTTTCCCTCTCACAAATCATCCCAGCTCTAGATCAGGGGGACCGGTGCACGACCATCGACCTAAAGGACGCTTATTTTCATATAGCAGTAAGACCCAGCCTCAGGAGATTCCTCAGATTTGTGGCAGGAGGAAACCACTGTCAGTTTGTGTCCCTCCTTGCCTTAGCCGCCAGGGTGTTCACAGAATGTATGGTGGTGATGGCGGCGCACCTGTGAAGGCAGGGCATAAGAATCTATCCCTACCTCGACAACTGGTTAATAAAAGGTAGGTCCAAGCACCAAGTTCGCCATAGTGTCAGTGTTGTAAGAAAACTGTGTGGGTACCTAGGGCTTTGCATAAATCAGGAAAAATCAAAACATGCCCCAACCCACAGGACAGAATTCATAGGAGGCCTACTGGACTTCATAAAAGAGAAAGTGTTGCTTCCCCACTTGAGGTTTCAGTCCATGTGCACCATCATTTCAGAACTCCAGAGGGCCCCAGTCACCACGGTCAGATGGTGTCTGCAGCTACTAGGCCACATGGGGGCCTTGACCTCGGTGATAAGAACAGCCTGGCTGAGAATGAGGCTGTTCTAAGCTCTGGCTAGCCACAGTTTTCCAACCCCAGAAACACCCTCTGAACAAGGTACTGTCAGCCCCCTGCAATGTCCTGAAAACCCTGGAAATATGGTGGGACCCGCTTTTTGCCAAGGGTAGGCTCGCCTTCGAGACCTCAAACCCCACAGTGACCCTGATCACCAATGCATCAGATGCTGGACGGGGGCACACATCTCAGAGGGACTGTCAACCCAAGGGACGTGGGCCTTCAAGGACAGGCCCCTTCATGTAAACGTGAAAGAACTCAGTGCCATTTGTCTGGCCTGCAAGGTCTTTCTGGACATGATAGAAGGGAGAAAGAGTCCAGGCCTAACAGACAATACAATGGCCACATTCTACACGAACCGGCAAGCAGGAGTGTGTTCCCGAGCCCCCTGTGTGGAAGCCACCAGCCTATGTGAACTGGCCTTAAGGCACAATTTCACCCTGATAGCAGACCACTTGCTGGGGTGGAAACTAGCACAGCAGATTCACTGAGCAGAACCTTCCTGGTTTACCACGACTGGTCTCTGCACATGAAGGTGATGTCCCACATCATCAGCCAGTGGGGGAATGCATCAAATGGACCTGTTTGCGATGCGCCAGAACCAGAAGTGTCATCAATCCTGCTCCCTCAGAGGCTGAGAGAAGGGCTCAATTGCAGACGCCTTCCGAATTCCATAGGGTGGGGCACTGATGTATGTGTTTCCCCCAATTCCCCTGATTTAGAGGGTCCTTTTAAAGATAAAGAGGGACGGAGCAGACATGATACTCATCACTCCAGACTGGCCCAAACAACAGTGGTATTCAATCCTACAGGACCTATTAATAGATATGCTGTTCCGCCTTCCACTCAGGGCCAACTTGCTAATATACGACTTGGGCAAGTTACAGCACCTGAATTCGAAATTGCTACACCTAGTGGCCTGGAGGCTTCATGGTTAAATGACCCTGAAAAACTCTGCTCTGACAGGGCTAGGGAGGTACTAGTGGACAGTAGAAGACTCTCCACTAGGGCTACCTACACTGCTAAGCAGGGGCGTCGCTGGGGTGGAGAAAGACCTGGGGCATGGGCCCAGCCCCGCCCCTGGAGGGCAGGCCCCACCCCCAGCCAAAAGGCCACACCCCCCTGGCCCGGGATAGGGCCAGGGGGAGGCCGTGCCGCAGTGCAGTGTGGCGCGGCGCAGCATAGCCTAGCCCAGCGTGTCCAGAAGAAGCTGCTGGAGGCTGGGCCCGCGGCCACAGCCCTGGATCCCCGGCCAGGGACGGGGCTGCCGCGGCCGCAGCAAGGGCCTGGATCCCCAGCGGGGGATGGGGCTGCTGCAACCGCAGGCTGCCAGCTGGGTCCCGGATCCCCAGCAGGGGACAGAGCCGCTGCGAGCGGCCAGCTGGGCTCCGGATCCCCGGCCTGGCTGCCGGTGGCTGCGGCGACCCCGTCCCCGGCCAGGGGATCCGGGACCCGGCCAGTAGCCCGCGGTTGCAGCGGCCCCATCCCCCACTGGGGATCCAGGGCTGTGGCCGCGGGCCCGGCCTCCAGCGGCGGCTTCCGGCCGCGCTGGGCCAGGCTAGGCTGAGCTGCGCCGCACCGATTGGGCTGGAGAACCGGGGCACCGGCGTTGGGACCCGGGGCACGTGCCCCGGGTGCCCAACGCTAGCGACACCACTGCTGCTAAGTGCAAATGTTTCTCCCTGTAGTCCAGGGAAAGATGGGTGGTAACAGAGTCAGCGCCTATCCACTGATACTGGACTATCTTCTGACCTTTAAGGATAAGGGCCTGTCAACTTCCTCCCTGAAGGTGCATCTAGTGGCTATTTCAGCCCTTCATGATAAAGTGGAAGGGGCCCCAGTCCTCTCCCACCCTCCCTCCACTCAGGTCCTGAAAGGATCTACCCACATCCTAGGGATCCTTCTTCCCAAGGGGACCTAAATGTGGTGCTTCACTGTTTAACAGAGGCTCCATATGAACAGGGCCATCCCTAGAGGGTTGCAGGGCCTCAGGCGAATTGCTCTCTGCATGGCCCTCCCACTCACCTCTCCAGCACTGGGGGGCAGTGCTGACCAGCCTGGGGGTGGGGGGCAGGCCCCTGCACTGGTTGTCCCATGCTGGGCCAGCCAAAAGGGCAGCCCGGTCCAGCGCTGCTGGTCCTCTCTCCCCACAGC
Source organism: Podocnemis expansa (assembly GCA_007922195.1). Taxonomy (NCBI): domain Eukaryota; kingdom Metazoa; phylum Chordata; order Testudines; family Podocnemididae; genus Podocnemis; species Podocnemis expansa. The sequence goes on along the minus strand of ML682176.1, from coordinate 1,174,702 downwards.
CGCGCACGCTGCTCTTGGCTGTGTGCCGGAGCAGTGGGGAAGGGGGCAGGACATAGTGCAGCTGAGCCAGGGAGTAATGATACGGCCCTGTGCTGCCTCCTGCCCCCCCCCCCCAGCATAAAGGCAAGAGCAGTGCACGGGTCGGGTGGGGGGGACCAGCAGTGCTGAACCAGGCCGCCCTTTCATCTGTCTCACCCGGTCCCCTGCATGGGGGGCAGAGGTGTGGGCCCTGTGGAGCCCCCCCTCCCAAAGCATGGGGCACTAGGTGGCTGCTGCGGTCATCCTACCATAGGGACGACCCTGCATATGAACCCTTGAACTTGTGTACTTTCTTAGGCCTCTTGTGGAAGGTAGCATTTCTGGTGGCCATAACCGTGGCGAGATGGGTCTCAGAACTCACAGCCCTGTCACTGGAGCCTCCATATACGAGATTTTTCACAGACAAGGTGCTGCTATGTCAGCATCTTTCCTTCCTCCAAAGGTGGCCTCGCCATTCCATCTGAACCAAGACATTTGCCTTCCGGTGTTTTTTCCAGACCCTCAAGTCATAGAAAAACGGCACTCCTGACATACATTGAGTGCAAGTCCTCTCAACTCTTCATCACCATCACAGAGAGAAAGAGAGGGCAGCAGTGACAACAGTTCATTTCCAGATGGATTGTGAACTGTATTAAAGACTACTACAAAAGGTCAGATACACCCCTTCCAGGGAGAGTACAGGCATACTCAACAAGGGCCCAGGCTTCTTCAATGGCCTTTCTGGTGCAGGTCCTGATCCAGGAGATCTGCAAAGCAGCCACGTGGTTGTCGGTACACATCTGTGAGACACACTACGTTATTGTCCAACAGGCGAGAGAGGATGCTGCATTGGGCAGAGCTGTACTCAATATGGGTAAGCAGTAACTCCGCCCACCAGCCTGGGTATGGGTAGCACTCACCTGTAACTGAAGGATGTGAGAAGTGCTCAAAGAAGAACGGTGGATGTAACCGTCCTTCTTCAAGATGGGCTGCTCACATACATTCAGATCCCTCCCACTGTCCCTGCTACTCAGAGTTGGCAAAAAGAAGGGACTGGGAGGGTCAAGGTCAACGTCACATATATAGCCTCAGTTGTGGCATGGAGGAGGCGCTGGCCTCTGATCCTGACCTGGCAGGCTAGGGCTAAAAGACTTCCCTGATACCATATGCTGTGGCATGTATACACCAGTAACTGAATATGTGAGCAGCCCACCTTGAAGAAGGATGGTTATATTGGTAACCCACCATTACTGAGTACTTCCATCTTCTAATTACTCTATGGATGATTTGTTACTGACTGTGCTCAAGAAAGTCAATGGGACATCAAGACTTCAAAGAGAAACAGCTGAAATAGAATTGATATGCAGATTAGATTGTGTGAAAGCAGGATTAAATTGTGACTATGGCTTTTTGTCCCATTACAACAGGTGATTTGACTTCACCCTCCTCTATATGCTGTTTTCCAGTGTTCAAATCTTAAAAACTGCTCTGACTTGCTGTTACTGTATGACCTGATCCCATGTCTTACACTCCCTTGCATTTATTTTCATTCCATTCTGTACGTTCCCCCATCTTCAAAGCATCTGATGAAGTGGAATTTTCTCCCATGAAAGCTCATGCAATAAATAAATCTGTTAGTCTTTAAGTGTCACAGGACTCCTTGCTTCTTCAATACCAAGTGTTTTGAGAGCCACAATGGGTATAGCCTCCTCGTGGAGGTAGGGGGAGCTGGGCCAGGGCACTGGCTGCAGATTCCCCTGTTGTGGGAGGGGAAACCAGGAGCAGGCTCTCCACAGGGTCTCCTGGTAGTGGTGTGAGCTCAGTACCTGGTGTGGGCTGCCGACAGGGTCCTGCAGAAGCAGGGGTGGGAACAGAGCCAGGATTTCCCTAACACCCCCTTACAATCCCCCTGAATTTCCCAACACCTCCCAGTTGTCAGCTAGTAACTGTGTAATATCAAATTAGTGAGCACCAGCAATACCCCCTACACCTCCCCAATTTCAAGTCCTGGGGAGAATACTGGAACAGAGCCAAGGAGCAGGCTGCCGCAGGGTCCCCTGGTGATGGTAGGGCCACTGAGTCTGGAGCCCCAAGGGGGCAGCCAAAGAGCTGCATGTGGCTCTGGAGCCACAGGCTGCAGACCTCTGGAATACAGAGCCATAAGAGAGAGAGAAGTAAATTGCAGGTACTCAGCCCTTCTAAATAGAAGGTAGTCTTTTTTTTTTTAAGGGACTTAACTTTGGACTTAGGTGCTGCTTTTAGTCCCTCAAGTTTGTAAATGTTTCAGCACAATAAGTGTAGATGGTGTACCAGTATTGCTAACCTCAAAGCTCAAAATTCATAAGTCTGGTGTGCTCCAAAAATCATGAATTGGCTTTAAAATCACGAATTTATAGATTTGGTGCTCTTTTTATGTGCCTTCCAATTTTTGAGCCGCTAAGGTGCTCTGAGGTCACATGTTGAAGCTTTCTCATGTGCATGAGGGCTAGAAACATCATTCTTAAAGGAAAAGTATGGCTGAAATCATCACATATCAACTTTGCTCCAGGAATTGGGCCTTTAAGGAAAATAATAATTATCTTGAGACTTATGACAAAATCATGAGAGTTAACACCACTGTATTAGCTGTATTGAATTAAACACAAACATGTTTGACTCTGAACCTTATTCTGTTCTGTGGATCCCTTGTTATCTTCAGATAGTTTATTGCTAACAAAATGTAAAGAGAGACCAAGTCAGAAAAAAGCTCCAGGAAAAACACTGAAATAAAAGCAAACTGGTTGAAGTCCAACATTTTAAGCACTAACTACATGTAAGCACTGAGGTAGATGACATAACTGCTTAACACAATGAGGCAAGGAAACAAACATAAGCACTCAGTTTGGAATTATGCCTATAGAAAAATCTATGAAACAACCAAATGAATAAAACAAACAGCTCGTCAACTCATAGAGCCTGCAGGGACTATTTAAATTCAAACCAGGACAGATGCCAGCTCCAGTCTTTAAAGACTGGGCTTCTCAGTATCCCTCCTAAACAAACAAGGTGTCTTGTGGCACTTTTAAAGACTAACAAATTTATTTATCACATGAGCTGTTGTGGGTAGACTCCTACTTCTTATGTGATAAATACATTTGTTAGTCTTTAAGTACCATAGGATTCCTTGTTTGTCTTGCTGAACTAGACTAACATGGCTACTCCTTTGGAAAAGGTTCTGCTTACAGCACAGCTGTAACGCTCTGCTTCAGTGCCCCTAGCAATTAGCGGCATTAAGGGCTGGTGCCGCGAAATGTGCCTTTTAATAGAGTGGCTCTAGTGCGCCCACGGCAAAGCCCCATTCACCCCACCGTAGTTACTGCTCTGGCTTAGAGAGTCTGAGGACTCTGAGGATTGGCAAACTAGTGAAATATTGATATCCATGAGCCAAAGGAGTGAAAGATAGACTATTTAGTAGGGAAAGAGATTTTTAGTCACTATACTGGGCCTGATCCTAACCTGATTTAAATTAGTGTAATCTGCTGATTAAAATGGGTTTGTGAGGATTTACACTACCTAAATCTCAGGCCCCAGGTTTTTTTGTTTGTTTGTTTAGCTTTGTTAACAGCTGTTGTTAGGTTGTTTTTATACCCGTTTCTTAAAAATACAACATTCTCACCCCTTCAATTAATGTGGAAAAATTTGCAGTAAACATCTCTTTTGCCCCTAGTAATCTTCCAAAAAAGACTTTGGAAGACCAGCAGTACTGACAGTCCTGGTATTGCTAAGGTCTTATATATACTAAGTTGTATTACTCTAGCCATGCATGCTGCTTTACACTGGTATAACTGGAGATGCATCCACACTATGACTTCTAGTGGCATAACTACTCTGGTGAAAAACAAACACAATTCATACCCCTAATGAACACTGTTATACTGGGACAACTTCCCAGTAGTTGTTCAGGCTTCAGCTAGAAAATCAGTTAAAAGGAAACATAAAGATACACTGGTGTTTTTAATATATCTAACAAAGCAAAAAAATTGAAGTAAGAAAAAAAAAAAGCATAAGTTTTCTTTTCATCCTTCCTTTCTCCTAACAAGGAGTTCCCAAACACCTTTGCAGGGTGCTCTTAAGACTCTGTAATTACTGTACCCAAAACTGTAAAAATATGCTAGCATATATATGTTGATATGAACAGGGAAAAGAAGAAGGCTAAAGATGTCTCTTGGACTAACTTTTGTTTTTAATAAAAAAAGTAAAATCTGGGAATTGGTGCAGCAGTTCTTCAGCTGTAAAATGTAGAGGAGAAAAAATAGAATAAATATTTAATTTATCAAAGGTGAATGAAAAAAAGAAGCAATCAACAAAGAGTGAAAATAAACGAAATGATTTCAGTAGAGAAAGAAAATAAACTGTTGAATTATGTCTTTTTACCTCCCCCTTTCCCCATTTGTTTTCTTTAAATCAGGTCAGCCTTTCTAAACAAACCATTTATTTCACCTGGCAAAATCAAACAGCAAAATCTGGTCAGGAATGTAGCAGTTCAGTTCAGTAGTGAAACTTGACCTTATCAGACTATATGCAATCTTCCACTAGTGTGTTGGTCAAAGGTTGAATGATGCATAAAATGAACCTCAAGATACATTTTATAACACACTACTCAGATGATAAATCACTGGCACTGAGATTGGGAAACAAAAAACAAGTGACCAGGGCAGAACATGGGGAAGGAGAGCTAGAGGGAAAAAATATTCAAAAGATCTCTCTTGATTATCATGTGGAATTCATAAGTAATTGCTCAGGCTGTTCCATAGTCTTTATGTCACAGTATCACAATGATTTCCCCAAAAGTAGGGTTACAAGATGTCCAGCAAAAGGAGGACATGTCCTCCTTTTTACCATCATGTCTGCTGTCCAGCAGGCATTTTAAAAAATAGGTGATTTTGTCCAGCTTTTTACTAATGATGAGTAGAATGTTAAACAAACAAACAAACAAACAAAAAACAAAAAAGGGGGGGGGGCCCCCCCAAAAAAAACCAAAAAAACCCCAACAACAACATCAACAACAACAAACCTGTAACTACAGTGGGGTTAATGGGGCTTTGCCCCAGGCATGCCAGAGTGGCTGCTGCACCATTAAAGGGCATGTTTTGCTGTGCCGGCCCCAAGCATTGCTAATGGAAAGGGGTGCCGGCTCACCATGTTACAACAGGTCTGTTCCCAAGCCCGGCAGAGGGCTCTTCCATCCCAGCAGCTGGGTATTGGAGCAGTGAACTCAGAGGCAGTCAGGTGCACTCACGGGCCAGTCGCAGCTCTTTACAAACCAGACCTCACTAAGTTGCTGGGAAAATTGCCTGACTGATTCCTGTGTGTGGGTTTGACTGTCTCTTGCCTTTCTACACCAGTCTGGTAGCAGACTGAGTCTCTTAATGTCAGGGTTGTGGGATTGAGACCTGTTTTAGGCCCTTCAATTTTTGTTGCTCCCTACGAAAGGGCTAAACTGGGGGAAAAAATATAGGGATACTAATAAAATAAAGGAAAATAAAGTATACCATAAATAAAATTACTAACAGGGACCAATTAAGTAAAACAAATAAAGGGGCACAATTGAACTGGATAGAAACAATTTAGGACTTTTTTTTTTAAATTGTAAAATGGGCTGCTATGGAAAACAAAAAATGAGAGAAGTGAATTGACAGCTTTTTTTTTAAACTTTTGTAGGTGCTTTTCAAGTTCATGTTTTCAAATTTAGTTTTTTAACTTTTTTTAGTCTCATGAACATTAATGAAAAGGTCATGAAAAACTTCCATTGAATGAAAAAATCCAGTTTTCAGTACAAAACATTTGGTAATATTTTTTATTTTAAAATAATTTAAAACACACATGACATTGCACAGTTTTAACACTGCATTCATTAATCATTACACATTTTCTATGACATAATAAGGTATTGATAGTTATACTAATACTACATTTTTTCCACATCCTCCAATGTTCTCCTTTTTGTACTTTCCTGTCCTCCTTTGTGGTGTTGCTTGGAGGGGGGTTGTCCCTGAGTAGCATACCCCAAAACTGCATGGGGTGCACCGTCGTGCCCCCACGCAGGGAACACTGCATGCAGCCAGCAGCCAGGGCCTCTACCCGGCTGGAAGACAGAGTCTTCTGGCTGGGAAGGAGCTGCCCCAGGCTGGGCCTGCGAGTTTTTAAAACTCCTGCTCTGGCTTGGCCTTGCTGCGAGCTATCAAGGGAAGGGGGGAGAAGAAGTCTGGGGGGCAGGCACGCCGGCCCAGCAGGGAAAGGGTATGGGGGAGGGGATTAGCCCAGGGCAACGTGGGCCAGCGGTGGGACCGGAGGGTTAGGGAATGGCTTGGGGGGCCACTGTGGGGAGGGGGTTGGGAAGGGCTCGAGAAACCAGTGGGAGGGGAATGGAACGGATTGGGTCTCTGGCAGCCCCCCCTAATATTTATGTCTAGAGACACCCCTGCATGCTTTGGTATCTGGTAACCCTACTCAAGAGACAAGCAGTGATTGTTCCACATCTGGTGGAGCAGGGGTCTCAAACTCAAATCACCATGAGGGCCACATGAGGACTAGTACAGTGCTGCATGAGGACTAGTACGTTAGCCTGAGGTTTGCACCACTGATACCTTTCCATACAATAATATTGCAAATATTGGTAACAATAGCATCATTGCGGGCTGTAGGCAATAGCTTTAGGGGCCACATGTGGCCCATGGGCCATGTATTTGAGACCCCTGTGGTAGAGTGAGATAAAACTGACTGGGCACAGCAATCTGCAGAGGACTATCATCTAGTAACATCTGACAGCTTAGCAAACAAGGAGTTCTGGTTTCTCCATTTCATTCATCTGATGAAGTAGGATTGTGCCCATGAAAGCTCATATGAAAAATAAGTTTCTTAGTCTTTAAAAGTGCCACATGTCTCCTTGTTTGTTTTGCTGAAATAGACTAACCCAGCTACTCCTCTGTAAACTGACAGCTTGAAACTGGAGTGCAGAACTGCAGTGTGATACCTCCACCACCACACCCAGACACAGCCTCAGGCTTATATAATGATTGAAAATGTGCAACTCATGTAATAACAATGCCACTTTCCTTTTCTTCTTGATAGCATATTATGATTATACACATCTTTTTAGGCTCAGCTTTCCGGGGAATCTTTTACCTCTGGATGAAACAATGGTGCACACACATATAGCTCATCAAAACTATGTATTTATCTGTGTATTTTCATTTATGATGATAAGTTCACCCCCAGGTCTAAGTACTTTTATAGCAATTAAAAGGTACAATTACTAAAATGAAAAGGACACCCATCACAAATGCATACAGGACTGCCCATAGAAAGCCACAAGAGCACTGATGTGCAATAACTTCAGCAGTGACCACAGCATCTGATTACTCTGTGCCCTGCTCTCTGTCGCTGCCTCAGATTCCCAAGCTTTTCAGGCTGCCTTGAAGTTTAACAAACAGTCTCTGTCTGCTGTCATAGGTAGTTGCCATGCATTACTAAGCATGTTTGAACCACACTAGTCATGTTTAGTGCCAATTACTAAAGGTGTGTCTAGTGAGTAATTTTTCAACCAGTTATTAACAACACCTCACTGCTAACACCAATATAGGTAACACCCTTTTTCTTAGCTAATAAGCAGTAGCTGAGGAGCATTAGAAGTGAAGCTATAGGTATCAGTTTATTCCACTCAGTCAGCTGTTTAGGGGTAACAAAGCTGTTTGTCATAGCAGGAGCCAGATGTCCCTCTTTATAGTTCCACTAGCACTAGACAACAAGAGTAAGGCTGGGGACAAGAGCATCTCTTCTGGAAACCTACTGCCATCAAAAACAGAAGGAAAGGGAAAGGGTGTGTGTGTGTGGGGGGGGGGGGGGCACAGAAGGAGGAGAGATATGGATGGAAGGGAGGGAAACACATAACAGAGGGAAAGGATTTTTAAGGGAATTAAAATCTGATAGACGCTGCAGTAAATTCATCTGACAAAACTAGACTGTGTAGCTTTAGCATATAGTATGCTACAGACAGCTCTATCCCCCACTGCTTGTCATCTGTTGCATTAGAAAATCTGAAGCTAAAACTAATCAAACTGTATCAAATACAGACACCAGAATGACACTGTTTTGTTTGGTGGATTCCCACTTTGTATAAATGAAACTGTGTTTATCGATTTTGGTGTTTTTCAAAATACAATCTTAAAGGTGCAGCAACAAACTCCAGGCTGGGTGTGTATAAGTTAATCATACACATATTGGCTGATGATTACACAATCTATTGTATGCTACCGCTTATTTACTCTCTCTGGTGAAAATTGTAGGGGCGGAGTTCTACGAGAACTGGTTATTCTGCATAATAAAGTTTCCAGTTGTGTTGCTTGTTACAGTTTGAATTAATCTCTCCTGCTCACTACATTTTGTTCCTTATTATACCTTTGGACTCTGTATCCCTAAAACAACAGGAATTTCCTTCTTTTGTGAAATTCACAACATAGTTGCTTGTGATTTTCATTGTTTACAAATTCTCTGCTACAACTGCTGTGATGTTAATAAAAGGGGATAAGGAACAACCACATAATAGAATGTCACCAAACCAATCATTCATACATTCCAAAATAATAACTATCACACAACAGAAAATCGAGAAAAATGGCAGCTGAAGATGCAGCCAGGAAAGGGGGGGGGGGGATCTTACACATTTGCTATCAACATCATTACTTTTCACCATTAAAAGAGAAAACATAATATAATCAAATAAACATTGCTGAGCTTACGTAACTCATATGCCTAAGTAGGCATAATCTCTTTTAGGGATTTCTTTAGGCTGGGTTATGTTGCTGGGCAGATTTGGCTGTCCAGAAACCAAAACTTTCTGGAAATAGGGAATGGTAGCATTCTGAGCATGCTCCACAAGTTTTTCTATGGTTGCTGTGGTCAGATGCTTGAGAGAAGCCTGAGAGCAGCAACTACAGATAGATGCCAGAGCCCATGTGCTCAGTGTTCATGAGAGAAGCTGAGCCAAGAGAGGACCGCAAGATGTTTTTTCATGGCTATGGAGTATTTCACTGGGTAGTTTTCTCTGGTGGGACTGAGAGCTGGTTGACCAGTAAACATTGTGTGGTACTAGTTGCAGAGAAGAAAGGAAGGACTGCATGGATTCCTATTGAAGATTCCAGCAGCCAGAGAAGATTGCTGCTTGGTTCCACTCAAGGACTTGAACAGAGACTACAATTAAGATATGGGTGACTTCACCTAAACTTAGGGACTCTTGGGTTCCTTTCTATTGGGACTGTTCGGTTTCAATTCATTTTATTTCTTTTTTAGGATAAGGTTTTCATATTAGTAATTATTAAAGTTCATTGTTATGTTTATTCTGAGTAGTGTTTTAATGGGGGATGGTAACTCTGAGCAATCTTTGCTGTGAGTCCTTTTAGAACTGAATCCTGGCTTTCCAACTACTTTCTCCAGGGGTTTATCTTTGATAAGCACTGGAGAGGGGCTAATGAATGACTTCTAGCCCACCAGAAGGTTACACTTATTCTATTAGTCAAAGAATATATATTCCCTTTGTAGAGTTTTTTCTCTTGTCTAAGCCATAATTTAGCCCTTACTAACTGGAAACCCTAAAATCTTCCCTTACCTAATGATCTGTACCTTCCTAGTCATTTTCTTCTGGCTTATGGATCAGTTAAGAGTTGGTTTTAATACCACCATTTTTGCTTTTGTTTGCCCTCTCATAGTCAAATATACTTTAGAGACAAGGCTGTAAATGGCTGCTGATGCAACTAAAAATACATTTCCACATCTGAAAGACTAGAATCCCAGCTATCCAAAGGTATTAAGTATTAATCTCCAACACAATCAGTTCATGAGAGAGAGGGCTAAATTCACAGCACAGTGAAATGTGTTAATCTGGAATAACTCTACAACTGTCAATGCAGATATTCTGCATTTACCTCAGCATTGCTGAGAGCTGAAATTGGCCCACAATTTGACCAGCACCACATTGATTTTACAGCCACTGAACAAACACTGCATATTGCTTTTTGTTATTCTTTGTGTTCAGCAGCCAGAACAAGATCAAGGACTAATTCGCAGGTTTAGAGCTTGATAAATATTACTTAAGCAAGCTTCATAACAGTGAAGTACAAAACAGTGTCCTTGGGGAGGAGATTAAAGAATCTAGGTTTAGCCTCCAGAACTTAAACAGCACTTTGCCTCAAACTTCAATAACCGTGTTCAATAACACAGGGCCGTAACTATGTTGAGGCCGCCAGGGCACAGCCCTGTGCAGCCTGAAGTGGCTCAATAGAGTCGTGCTATTAAAGGGGTGGCTTTGCAGCACCGGCTGTAAGCACCACTAATGGGAAGGGTCATATTCCAATCGGAACACGCCCCGGGTGGCAAAACACTGCATTACGGCTCTGATGGAATATGTTCCAGAAGGGTAACTGTTTTAGTCTAGTTTAGCAAAACAGACGAGGAGTCCTGTAGCACTTATGGTGTGGTGGTTCAGAGTTGTTTCTGAGGCTGTGGAAAGCATTACGTTCTGCATGGCTAAGCTTGTGGAGTAAGGGATGTTCTTTGTTCACAATTTCAGTCTTTGCACATTGGCAGAAGTGATCTATGTAGAAGTCTAGTCTGTTATTCTGACCATCAGGAGAAGTCCATTTAGAATATTTCTTCTTGCAGTGTTGAGTGGAAGTTATCTACAGCAGTGGTCGTCAAACTTTTTTCTTCTGGACCCAGCTCCGGGTCCCTCTTCCATGCAGCAACCCTCCACTGTTGGAGGGGGCTGCCCCCCCACAGGATCAGCACTGACCTGCAGGGGAGCGAAGGGCATTTGCCCCCCGCCCCCCCCAGAAGCAGCACTGGCCAACAGGAGAGCGAGGGGCAATTGCACCCCCCGATCAGTGCCAGTTGGCAGGGGACTAAGTGACTGCCACCTCCTCCCCCCAGAAGCAGTGCGGGCTGGCAGAAGAGTGAGGGGCTACTGCCACCCCTCCTGGGATCAGTGCCAGCTGGCAGGGGAGCGAGGGGCAGGCACGCCGCCCCCAAAAGCAGCACCAGCCAGCGGGAGAGTGAGAAGCATCTGTCTTCCCTCCTGGGATCAGCACTGGCCATCAGGGGAGCAAGGGGCAGCCACCCCCCCTCCCAGAAGCAGTACTGGCCAGTGGGAGAGTGAGGGGCAGCCGCCCCGCTCCCAGAAGCAGCGCTGACCAGCAGGAGTGTAAGGGTCAGCGCCCACCCCCTTGCAGCACGAGTGCCATGACCCGGTTCTTTTGGGTCTGTGACCCAGTACTGGTTCGCAGCCCTTACTTTGATGAACACTGATCTGCAGGTTATTGCGTTGTTTAGTGGTGCAGTGCCACAGGACTCCGTGTTTGTTTAATATGGAACATGTGCATGAAGGCTGTATGGCTGAAGGTAGAAGGAAACCATAAAGTGTTTAGTGTGCTCAAATCAGAGGAAACAGATAAGTTCCATCCCAGAATATGGAAATAAAGGCATATGAGATTGCTAGTTAAGTAAATGGATTTTTCATAAATCTAATTACTTGGGGGTAGTACCATATGCCTTGAGCAAAGCTAATGTTGTGCCTATATTTAAAGGGGAAAGGGTGACCCAGGCAATTACAGATGTGTTAGACGTCAGTGATATGAAAAGGTTTTGTACAAATTGTGAAGGAGAGAATAATTAAATTTATGGAGACAAATGATAAACGACATGTAATGCAGCATGGGTTTACTCAAGGTAGATCATGCCAGACACAACTAATTTGCTGCTTATTTAAAAAACAAAACAGTTATTTTCTCAAAGCGAAATGCAATGGAGCTTATATGCTTGGACTTTAGTAAAATATTCAACATATTACCACATGAGAAATTATTAATTAAATTAGAAAAGATATGGATTAATACAAGAATTGTCAAGTGGCTAAGGAATTGGATAGCGGAGGACAATGGGTTGAGCTGAAAGGTGAATTATTAGATTGGAGAGAGATTACCAACAGAAATCATCAAGGTACAGCCTTGAGACAAATCTTATTCAATATTTTTATTAGTGAATTTAGCAAAAAAAAAAAAAAAAAAAAAGTAGGAGTGGACTAGTGAAAATATGCTAACACCACAAAGTTGGGAAGTATCATCAATACCGAGGAAGACCAAAATATTATACAACAAAATTTGGATAGCCTTGAAGACTGGGGTGACAAAAATGGAATGGAATTCAGTAGTACAAAGTGCAAGGCAACATCATGCACTTTGGGTCTCATCATAAGAATTTCTGCAACAAGCTGGGGCTCATCAGTTGTAAGTGACAAAGAAGGAGGCACAACTTCATTGATCACAGGATGACTATAAGCCACCAATATGATGCAGGTATAAAAAAGGCAAATGTGACTGTAGAAACCATCAGGCAAGGCATGCTCACTAGAGCTAGAGAAGCATTAATACCCTTGTACAAGGCATTTGCAAGACTTTGGCTGGAATGCTGTGTACAATTCTGGTAACTCATATTCAGGAAAGACAATTTCAAACTAAAAAAGATGCAAAGAAGAGCTACTAGGATGATCAGGAGACTGGAGGGCCTAAAGGAAAGTAAAGAGCTATCTAAGCTATAGGACAGCGTTGGCACAAGAATGACACTGGCCATGAACTAACTCAGGTGTGGATTAGAAGATGATTTCTAACTATCAGAGGGGTGAGGTTCTGGAACAGTCTCTCACTAGGAGCTATAACTGAAGATATAGTTCAAGCTGCACATAAATTTATTCTTAAATAAATCCAAAACTGGGACAGCTGAAATGGGTCTACTAGTAGTAAGTGGACCACTTGTAGAATGATTTTAGTAATCTTCAAACTCTGAGAATGATAGCAGTACAGAATGAAATAGAAATATGGGCCAGATCCAAAACCTGAAAGTCTCTCAGCATTTTATTTTTGGATAGTCCAGTTAACTCCTTGAGGTCAAGACCCGGAACTTGTGAGGTCATCTTCCACACCTGGCAAGGTGATGCACTCCGACCACTTGCTGCAGAACATTCACTGACCATCTTAATATTAAAATCATAACCAACAGCTTATCTGATTTAAAATACATCCTAGCAAGTCCTAGCTGGAATGGGCTACCTAGGGAAGTGGTAGAAACTCAGTCTTTGGAGATCAATCAATCAATCAATCAAATCATAGGGCTGGAAGGGACCTCATGAGATCATCGAGTCCAACCCCCTGGGAATTGAACCCAGGACCTTCTGCATGTTAAGCAGAGGCCCGGCTGGATAAAACTCTAGCTGGAATAATTTAGTGGGAGTGGTTCTCCTTTTTTGGCAGGGGGTTGGACTAGATGACCTCATGAGGTCCATTCCAACCCTATGATTCTATGATTCTAAGTCTTAAGCTTTTGGCTGTTTAACAAACATTTCTTAATGCTGTCATAAAGGAAATCAGTCATTTCACACTGTAATCACATTTGACATACAAAAGTACATTTTTTATTCAACAAAACTTCAGTTCCACTGAACTATGACTAGAAAAGATTCACTCAGTGGGCCAGATCCATAGCTGGTATCAATGACAGAGCATTTGGAGCTATATACTGATTAAGACAAGCTGATGATCTGGCTCACTGCACTTAAAATTATTTTCGATCCCCTTCATTCACTCTAATAGAAAAGAGTTCTTTGGTGGATCTAATTGTAAATAGAACCATTTCCCCAGGGATGTTACTTGGTCATGAAAAAGACTTCAACAAACCATTTGATAAAGGGTATTTTTCAAATGATCTACTCTTCTTTCTTTGCCTGGGAGTAAGTGTAAGGAATACATCACCTTCCCTCAGAAGCACAAAGTATTTTACTTAAGCTATGCTAATTTCAGAGATCACTGGAACACAATGCAATGGCATGGCATGGCAAACACCTGCTATCAAGTACGCGGTGAACAGGCTCCGGACCGAACACTGTGCCCCACAGTAAGTGTTTGCAAGATCTGGCCCTTATTTATATTGTTATAGTATCATTCACACCAGCAGTCGCCCAGGACTTGAAAATGGGGGGGGAGCAGGGCCACCCAGGGGGTCCACAGGGCAACTTGCCAAAGACCCCCACCAAGAAAGGGGCCCCCTGCCCTAGTCCCTGCCTCAGCTTCTTACTCTGTAGGTCCCAGTGATCATTGGGGCTGAATAAACCAAGAGGGGCTTGGTAATTGGGAAGGTGGCCGGAGTTAGCTGAGATAGGAGGAGACCTGGGGTGGGCGGAGGTAGGTATGAGTTGTATGTATGGAACAGTGAGGGGGGACCCCTCACATCAAATCTGCCCCAGGCACCCTAAGTCCTCTGTGGGGTCCTGGTGGGGGGAGTATCGGGGGGGCTCACTAAATTGGTATAATGCTATTACTAGCTGACAACTGGGAGGGAGTGTTGGGTAATTCTAGTAGGGTGTAGAGGGATCGTAGGGGGGTGTTAAGGAAATCTCTGACTCACACAAAGCCTCACAGAACTCTTCGTGAATGGCTAGAATCAGGTAAATCAAACTTATTTCTGCAGATTGAAATACAGACTGCACATATCTTTTGGACAGCAGATTTGAAAGCCTGGGAGATTTCAGAAGCCAAAGAAATGTAATGATCAACTTTCACTAGCAGATTAAAAAAGTCATAAAAGTTTATTTTTGTAAAACAAAACTAACCAAACAAAACCCCCCACAAAAATATGAAATGGTTTCTCCTCCATTCTCCATTTCATAGAAATAAGAAACAATATGCACATGCATGGGCATGTAATTTTGCCCTGAAAAGCTATTATTACAAGAGGCAAACATTTGAGCCTTGATATATTTGTTCACTATCAAAATCTCAGCAAATGCTTGAAACAGGAAAATTACCTATTTTACACAGCTCTATTTACTGATATACATCAACACCCTATAGCCTGTGCCAATCAGATTTCGGTTCATTCTGCATAGATTTTTGTACAGATGATCATTAAATATAATTAATAGGATCCTTAACAGTGCAACCATTTTAAGCTGCAATAGGTTAGAAGGGCATTCTGCTTATCTATTAAATGACACAATTGCAATTTGAATGGTCATGAATAAATTTTAATTCTTAGCTCTGAACCAAAGCTCATGTGCTCTAATCATCCTTGTTCTTCATATTAAGAATTATTGGATCCCATTGTTAAAAGCAAATGACAGATGTTCAACCTTCCATGCCATCTGACAGCACAACAATCCCTCGCTTTTGTCTACATAATCTTCTAAATTCTGTGTAATTGATTATAATTTTAATTTGTTTTTCAACTTATAGTTGAACACATATTGGTAGCTGCATCTTCAATAAAGAGACAAAGTAATCTCCTGTAGCTGATGTTGCATTTCCCATGCCTAGTTACCTACACCATCCAAACTCTTTGGAATTGTTGATATATTAGGATCAATAAGAAAAGTAAGCTTCTTAAAGCACTGGTAGAAGGGGAGAGTGGATAGATTTTGTATTTTTACCCAACACTGCGGTAATAGTAGTGTCTGCAGCAGCAGGATATTAAAGCATATGGCTCAGATGGATTATCCTGCTAATCCAACCGTAGCCAGCACCAGTCCAGAAAAGCTCAAGAAAAGTAATTAGAAAAAGAGCAACAAGAGCCCTGCCAACCTTCCATATGCTGCAGCTACCCTATGTGTGATTTCAGCTGCTTGGCCAATTGAATGTTCTATGGTAAATCTACGGCTACTAGAAAGCTATTTGGTTGGCAAACAGTCAAGCAAATTTAGATTGCAGGAGGAGGCATATATATTCCCCCACAGAAAAGGGAATGGATATAGGCTTGTGATAGTGTCTCCTATGCTCTTATCTGTTGTGGGTTGCAACAAAAAGTAAATTCGTTTTGCAGTGGAGTTTAGCAAGCACCTCATTAACATCATGAGTTTTGTTTTTCTACAAAAGGCTTTCAGATGTTTGTTTTGTTCACGTTTCTCCTAGGAGACAACTTGGATTCCCAGCAAAAGCTGCTCAAGACAATCTGCTGTCCAAGGCAAAATGTGAATATGCCACCCCATCTGACAACCCCATTTAAAGTTCCATAGCCAGAGCTTTTACTTAAGAAAGATGAATTTGCCATAAAATGCCTATAATACGCATGACACAATAGTTTCGACTGATGCAAAGATTTATACAAATTACATCATTATTAGCAAAAAACTTCAAAGTATGCAGTGTTACCCTTGTGATATTTTAGGTGACTAAAAGTTAGGTGCTACGATCCTGAGTGTTGCAATGCTTATGTCTCAGTGTACCTGGGCTTTGGTCCATTAGCATTAACATCAAAACTTGTGTTGTCAACCCCAAAATATATGGGGCTCTTTTTCTTTGCCTTCTGAGTTTTCATGTGCTCCTGATTCATGTTTTCAGGTTTTTCTCTTTAGCAGGTAAAGGCTAGAAACTTTTTTTTTTAAGTTAAAGTTGGGATTCTAAGAAAATCACTTGCCTCCAGGAGGTGGGGTTTTAAAAAAACACCACACCAAACTTTGCAAGAGTTGGCAAGACAGAAAAGCTCATGTTTTATTTCTGGAGATCCTGGATTCAATGATCCCCAGCAATGACTGAGGTGACTATCATTACATGTGCTTGCACTGTTCATACTGTTAACAAAAGGTGAATGAAATGCTTTTGTCAGACAATAGCAACTATTCAGGGCCTCTGGTCAGGTCCTCAACATAGCTAGCACTGACCCTTGGTGGCTGAATACTACACAAGCCAAGCCCACAGTGCTAAAATCATGTTGATTCTTGGGGCAACACAGCAGTGTTTGTAAGGGCAAAGATCAATGTCTCTTGCACCCTATCCCCCCTGCTGCACAGTGTGGATTTTGCTTGAGTAACATTTTCTTGCTTTGTGCCAGCTGGGTTTCCAGGCCTTATGGAGGAAAATAGGGTACTTTTCATGTGAACTTGCTCAGTTTCACTTGAACTCTGAGCTCCATTTCTCCTGCATTCACCACCACGTGGTATTTCTCAATTAACAGAAGAGGAGAAAACAGAAAATAAAGTTAGCTACGTTTAAAATGCATACCAATGGCTGTTAGGAAAGAAAAGCTCTCTCTTCCTAAAGGGCTTGAAACTTGTTTTACTGAAGTAGATTAACATGGTTGCCCTTTTGAAAAATGAGGGAATTTGTTACTCCCATTTTTGAATCAGCACCAGAACTAAGAATTTTGGCACCTGAGGGGCGTCTTGAGCTGAATGCACCCTCAGTGAGTGGCACCTGGACCAAGAAGCGTGGAACGAACCCTTTGAAACAGAGTGGTGAAACAGAGCCGTGCCAGGGCACTTGGGAGAAAACCCCGGTTGTCCCACCCTAGTCACGGCCCTGTTTCGAACACTTGGGAAACACAGCATTGAGGACCAGATGTAGATGCATAAACTTTGTCTGACAAAGTGAGATTTCACCTATGAAAGCTCATGCAAGAAATAAATATGTTAGTCTTTGAAAGTACCACAGGACTCTTTGTTTGTTTTGCTTAAATAGATTAACACAACTACCCCTCTAATCCTAGAAAAATTACTCCCTGGATATGTAGGTTAGTAGAATTTTGTAAGGCTAGTCTAATGCTTTGCATTACAGGATCTCTGAGCACTTTCAAACATTGATTCTCAGGCAATTAAATTTAAGCAATGTGCAAAGCAAGTCATGTGAACCAAACCTTTTTCCTCCAAGGTCTTTCTTATGTATGACTCATTATCAGCAAAGACATTCAAACGAGGGAAAAAAAGTGACATTCTTTCATTTTTTCACTCGCTAAACAGCAGCAGTGAAATGATGGCCTGATATAATCATCAGCACCTTCCACACTAATCAGAGCACTGATGCACAAAAGAAAACTCTCAGATGCCAAGAGGTTTAGCACGCTAATATGTAGCACAGCTCATAAGCGATGGGTTTAGCACTGTTACCTAATGGCAGAGTGTCAACAGAACAGCCTGCATCTTACTGCCTGAATTCTCATCAGATGTTGCCCAGTGGGCTGATAGATTGATAAATAACCCAGGCAGTGTTGTGAGTTTCAGCTCCCTCTTCGCAGCATTTTTCATGGTCCATCTTTCTTTTTTATATACCAGAAACATCTGGCCCGTTTCAGGTGATGCAAAGTAATTCCCAAGGCCATTTCCTGAAAGCACCTGCAAATACTACTGTTTTTAGATAATACCTAGCTCTAAAGTTCCCCTTTTAATCTGTAGATCTCAAAGCACTTGACAAAATAGTGAAGTATCATCATCCCCATTTTACAGCTTGGCAAATAAAGACCAGGAAGGAAGCAACTTGCCCAGGGTCATCCAGCAGACTGGTGGCAGAGCCAGTGCATGAACCAAGCTCTCTTGAGTCCCAGTCTAGTGCCATATCTCTAGGCTATGAAAGAGAGTCCATGAGACTCTTGGTCGGTGTCTCCTAGAATTTGCCCTGTAGCTGTGTTGTACTAGGATTTGTCAGAGCACAAACACTCCTCTGAACTCTGTGCCTAAATGGGAATACGACAAGATCTAGAATACCTAGACCTAGGTTATCTACATGTTGCAGGCTAAACTGAGTAAAATGGAGAGTTTTTTTCACTAACAGCAGATGAGGAGTTACACAGAAAAGTTGTAGCACACACTAATTTGAGCAGCTCTCTGTCTCTTTTCTTTTCCCAGGAGACGCCTTCCTTAAATGAAATCATAAAAACTGGAAGGGACCATGAAAGGTCATCAAGTCCAGTTGCCTGTGCTCATGGCAGAACCAAGTACCCTCTTAAACTATCCATGACAGGTGTTTGTCGAACCTGCTCTTAAAAATTTCAGTGATGGAGATTCCACAACCTGCTAGGCAACTTTACAGAATAGTGGGTTACTCACCAGTAACCGTCCTTCTTCGAGATGGGCTGCTCAGATCCATTCAGTAATAGGTGTCTCCAGGCCGGAGCTCTGGATTGGCTGGAAAAACTTTTGTCCTGGCCTGTCAGGAGAGGGCAGGCGGCCTCTGCCCCTCGCGTCACCCCGTGGCTATATATATGGCTGCCTCCCAACCCCTCCTCAGTTCCTTAGAGTCGCCAACTCCAGATCTGGGACGGAGGGGAGGGACCTGAATGGATCCAAGCAGACCATCTCGAAGAAGGACGGTTACTGGTGAGTAACCCACCGTTCTTGTTCGAGCACTGCATGGATGCATTCAGTAATAGATGACTACTAGCCATGCTGATGGATGGCGGGTGGAGTTGGGTCTTCCGCCTTCAGCACAGCAACATGCCCCATATGGGAGAAGCCCAGCAACAAGATCCTAGCCGGAATCAAGAGGCAAACAGGCTTTGACATGGCACACAAGAATTGAGACCTGAGGGCCAACCCAAGACAGGGGCAGGACCGAACCTGCCGAGACATATGAACGTAAGCAGGTCGGACCAAGGTCACCATAACAGGAATAAAGGACACAACATGAACCTAGAGGGTTGCGTTTAGATGCTCCACATAGGTGGAATAGCAAGAGGTATGACGGCCAGAAGATAGTGTCTGGCCATAGGGCCTTGCAGCATGACCTCGTGGGGAAAATGTTGGATGCCAACAGGTGCGGATTTAGCCATAATAACCATGGTCCACACGAGAATGAAGAAAGAGATAAATATTACTTCATGGACTGAGCACATCAAGGCCCGAGCTGGGAATCAAACAGTCATGGACTAATCTGGTCAGCTGCGGGGTATGCAGGTAGCCGCAGGGGAATAACCTTATCCCTTGGCCTGGCCATGACCAGTCCTAGCGGGGTCTGGTCGATGCAAGTGAGGGTGAAGTTATGGGAAAGTAAGGGTGGGGGGAGCCCTGAGAACAACTGAGAAGGGTCTCATGAGACACTTCACAGCAGCATATTGAGGGCCAAGCTCAGCAGTGGAGAGGGGCATAAGGTATGCTGGCTATAAGATTCAAATTAGTGTGCAAGTGCACGTTTTCAGCCGAGTCAGGTACCAAGAACTGGATTCTCGCAGGAGGGGAACTCCAGGATACTAACACCACAGGGCGGCATGGTGGCCTGAGGTAGTGCTACTGGACTGGTCCTTGTAAGGGCCTCAGCAGCGTGAGAGTTTGCGGGGAAGGCCCGCTTTGGCCTATAATCTCGTGGGTTCTCGCATCACGAGGGCCATCACGAAGGCTACACAAAGGAGGGAGAAGAAAGACAGGGAATAACGCCAGCTATCGCTTGGCCACTCAATCGAGGGGGCCAACAGGCTCGTAGAGGTGCTGTATAAGGTCACAGTCTTGAGTGCCTATTGCATTACCAGGAGGGATAGTGCTACTGCTATGCCACACCAGTGTAAGCACCAGGGGAAACTCCTGGATACATGGTTGCCCCTGAAAATATGGTCACCAAGGACGGAGGGTTCATTTCCCTGCCACCTAGGACGTGAATCTACCCACAGAGTAACAACCATGGTATCTCAAGGGTACCTTGGGGTTAGAGAACAGAAATGAAGTACTATCCCCAGCCGGGAAGTCAGAAGGCGATTTGAGGGAGGTACAACCCCTAAATTCCTGAATATTGTGGGAATGAGGGCTCTAGATTGTTTCCCTCTGTTCATCACACAAATGGATAGGCAGTGTATGTCAATGGTTCCTCAAGAACTGAGGAGGAACAGCAGTCCTACTGAGGTGCCACCAACGCACGTGGGGGTGACCCCACGGTAGAGCTGTAGGTCCCCAAGCAGATGTAGTGAGAAGACCCCAAGGGGGGGGGGCAAGGGGTGCCCCCTGCCAGGGTACAAGATCCAAGAGGCACAGAAGGCAGTTACAAGCCACTCGGCAAGGATCCCCTCTACTTGGAATGTGGCCTCCGGGCCGGTTATGACAGGGGCTGGTGCCGGAGAGGAGGACGCTGATATGGAAAGACCCCAACAAGGTATCTCACCACTGTTCCCCTTCCATGGGGATGCGACGTTGGCGCAGTCCCTTAGGTTCCCCGATCTGGAGGTTCCAGTTGGGTACACTAGGTCCCTGCTTTGCGAGTGAAGGGAGTATGAGAAGAACTGACCACCATTTCAGTGAGGTGGGCCTAGGACGAGGGTTCCTAGGGTAGGTGCCTGGCAACCACTGAGATTATCCGTGAGGCAAAGGGTGTGTGGTGCCCTAGTTTCCATGAGGAAGGGGGAGTGTGGAGTGGCAGGGGTGGGCCATTTGCCTTGGCTCCCCCCAAAGGCTAAGATCTGCCATGACTATGCGGACGCATCCCACTTGACGAGTAGGAGGTGTTTCTCATCGAATTGGAGTGTCAGGGCAACAAAAGGGCTGGTTACTCATCATGCCGACAGTATGAGAATGAAGGTACTCCCCCCGACCGGGAATCAAGAAGGTCTACCTGATGGAGGGCATCAGGGTCACAGGAGTGGTCCTGTGTCTGAATGGGCGCCGAGTATGTACGTCTCGGAGCCTCTGCAGCAATGGCTGGGGCTACTACGAGATGTGCTTCTTATCCCCGGCAAGAGTGTTGGCGTGAACGACACAGGGTTGAAGGATACCCGGGGAAGGGGGGGAGGGGTGGATTCCCTAAGAGTGCCCATGGTAGCCGCTGCTGAGGGAGTGTAGGGTTGGACCACGGTACTGACGTACCGTCGGTGCAGGCAGGGGGCATCTTTGTCTTGGCGAGGCCCATACCACCCAAGATCAGAGGAAAGAAACCCCGGTCGGGGCTGGATGCCTGTGGATGCAGTAGCAAATAGAAAAAAAAGGGGGGGATGGTTCCCACCGAACCCTGTTCCCCTTTGAGGGGAGGAAGAGGGTGCCAACCGTCTACTGCAGTGATTCCCTGAAGCCTTTACTCCCTGAGGTTCAAGAGTGGGGTGGCGGTGAGTTGGGTGGGTCCCTTCCCTGAGGGAGAGAGGAAGAAGGGGTCTCAGCCCTTGCAGCAGATGATGGAAGTGGAAGGAAGTTTCCTGTGCTCCCACTATGGTAGAGATGAGTGGGAATTTGGGGGATGGGGCATTGCCCCAGAAGACTAAGTGGGAGGGGTGAGCCCAGGAGGAAGCAGGCCAAAGTATTTGGCCTCTCCCCGGGGATCTCGTGTGGTGCCCACCAAAGATAGTGTTTCTGGGAGAAACAAGGCATCCCCTTCAAAGGGCAGGTCGAGGACAGCTTGCTGCACATTAGGGGGTGCTCTAGCCTCCCTAAGCCAGGCCACCCGGCGGATGGTTACCGCCGAGGCCATGGTGCAAGCGGCTGTGTCTACTGCATCGCGTGCCGAAAGGAGGAGGTCTTGAGATATGTTGCCTTCCTCAAGAAAGGCATTGTATTCCTCTCTGGCCTCAGGTGGGAGCAAGTATTGAAATTTCATGATTGACTCCCACACATCCAGCAAATATCTGCTGGTTATGTCTTGGTTGTTTGTCACTCGCAGTTGAAAGGCCGATGAGGAGTAGACCTTATGACCCGAAAGGTCCAGTTCCCTGGCTTCCTTGGAGGATGGGAGGGGGTTACTGGGGGGCTCCCCTGGGCCTAGTGCCATCTGCACCATGTCCCTCGGGGGACCAGGGAACCAGCGAGAGGGGGAAAATCTGATTTAGAAACTCGATATTTAACACCCACTGTGTCCGAAACCGGGGCAATAGAACTTGGGCTCTGCCACCGGGAACATGTGAAATCCCAGATGCTCAGGTGGGGCTGGACTGTCAAGGGTTCCGTGGAGGTGAAGGCTGGCCCGAAAAGGGTATCAGGAGGGAGGCTCAAGGGCTGCACCTCCATGCCTAGGTGGGCCATGGCCCGATGCAACAGATCAAAATGTGCTGACAGATTTCCCATATAAGACCCCAATGCTGGAGAGAGGGCGGTACTGGGAGCTCACCGTGGTGGGGAGGGAGTCTCTCGAGGGGACCATTCCTGCGGCCTGAAGCGAAAAGACGACAGGGCCGATGTGCTGTGCCAAGGCTGCTTAGAGTCCCTTGAAGGTCCTTCCTCCGGACTGGAAGCAGGGGAAGGGGACCGAGACTCCTGGGGCAGTACCGGCGACGGCAGGGTGTGTTGTCGCGGGGATGGTTCTATGGTGCCAGCCCCCACTGGAGTGGAAGACGGGGGAACAGAGGGTGAGGGCAAAAGCCCACAGTGGATCCAGGCCTTAGATATAAAGGCCAGTTTGCCCCTTCTGGTTGGGATTGGGGCAGGAGGTGTGGGGAGCAAGAGGAGGGCTCAAGCAGCCTCCACTGCTTCTGGGGTGGATGGCACGAGGAGCGACTACATGCAGCTCCGTGGCAAGTCCTTGCCCGGGGAAGGAGGACTGCCTGGGCAGGAGGACTCCCACTCTCGTGGCATGGGGCTATGGCGAGCCTGCGGTGCCGAGGGTGAATATGGCCAGTGCCGGGGCGAGCTCGGCACTGGCAAGGCCGGATTGTACTGGGCCATCGGCACTGGAGATGATGGGGAGCGGAGCTGGGGCAATCTGGGTACCGGCAGTACTGGGCTACCCGAGGGCAACCCTGAGCAGTGCCGAGGTGCCGGGGCACCGGGTTGGTGCCGGGGTGCCACAGTTGGCACCGAGGTTGTGCGGTGGCAGCGGCGGCGGCTACCAGTGATACAGTACCGCATAGGCTCCAGTGCCGAGCTGGGTCTCAGTGCAGGGCAGGGACCCAAAGCCTCGGGTGAAGAGTGCCAGGCCTCCTCAGAGGCCAGGGCACAGCGCCATTGTTCCCCCTCCTTGATGGCTCGGGGTTCGAAGGAGAGACATATGGAACAGGCTGAGACCATGTGGTCTTTGCGCAGGCACCTGAGGCACTTCCTGTGGGGATCGTCCCAGGGGAAGGCCTTGCCGCTCTCGGTGCAGGGTTTAAACCCTGGCATGATCACAGGATGTTTCAGCCCAACAGTGGAGGACTCTTTTGGTGGAATTATATCCATGAAGAGATGCTCCCAGTCAGGCAAAAAGCTTATAGAAAGGAGGACAGGCTGCTTGTGATTTGCAAGGAGCGGATGTTCCACATCCGACGCTCAAGGCGGAAGAAATGAAACTGAGGAGGGGTCGGGAGGTGGCCGTATATATAGCCACTGGGTGGCGTGAGGGGTGGAGGCTGCCTGCCCTCTCCTGATAGGGTAGGACAAAAGTTTTTCCGGCCAATCTGGCGCTCCAGCATGGAGACACCTATTACTGAATGCATCCGAGCAGCGCTCAAAGAAGAACACATTGTTCCACTACTGGGAGCTTCCATACATGGTATACCAGTGCTCGTCACTTAAAATGGGTTTGCAAGAAATGTTACCAGATATTTGCAGCATCCTCAATAGTATGGAATAATGTAAATTCTGCAATATTTAATAAGTAAAGGTTAAAACTGTAAAGATCTTACTGGAGCCTAGTAGCGATGTTTGGCATTAGATAGCTTATCAGTCAATGAACAGGATGAAAGACTAGTAATATGGGCCAGATACTCATGTGGTGTAAACTGCCATAGCTCCATTGGACGAAAGACACAAACTCATAAAGCCGCATTCCTAGACATCCTGCCAGCCTAATCCTTTCCTTTATGAAGGCAGAGATCACAGACTCAGCTGGCCTGTTATGCCCCTGCAGCATGCCAGACTGTCTTCTTCCTAGCTTCTAATTTTTGAAGCCTGGTCTCAAGCTAACTCCCTGTGCTTATCTTTCACAGCCTACATACACAGCCACCAGACTGACTGAAAACTAAACTGACGAGGTGGAGGTCAGAAAAAGGTCACTGTTAGAAAGTCTCTGCAAGGCACAATTCTGTCTGTGGAGTCTGATCTCTATTATATGCAGAACTCTAATTCCTACCCTGCAGTCACTTGGACACTGTAATGACCATCACATTAAAGCAGACAGTTTTATTTAGTGAACAGAGCATTAGAAGGACAAAAAAAGAAAGCATTTGGCATGAAAGCTGTAGCACCCCAGTATCTGATTGTCTGTTTTTTGGACACATGCCTCTATCTGCTTTTGGAGCCCAGGACGTTCTCCTGGAATAGAATATGATCTGTTTAACATACATTTATACTATTGAACCAAATGTCCTTTATGAGAGGCAGAAGACTGTTCTTTGGGCCCTGATTATCCTATTTTCCAATCTTTACAAGTTCCCTGCTGCTTCTCTTGTGTGATGGTGTATCTACACTAGGAAAAAAAGAAAAAGTAACCCCCATATTGCCACAACAGGCAGCAGTGACACAACTACAGGGCTAAGTCACCTGTATACACAGAGCTCAGTTGTTTTAACTAGGACCTTATCCACATTCAAAAAATAAGTTAACATATATATACCCACAGTGCCTTCCTTGGGTTGTGCCCTCACCAAGAACACTTTCACTGAGCTAAGAGGTCTACTATGAGGAGCAGACAGCGGTTTCACCTGAGAGACCTAGGGAGGTGGTAGAATTTCCACCCTAAGCTGGTTCTTTAAAACTTCTTGAAA
The DNA here is from genome assembly GCA_007922195.1 of Podocnemis expansa. NCBI lineage: Eukaryota > Metazoa > Chordata > Testudines > Podocnemididae > Podocnemis > Podocnemis expansa. The sequence continues at coordinate 1,149,259 of ML682176.1, read as the reverse complement.
AAGCCCTGGCTGGGGTTGGACTAAATGACCTCCAAAGGTCCCTTCCAACCCTAATCTTCTGTGACTCTGTGGAAGCTTATCTCCATTATCTATTCCCAAGGGTTTAGTTGTGATTGCCAAGGGAAACCCCATTCAGCTGCATGTGTGAGCAGTCTCATCTACATGAGAAAATTGCATTGTTTCATACACCAATCAAGTTACTCCACTGCAAACAGCAAGCCATAATAAGCCATTCCTAACCCAGAGTAAAAGTGATACACTAGGGCTTACATCAGTTTAATTAAATCAGTTAAAAACATTTAAGTTAAATAGATGCACTTTTCTCATGTAAACACAAGCCTAGGAGCATGTTCTACCTGCAGGGAAATCAGTCTATTCCTACTACAAACAATATAGTTGTAACTCCCTGGCCCTTTCCTATAAATCTTCATCCTTTTCCTGCTGGGACATAGGAAAGAAGAACAGGAAAAAGATGAAGAACACTTTCTTTTCAAGGACTCTCTACATCCTTTACATCTTCTAGTTGCTAATGAAACTAATGCTTCAGGAAAAGCTAGCCAGAGGACATTTGTTGAAGTCAGATTCTTCTCATCTACCAACTGCCTTTTTTGCTGGGTTGAGTGAGGATGTGTTATTGTAGTCAGAGAGTAAGTGGCAAAATAATCTCTCCCTGAGAGTTCCAAGAGCTAATTCATTTCAAGGAGTATTAAACTTCCCATCCTTCACACGAGTAATACATTTTCTCTTCCCCCTCATGCCAGTGAACATATTGTATTCCGGAGAAGACACAGTAGCACTACAAAAAAATCTCAGCAGCATTAAATAACACAGATCAGAGAAGTATAATGAACAATTATGTAGATATTTGTTCATTTACTCCAGTGAGTAACATTTGTCTCTAGTGTCTATTTAGCAAGTAAAGAATGTGGAAAGTCTAGTCTAGGTTATTTCTCTCGAAAATAAGAAGGGACAAAGCACCCCCTAGTGGCAATCCATGACAATGCAAGATGCCTGTTTAATTTTTTAAAAAAGTAGTAGATACAAAAGTAAGTTTGTCTTATTAAAACACAAAGTAAAATGAGTAATTTTTCATATCATGTTTTTTTATATCATTTTTCATATCAAGTTTTCATATCATGTGTCTTCTGCCAAATGAATAGTAAAAATACCTCAGACAAAAAATACCTAAAAATACCTCAGACAATATAAATAATGTCTCAAAAACTGTGTACTCACTTGTGATATTCTGTACAGGAACCCAATATGAACTCAAAAACATTCAGGTTTTAACTGGCAGAACTTTTTCATCTTGAAACTTTACAATTATGTCAACACAGTGCAACACTGCAAAGTTGCCTACTGTTCAACAAAGACATATTCAAAAGGTAACAAAAAAGGAACAAACCTGATTACCTTAATTTGGATCAAATCTAGCCCTGTTGTAAACTGGTGGAACTGGGTCCAATTAAATTGAGTGTGCAGTCTGACTCTTAGAATGTCCAGTCACTAATATAGTTATTTCACTGATAGAGGCAAAAATCTTCTAATTGTTTTAAAGCATTTTAAAGAACACAACCAGCATACACCAAAAGATAATTGAAAACAAACATGGAGTCATGTGCCACTTAAAGACTATTTGTAAGTAGTTTTACCTAACACCTTGTATCTGATTAAGCTGCATGATCTAGATTCTAACCTTTGTTAGTACGAATGTGGACATTATGTTACCTAGTTTGGAGAGGATGCTTAACAGTTCTGACTGCAGACAATCTGCTTCTTCCTGTAGTACAGCTAGTCCTCACTTAGTGACCTACTCGTTTAGTGACCCCTCAGAGTTATGACCGGCTCTCTGATGAGTTGGTATTATGGCGATGTATGAGAACTCGCATCAACTCTCTCAGATTACCTATATTTACAGTACACTATGCAAACTAAGTTCAGTACATTAGAGCTTAAAACATTTAAAATATATATTAAAAATGTTATAAATGATGCAAAGGTGACATTAAAACTATCTACCGATGGTTGAAAAACCCACTACCAGTAAAGTACATTATGCCTGAAATACCGGTAAGGGCTGCTCCTCGTTTAGTGACCAATTCGTTTATCAACCGGGTTTCAGGAACGGAACCCGGTCACTAAGTGAGGACTACCTGTACTGATATTTCAATGACTGTACAAGCATGGAATCCAGCAACATACCAAGGACAACCAGTGTGCCAGGTGAAAAACTGCTGTCTCCTTAGTCCATTGCGGACACTGGTGTTACAGTTTTATTCTGGGAAAAACAAAACAAAACAAAACATCTTAGCAGAAGCAGATGGCTTTCCAGAAATGGAATCAGGGGTTCTGGGGGAATTAGTTTGTTTGAAAAATCAAAAGGATAGTAAGTTTATGTGTCAACATGACTTCTCTTTCTGGAAAATGCAGTACAGCTAGCAGGAAAACTAAAGAACCCAAAATGCTAGAATCTTTCCTTTCCAGATCACCCTTTCAACATTCCTTATATTATGTCTCATATAATTGTAATGACTCCATGTGGGATTTTGTGTTTGAGAGTGAGAGTGAGGGTCTCAGAGGAAGCATCTTGGTCCAGCCAAAGAGAAACCAAAGTCCCACCATTTTTTTGATCTGGTCCACTGTAACACACACACATGTATTAGTGGTCCTGTAGACAGAGTCTGCAGTGTACTAGGACTCGGCGTTGTCTACAATAAACCTGGCCTGGTGCCTTCATTACTGAAATGGATCCCTGGGCTTACTAAATAACCCAGTCATGGAGTCACAGCTGTAAAGCTCTGTTTGAGTGCCTGGGGCGCGTTCAGGTTGGAACGTGCCCCTTGCAATTAGCAGTGCTTGGGGCCAGTGCTGTGGAATGTGCCCTTTAACAGAGCAGCTCTATTGAAAATTTAAGTCAATACATTTTTTAAAAAAATGCTTAAAAATAAACATTGACATTATGAATTGAAACTATAAATGATTAAAACTTGAATTATGCCAAACCCAATATTAAACAACAACAAAAACTATGCAGTCGTGTTGCCTTTTTCTATTAGTGTGTTGAGAATATCCCTTTTTCAATGGTATATACCAACTATCTAGTCTGGCAAATCAACATAATCTGTTCCCTCCACATTCCCTCTATTGAGCTTCTCCGGTGCAGGGGGCAAAGCCCCATTCGCCCCGCTGTAGTTACAGCTCTGCATGGAGTGGTGTCTTGAGTATTTGAGCAGAGCAGAGACAGCATACACACTAGGAGAGCATATATGCAGAAGCAACTGGCAATTCTATGCATTATGGTAAAACAATTACTGAATAAACTTGAAAGAATTGATTTCTCTCCATAACTGTCAATAACCATTGATTTCACCTTACACATAAACAGAAAAAAAAAAGTTACGTTCCATGATGAAAATTGATTAGACAAAGAAAAAATGGTACCTGTGAACTTCTTAGAGTTGGATTTGTTCACTTTGTATATTTTGAAACACAATCTTTACAATTTGTGTTTTATGGGAAACTAATTTTTTGAATCTCAATGTTTGTTGTCATTAAATAATTATTGTCAGACCCCCACAATTCTACACAGATGTGAAAATTTAAGTCAATACATTTTAAAAAAAATCTTAAAAATAAACATTGGCATTATGAATTGAAACTATAAATGATTAAAACTCGAATTATGCCAAACCCAATATTAAACAAAAACTATGCAGTTGTGTTGCCTTTTTCTATTAGGGTGCTGAGAATATCCCTTTTCCAATGGTATATACCAAATATCTAGTCTGGCAAATCAACATCATCTATTCCCTCCACATCTACATATTCTACCCTCTTCTCCACCAAATCACATTTCTAACAAAGACTACCTACTTTTAGTTTGGAATCTTACAACAGCTTTGGGATATTTTTAACATAAACCCCTAGAGGTTCATTTTGCTGTGCATGGACAGATCACAATAGAATTTTAAATCATGATTTCAGGCCTCAGTAACTCAACCAAAGGTTATGGGTCTATTACAGGAAAGTGTGCATGAGGTTCTGTGGTCTGCAATGTATAGAAAGTCAAACTAGATCAGTGGTCTCCAATCTTTTGCCAGCAGATGGCACAATATTCCTAGATTGCAGTAGCAACTGCCCTTTAGAAATAGATTATGATCTACTTGCTGAGGACCAATGAACTAGATGATCTTGCAGGTCCTTTCTGGCCTTAAATTGTATGAGATTCATTTAAAAATGATTATTTTGATATTTTTATTAGTTGTCACTTTTATTAGTAAATTAGAGGAAAGTCAGCAAAAGCATACTGTTATCCAGCTCATCTAACTTACAAGACCTTGCTCAGTCTAGTTTAAAAAGAGGCATAAAAACTTCTTAGCATTTCAAGTGAGACAGGATATAAACATAAAGTCTACCATTCACTTTACAGAAAACCAAACAAGGAGTCTTGTGGCACTTTTAATGACCAACAAATTTATTTATAGCATGAGCTTTTGTGGGAAAGATCTGACTCTATCAGACTCATTGTTTTGCTGACCTAGGGTAACATGGCTCCCCCCCCCACCCTTGGAACTCATTCACTTTGCAGTTCCTTTAAACACATACAGACACCTTCCTGATTTCCAGAAGTGCTGAGCGATTTTGCTCAGTCACTGTGGGTGGTGAGTTGCTCATTTTTGGAAATGAGATAGGTGCCAACAGGTAGATATAAAAGCCTAACAATAGGATGCTATTATCATTGAAAATCATGCTCCCATACTAATAAAATAAAAATTAAAAAAAGTATAAGATAAATGGTACTTAAGATGGCTGTAGCTGGAAGATACTTTGTGCCAGCTAATTTTTTCCAGTTGTAGTCAGAGATGGATTAAGGGTACTTGGAGCCCTGGCCATCCCTCCCCCTCCACCTGGGGTCCCAGCCCTCCAACCGGTGGGGCCCTGCTCCAGCTGGTCTGCCCCCAGGAATGGGAAGGTGACTGGGACATGGTGTGGCTTCCACTACGGCCCTCTGGGGCCATCAGCCCTGGAAGTCCATGGAGGAAGCCATACACAGCAAGCCAGCAGCCCGCCCTCAAAGTGAAATGATCAGTTGTACTGCCCCCCCCCCCATGGGTGGACCAGCTAGGGTAGAAGCACAGAGCCTGCCTTCTGGCCCAGGCCCAGTGCCAGCAACATGGAGGGCCCCTGGGCAAGGGCCCATGCAGTAATCCATCCCTGGTCATAGTAAGAGGGTGGGGAGCATCCTTGCAATTTACCTTTTAGGGTGAGGTTATGTCCAAGTTCTGATGGTTCTTCACTGAAGCAGTTAACTCTTGCTTGTTTTACTAAAAAAGGAGATACATTTTCTGTTGTTAGAAGACATTCTCAACCCAGAGGCTCAGTTCCACGTGATAGAAATAGAGGTTGGGAGTCATGATCACATCTTGTCAGGGGTGCTGCTACATCTAAATATTAGAGGGGGACCCTGATCTGTTCCCCCCCCCCCTTGGTGGCCCTTGCCAACCCCCAGTCCCACTGCTGGCTCCTGCTGCCCCAGGCTGACCCCTTCCCTGTGCCTTGCCCCACTGGGCCAGTGTGCCTATCCCTGGACTCCCCCTCCGGCTCCCTTACTTGGCACCAGAGGAGAGCGGGGCCATGGCACAGGCTGCAGCCCCCGGCATGATCCTGCTCCGAGCATGCTCAGAACAGGGTCAGGCCAGGGCGGGACTTTTAAAAATTCCCAGCCCAGCCTGGGGCAGCTCCCTCCCGGCCAGAGCCCGGCAGCATTCCCTGCATGGGGGAACGATGGTGCACCCCCATGCAGTTGACTGGCGGGCTACTCAGGGGGCTGCCTCTGAGTTTCAGGGGCTGAAGTCCCCTGAGGGCCCCCCCCCCGGTGATGCTACTGCATCTTGTAGCTATCTCCTAGAAGAAAGCTATTGCTGTGCCAATATTTAAAGAGAGAAAATAGAGTGACATGGGTAATTATACACCTGTCAGACTGATATCAATCAAAAGCAAGATAATGGGGCAGCTAATTTAGGACTTGATTAAGAAAGAGTTTAAATGACACCAATAAAATTAATGCCAATAAATAGGCTTATAGAATATATATCCTACCAAACTAATTTTACTTCTTTTTGGATTAAATTAAGATTGATTGATTAAGTAATAAGATTAGCATAATAGATTTCTGTATAATAGACTTGAAACTGCATGAAATTTAAATTAAAAATTAGAAATGCATAAAATTAATGGCATACTTTAAAGGGATTAAAAACTGGCTAACTTTTGGGTCTCAAAATGCAGTGTTGTTGTAGTTGTGTTGATCCTAGAGTATTAGACAGAACAGTTGGATCAGGTAATATCTTTTTTTTTTTTTTTTAATCAACTCCTGCCAGTGAGAGAAACAAGCTTTTGAGCTTACACTGCTCTCTTCCAGTTTAGGAAACTGAGGGTGTCACAGCTAAATACAAGGTAGAACAGATTGTTTAGCAAAAACAGTTAATGTATTTCAAGGGATCATTCAAAGTGAAGCGGGCTGTTAACACCCCTCCAGTCTTAGGGTGGACAGGAAAAGGAGGTAAACGGGAGTTGGAGGGGGGAAGGGGAGGAAGAAAAAGGGGAGTTGGTTAGTAAGTTGCAGATTGATGTAATAAACCTTAAACCTAATAACTTTTTTAAGACCATGAGTTTTCAGTGTCTAGCAAAGTTATGAATTTAAGCTCCTAGGCTCGTCTTCTGAAAGTGTTGATCAGGTTTCTTTTGAGAATGACTGATTAGATATAACGGAATTGTTTTCCATTTTCAAGCATCTCATAACATGAGATTTCTCCCATGAAAGCATATGCACTAAATAAATTTGTTAGTCTTTAAAAAATGCCACAGGATTCCTTCTTCTTAAAAAAAAATACATTCACCCACAAGGGATGTGGTCGGTGTCTTTTTTGGTCTTTTATCATTTTCCTGTACGAGTTCACTTGAGAGCATAATGATTGTTAGTATCTAACAAATGTGGGTGAAATCAGACAATCATTAACACAAATTAAAGAGATTTGTGGTTTATCACACCTCCCTGCCCTATCACCATCTGCTTTCTTCCCCACCCCTTCCTTTCCTATCTATGAATGGAGGGATATTAACACTTCACCTTGAATGGTCTGTTGTGTTGGACATTGCGTTAATGTATTAACTACTTATGATAAACAATTTATTTCACCTTCATTTAGCTGTGACGCTGTCAGTTTCCCAGAGCTGTACGTAGGTCACAAAATCAAGCGTGAACAGGGAATCATCACAGAGTGTTTCCACTGGCACTTTTGGGGATTGGTTATTGCCCTATGCCATTTAACATTTTTGTCAATGACCTGGAAGAAAACATGAAATCATCACGGAAAGTTTGCAGATTACACAAAAATGAGAGGAAAAGTAAATTGAAAAAATAGGACACGCCATTGAGGCCATGTCTTACTCTACAAAACTATGCTGACCTAGCTTATATCAGTATACTTGTATGTGTGTAAACTTGGCTTCTTGTGTCAGTGGTGTGCATCTTAACCAGGAACACTTGTATCTATTATCTATGTTGTATCTATGGGGCATTGTGGGAAAGCCAGTAACAGCTGACATAAGCAATTTAGGCTATGTCTACACTATGAAGTTCTGCCAGTAAAAAGTTCTCCAAGAGGACAGCCACTGCCATACTTAAAGCAGTGGCTGATGTCCACAAAGCCATACTTCGGTCGGTGGAGTATATCCTCACGAGGATCACTTCCACTGACCTAAGTAGTAGTGTGGGGGAGCTGAGAGAACCACCTCTCTACCACTTGGAGCCCAGAGGGTCCCTGCTGCCACCCCTTCCAACCTTGCTGGGGTCCCAGCACCGTGGCACCAGTCATTGTCCTGGTCAAAGCAAAGGGGCAAATGTGGGCTTCCGAGGTCCTGAATGCAGCATGGCAGCAACCCCTGAGGAAAGCAGCTGCTGCCTGGGACCACTCCCAGTCTGAGCACTGCTGCCATCACCACCAGCTCCCCTTGTCTTGCTCAGAGGCTGAGCAGGGGAAGGGGAACTGGTGGCAGCGGTCCAGAGGCTGCAATGCTCTGGAGATCCTTGGAACATAGCAGCCTTTGGACTGCCCAAAGCCAAGTGCTGCTGCTGCTACCAGCTCCCTTCACCTTGCTGACAGGTTGAGCAGGGCAAGAAGAGCCAGTGGCAGAAAGGATTCACCACCAGGGCTTTGCAGGAATGGTGGTGGAGGGCAGACACTGGGGCTTGCCACTTCCCAGTGGCATGGCTGCAGGGACCCCCTTGTCAATTTCAGAATGGTAAAATTGACAAGTACCCTTGCTTGTCAATGTCACGGTTGCGTTAGAGCAATAAAACTGACAAATGTAACAGCTGTCCACCACTCTAGACTGTCCACTACTGACATTGTGCCTCCTTAGTTTTGCTGACAAAATCCCTATGCCGCTCATTTAGATTGTTTTATTTTGTTGGCCAACCAGTGCAGTTTGTATGCTAGGACATGTTTGTTAGGTTATTCTTTGGGTTTTCAGCTAAAATTTTCAAAAGTTACAAGTGATTCTGAGTATGTCAGTTTTTGGTGATCAATTTGAGAGAATTTAAAAAAGTGCTGAGCATCTGTCCATTGTGTGCGGGGGATGGGGGGATCAGATTACTTTGCAGTAAGTAAAATTGGGTAACCAAAAATGAAGATGCCAAGAATCTGTCATCACTTCTCAAGATACAGTCTCATTTTGCAGTAAAGTTGCTGGTGCCAGATTGATACACTGTAACATTGCTGTGGTAAATTAAAGTAGATGGAGCTAAATTCTACAAGTAAGTAATCTCTTTAGATTAGCACCTCACAGAATAATAATATTTTCCAGCTAATATCAACAAGCTTTTATCGGTAACTTCACTGGAAAATAATTTTGTTTATATTTCATTGATTGGCTGATCATCATGCCTGCTCTGGTTTCATTTCTACTAGTGTCAGAGATCAGAAAGAAAAGCTTCCTCAATAATGAGTTTTCATCAAAAAGTTCCTTCAGTTTCTATAAAATCTCAGATGAAATACAAAAGGACTGGATGACAGCTTCCTCCTTTCCTTTATGAAAACATTGTCACCACTATCCCAGGCAACTAAACAAAAGAAAAGCTATAAAACAGTCAGCCATTTCATTGTAGGAAAAGAAATTCTGATCAAAATAAGGATTGATTTTGCATGCTTTACAGAAGGAAATCTGTCACCAAGTGAGTAAAATATGATTAGTTCCACACAAATGCAAGCATTGAAAATATATTAAAATAGTATTGTGACTAGAACTGATGAAATAAATTTCATTCCATGGAAAGATTGACCCCACCTTCCCAGAAAATTCAAATGTAAACAAATATTTAGACTTGATTTGGAAACGCTATTTCAGTGCCTCCTGGAAACTATAATTTAAGCCAGGTTCCCTGGTCAGACTACATCTTTTATGGAGCTCCAACATGGTGAGTGCATAACTGATTGGAAAACTGTTCCCAGACAGTTATCAATGGTTCACAGTCAAGTCAGAAGGACATAACAAATGGGGCTCCAACAGGAATTAGTTCTGGGTGTGACACCTTTCAGTGCCTTCAGCAATGATTTAGATAATGGACTGCAGGGTACACTAATAAAGTTCCAGATGATACCAAGCTTGAAGGGTTGTTAGTGCTTTGGAAGATGGGCTTAACATTCAAAATAATTTGTACAAACTGGAGGAATTATCTGAAATAAATAGGATGAAATTCAGTAGGAATAAATGCGCAGTACTCCACCTAAGAAGGAATAATCAGTCACACATATACAACATGGGAAATGATTTCTTAGGAAGGAGTACTGCAGAAAGGGATCTAGGGGTCATGGTGGATCACAGGCTAAATATAAGTCAACAGTGTAACACTGTTGCAAAACAAAAAATAAAAAACCCAAATTAGAAAAAAAACCATTCTGGGATGTATTAACAAGAATGTTATAAGCAAGACCAAGAGGTAATTCTTCTGCTCTATGTTGATTTGGGCTCCACTGGAGTACTGTGCCCAGTTCTGAGTGCTACATTTCATGAAATATGTGGAAAAACTAGAAAAAGTACAGCTAAGGTCAACAAAAATGATTAAAGGTCTAGAACAAAGGTAGGCAACCACTGGCACACATGCTGACAGTGGCACTTGAGCCCATTTGGAACGGCATGCAGCACCCTCTTCTGTGCTACAGAAATTACCATTCCTGCTACCAAAAGCCACTCTAGCTGGCTTCTTTTGGGGGATGACTGGGGTACAGGGTAGGATCCCCAACATGCCCAGGCCCCAGGCATGCCACCGAAAGAAGCTACCTGGAGTGACTCCTCTCTGTGGTGTGTTGCTGCCAAAAGGAGTCACTCCAGGCAGCTTCTTTCCACAGCATGCCTGGAAACCACTGAGAGAGGAGCCTCTCTAGCCTCCCATCCCCAGATATGTCACTGAGAGGAGCCACTCTGGGGGCCAGCTTTTTGCAATGGGCTCTTTTCAGCAGCATGCCTCAGAGGCTGCCCCCCCCCCAGCCATGGCCATCACTGAATTTTCAGACAGCTGCCACTTTCCCCCCCCCCCAGTGGAGGGGGCTGCTGGCACCAGCTGAGGGTTGGGAAAGAGAGGCTGGCATGAAAATTTGACCCACAAGGGAAGACTGAAAGTACCATCTTAAACCATCCCAGGTCGGTGTCTGTCTAACCTGCTCTTAAAAACTTCCTGTGATGGACATTTAACAAACTGCCTATGCAACTTATTTCAGTGGTTAATCACCTTGACAGTTAGGAATTTTTTCCTAATGTCCAACCTAAACTTGCCTTGCTGTAATTTACTGATAAACTCATTGCTTCTTGTTCTATCACTGACAGTTAAGGAGAATAGTTTTTCTTCCTCCTCCTTGTAACTCATAGACTCTAAGGTCAGAAGGGACCAATATGATCATCTAATCCAGGGGTCTCAAACTCAAATCACCACGAGGTCCATATGAGGACTAGTACGTTAGCCCAAGGGCCGCACCAATGAAACCTTTTCATACAATAATACTGCAAATAATGGTAATGATAGTGTTGTTGTAGGCTGCAGGAAATAGCTGTAGGGGCCGCATGAGGCCCACAGGTTTGAGACCCCTGAGTCTGACCTCCGCACAATGCAGGCCACAAAACCTCACCCACCCACTCCTATAAGAAGCCTCTAACCTATTACTGAGTTATTAAAGTCCTCAAACCATGATTTAGAGACTTTAAAGTGACACTTTCAAGTGAGCTGTGCCCATGCTACAGAGGAAGATGAAAAACCCCCAAAGCCCTTGCCAATCTGCCTAGGGGGAAATTCCTTCCTGACCCCAAATATGGTGATGAGTGAAAACCCTGAGCATGTGGGCAAGTCTCATCAGCCAGACACTCAAGAAAAAATTATCTGAAAAGCTCAGAAACCACCCCATCTAATGTTAATTTTCCTGTCACTTGCATATATCCCAGCATTAGTTCAAAAATCAGTCAACTGCCAAACTATGCCATCCCCTCATACCATCCCCTCCATAAATTTATCAAGCTCAGTTTTGAAGCCAGCTAGGTAGGTTTTTTGCACCCTCCCCCCAGCTCCCCTTGGAAGGCTATTCCAGAATTTTAGTCCTCTGACAGTTAGAAACCTGTGTCTAATTTCAACCTAAGTTTCCTGATGGATAGTTAGTATCCATTTGTTCTTGTGTCCACATTGACACTGTACTCAAATAATTCCTCTCCCTTCCTGGTATTTATCCCTTTGATGTATTGATAGAAAATAATATCTCCTCTCAACCTTCTTTTGGTTAGGTTAAACAAGCCAAGCTCTTTAAGTCTCCTCTCATAAGGCAGGTTTTCTGTTCTGTGGATCATCTTTGCAGCCCTTCTCTGCACCTGTTCCAGTTTGAATTCATTTTTCTTAAACATGGGGGACCCGAACTGCACACAGTATTCCCGATGTGGTCTCATCACAGTCTTGTATAATGATACTGAAACTCCTTTTCTTTACTGAAAAAACTTGAAAACTGTTATCATGTCCCCCTCACCCCCACCTCTGTCTCCTCTTTTCCAGACTAAACAACCCCAATTTTCCCTCATAAATCAAATTTTCCAGACCTTTCATCATTCTTGTTCCACTTTTCCAGACTTTCTCCATTTTTGCCACATCCTTCCTGAAATTAAATGGCCAGAATTGGACACAATACTCCATCTGAGGCCTAATTAACATGGAGTAGAGCGGAAGAATTACTTCTTGAGTCTTACTCACACTACTACTGTTGATGCAGCCCAGAATGGTGTTTGGGCTTTTTTTTTGCAACCATGTTACATTGTTGACTTCATATTTAGTTTGTGGTCCCCAGGACACCCAGATCCCTTTCCACAGTACTCCTTCATATGCAGTCATTGCCAATTTTGTATATGTGCAATGGACTGTTCTTTCCTAAGTGGAGGACTTCACAGTTGTTTTTATTGAGTTTCATTCTGATTACCTCAGACCATTTCACCAGGTTGTCCAAATCATTTTGAACCATGATCCTATCCTCCAAAACATTTGCAACCCCTCCTTCCTTGGTATCAGCTGCATGAAAGCTTGTTCCAAAGAGGAAAGAGAAAAATTGTTCTACTTAACCTCTGAACCTCTAAATTGTAGCAAGAGAGCTTGAGGTTGGACATTAGAAAAAACTTCTTAACTGTCAGGGTTGTTAAACTCTGGAATAAATTGTCTAGGGAAACTGTAGAATTTAGCATCAGGGAAGATTTTTAAAAACACGTTAGGCAAACACCTGTCACGTATGGTAAATAATGCTTGGTACTGCCATAAGCGCCAGGAACTGGACTAGATAGCCTCGTAAAGTCTCTCTAGTCCTATGTTCACTCTCACTAGAGAGGGCAGGTGGTGCACTGCAGAAGTCCCTGGTTGTAATGCATCATGGGAGATGAGTCTTGCTCAGGAGTCGAGTTCGCAGAAGAGAATGGAGACATGAGGCAACCAAACTATGGTTCCCATGAGTTGCCTCAGTCATGTCAAAATCAAAATATAGCAGGTGTCAGCTTATATATTTCCCAAATAAATAAACAAAGAAGTGAACACTTTTTTTTTTTAAATTGACCTTTCCCATGGAAAGCAGGCAGTTTTCGAAAATAATAGCATGGAATCATAGAAACTGGAAGGGACCATGAAACATCATCACGTCCAGTTCCCTGCACTCATGGCAGGACCAAGTACCATGGCACATCATTTAGTCAAACCCCCAATTTTCCACCAACAGTTTTGAGGGCTCTACTACCCAGCCTTACTTTGACACACTAGACCAGTGGTTCCCAGCCTGTGGTCCGGGGACCCCCAGGGGTCTGCAGACATGTTGCAGGAGGTCCACAGAGTCTTTCCCTACCAGGACTGGAATCCAGCTACAGCCCTGATGCTCCCCACCCGGGCTGCCTTTCCCTTCCCATGGCTGGATCCTGGAAGAGGGATGGGTCTGCAGCAGGTCCCTGGCAAAGGCAAGGGCAGGGGGCCAATAGCTGCCACGGCTTGGCTCCCCAGCGGCGTGGGCCATGGTAGTGACAGCACTACTCACCAGCTGTCCCAGTGGTGCTGCCAGAGTGGTGTGGGTCAGAGTCTGCTCACGTTGCCCAGATTACATAATCAACCAGGGTGGCCGCCGAGATTTTTTTTTTTTTTTTTTTTTTGTTAAAAAGGGGTCCCCAGCCTGAAAAAGGTTGGGAACCACTGCACTAGACCAATGATGCTCTATGAGGAAATCCTCTTGGCTCCCAAGAACAGGTACAAAACTAGCAGTGACAATGTTGGTATCCCCATACTCCCTAACCCTGTGCTAGAGCAAAGAGATCCAAGGGCAAGAGGGTTATCCAGGCTCAGGGCCTGGTTACCACTGCCTGACCTCCTATCATTTCCACCAGTGAAATGTTATCATTGTGACGCTTAGTGAGCTAGGATTAAAATGTCCCTGATCAACATCATCACAGGCTCCCTATTTACCAACACACAATCCGCTCCATCAGCCATATGCCAGTTCCTCAAAGGCATCAGCACTGGGAATATTGTTGTTAGAGCAGGGGCTGTCTGGAGGAAAGAGAGCGTAGGTTAGAGACAGGAGGTATCACTGGAGTGGTCTTGCAATGTAGCAATACTCTGCTGTTGCAAACCCCAAAGGGGCTATGACTGTCCAGAACATAAACTAGGGTAGCTCTGTGGGCTCTGTGGTTATGTGTACGCTAGCAAATTAGTCCAGATTAAGGAGGCTTAATCTGGACTAATTCGGTACCTGTCTACACTAGGCTTTGCCTAGTTCAAACTAAGCAAAACTTAGCTCGAACTAGTTAGTTTGAGCAGTAAATTCAAATTAAGCACTCAGCTTGAACTTTAGTTTGAACTAGTGTGATGTAGCTGTACTAGTTCAAATTAAATAAGTTAGAACTAAGCGGTTAGTTTGAACTAGCCACATTTTTTAGTTCAAACTAAAAAGTTAGTTCAAACTAAAAAATGAGGCTAGTTCGAAATAGACGCAGTTAGTTTGAATTAATCTGAAACTGCTTAGTTCAGACTAAGCAAGTCTGAACTAAGCTTTCAGATGTACACATAGCCTGCTAGTCACTGCTGAGGCCACACTGGTCCTTACTGCCCTAGAACTGGGGATACTCATGCTAGTTCCCCGCAGTCTGCATACTGGTAGTGGGACCAGCAAATGTTTGTTATATCATTCTGGTTGTTTTAGGATGTAGGCATTTATTGTTATTAGGTGACACCATATAAACAGATGTAAGAAAAATAAGAATAGTTTGGAAAGTTCGATCCATAATTATGTTTTTAAATTCTTCTGATCCAAATACTAAATAGGTGGTGGAACTAGTAATAACGTAAAGTAATATTATATGACCTAGGCCATTTTTTGTGACCATATTATAAAAACCCCCCCCCCCCCCAGAACACAATGTAGCCCAGTGAAAAAATGGTAGGAAGAAAGAATGCACATATTCGCTCACCCAGCTGACTAAATACCGTACAGCGGCTGATATGTTTTCTTTATCAAAGCTTCCAGCACAGAGGAAGCCTGTTTCAAATACTGGCACTGTTAAAAGAACAACAAGAATGAGCAAAGACAATAGAATCAGCAGCTCCAAACACATTAGCACTGGCTTGTCACAGAACAATGTGTTATTTGTTAATGATTTTTATATAGTTGGTTTAGTTTAAAGACGTACATAGTATTTTGATGCACACTACCAAGGTAAGTAAGGCATTTGCAAAAGTTAAAAAAATATGTCCTTGTTGATAATCGTTTGGAAGGTGACCACAAATACGGCTACAACAACACCGCGTTTGTGATAACTTCTCCTCTAAATTCCGGAGGCCTGCAGAATATCTACCTACTCCTGCTTGCTGAGATATCTCCAAGAGGTTGCACTGCTGCCTTTGGATTTGATGGTGCTACATCTTCACACCCCAGGAGCCAGAGCAGATTCCTCCCCATTGTGGGATTCTTTGCACATCATCTCACTAGGGGAACTTAACCTAAAGCAGCACATTATTGGGAAAGGTTATTATAGCATTTGTTGAAACACTCAGTCTTCTGTTGAGGGGTGGCTGATGGTGATTATTTTCAAATGCTAGATCTCAATATTGCGGGAGATGTCCTATTCAAGAATAAATTGGTTTAAATCCTACCTTCCATCTCCTTTTATCTTTCAATCTGTTTTCCTTCTGCTTCTTTTGTGTCTTTCTCTTCCTCCCTATCTTCTTAGGCACATGTTGCTTGAGGCACTCCAGTGGGGCCCACTCAATCTGTTGAGTTTGCTGAACAGGTTTTCAGCATTTTGGTTTACGTAATCCAACATATGGAAACCATTCTATAGAAAAGCCTTGGTATATATGTCCAGGGATGAGTTTAGGAATGGCCATATTAATTTGTTGATCAAACAGTTACACAAGGAATAATATAATTTTCATTCTCAGTGATTTCCCTCAGTTTACTTTGTCCTACAGGCTAAGAGACTAATGCCTTAAAATCAGTGAGTCACTATTTTGATCATTTTGCTACAATCATGGATTATTCAAGTTCTTCACTTCTCAACAAATCTTGATATGCCGTTTTATTTACCAAAATTCTGTCTAGCATGTAAAACTATGTCTAATGACTTCAGAATGAAACTGATGAGATCCAGTGCCTGAATAGTATAACAGTGGGGAAAGCTAGTGAAACAGGAAACGATAGGGAGATGAAAAAAACCCAGCAAGTTTTGAAGAATAAACTGTACACATTTCCTTACATAAATGAAGAGGTCAACTCATCACTGGCACCTCTTCATGGCTGGCCAGCTCTCTGTCTGTTGGTGTCTTCTTCTGGTGGTTGCTCCACTTCTGTGGTGGCCTGTCTCTTGCTGTTACTTGGCCCCATTGCCAGGTGACTTCAAAGTACCCTTCCAGGATGGTCAGTTAACAAAAAACAAAGGAAATTAACACAAATTAACTGAATTGGTAGAAGAAAGAATGGAGCAACACCCTCTCAGGGTGTAACAGGATCTCCCAGGGAGGAACCTTCAGGCAGTAACTGCCTGGGATGTTCCTGCTGTCAGTCAGTTTTTCCACAGAAGCTTAAGGTTGAAAGTCTGTTCTGCTCCTAGCTGTTTTGCTTTTCTTTTAAGTTCCTCCTCCACTCTGTGTGTAATCTTCAGGTGGGTGAGAATTCACTGAATTGCCCTTCTCCAGTGCCTCAAAAAGTATTAAAATTAAACCCCAACTCCTACAGAGAAGCAGCTGGAGACCAAGGATTCAGTCTATAAGGGACTTACAGTGAAGATTGCTCAGTTACCCTCCCCACATTCAAATACCACCTAAAACAAACATCATAAACTTTATTAACTACTAACTTAATAAACCTTAACATAAGAAAACAAAATGAATTTAAACACAACAGTCCCCACAGAAACTGTGTGAGAAAGAAACCCAAGCCCTCTTTGGTTGCAAGGATCTTAGGTAGGAATCCATGCTGGTTTTTCTTTCTGTTCTGGAACCAGCACCATCTAGTCAGTTTACTGGTAAGCCAGCAAGCAGTCACATGTGCATATGACAAAACTCTTCTGCAAAATGCTCCACAGCAGAAAAAGAACGCTTTGCTGTTGACTCCTCGCTCAGCTTCTCCCAATCACACACTGAGCACATAGGCTCTTTTTATTGCAACTCTATGTGACTGCTGACCTCAGCGGATGCTCGCAGGCATCTGACCACAGCAGCAGTAGAAAACTTTGTGGAGCACATGCAAGGCTACCACCCACTTAATTTCCAGAAGCTTCTGGACCAGGGCAAGCAGATCTGCCCAGCAACATAACCCAGCCTCAAGAGATCCCTAAAAGAGATAGACCCTTTAGGCATATGGGTTACACGTGCACAACATGCAAATTTGGCAGGGAGCAGCTCTTACGGAATCTACCCCATGTCATCTATTGTGAGGTTTGTACACTGATCACACGTGGGACCAACATTTTTGTCATGTTAGAAGAGTAGAAGTTAACAAAAGAGAAAAGTTAAATAGAGCTATACAGTCAAACAATTAGTGAACTGTTTCATGAAAAGAGAAACCTGGCAGATGATCCTTTCTGAGATGGGTCAGCTTTGCCATGGAAGAAATAGCCCATAGTTTTTGCAAAGCATTTACCTAATAATAAAGCATATTGGACACCACAATATATGAAACAAGCAGAAGCATCAAAGAGATTTAAGAATAAGTTGGCTTGGATCTGCTGTCATGTCTTGAAAGCAAGTCCTGAGGACAGCTGTATTTCCCCTCATCCTCAAAGATACTAGGTCTCTAACAAAATGTAGTAATTATGTACTTTCAATATAATGTAGGATGTATAGTAACTGGCATCTATAAATTGAAAAGTTAAGCCATCTTTTTTACTTCAATATTTGCCAGCATTAAGTTGCATATTTTTTTCCACAAGAAATATGTGACTTTCCAAATTGAGAGAGATGGAAAGAGAGAAACTGTAAATGTTAGAAATGATGGGCTTGACCCTCATCCCATCTTAGAGTATGTCTACACTGATGGCAGCAATTTCACCGCCATCAGTTTACCCTTCCGGGAGTGGATCGCAGCGAGTATGAACTTGCTGTACTGCTCCCAGAAGTCGGCCCCAGAAGTCCTGGGAGCCAGGGGGCATAGGGAAGGGCCAACTGCAAGGGCCTTTCAGTCGGCTTTTCCCTAATGTGTAGCTGCAGCTTTAAAAGTCGCCACTAGTTACGCGAGGAATTTTGCTTTCCTTGAGTAACTGGTGGTTGACTGCCACTGAATTTCCCCCAAGTGTATACTAGGGCTGTGAATAAATCAGGAGAAACTGAGTAGTCACTGGAGTTAGCTGATCTACAACTAGTAAAAGGGAATGGAGACTCATATTGTGGTGTGGAAAGCAGGTCCATGGCTTGGTGTAGAGAGGTGGTGTGGCTAACCTCCAAGACTGATGGGAAGTAATCATTCTACACTGTCTGATAGGGGAAGCCAGGCAAGCCACCCCAACATCTGGAAAAAGAGGGGCAGGAGAGAACATTTAAAAGGCAGGCTTGGAGCTCAGCTGTGTGACAGCTCGAGAAGGAAGCATGCCTCTACTAGCTGCTGCTGACCACTGTGCCTGAGATGGAGTCTACAGCATCAATGACCAGAGGAAGTACTGGGACTGCAGGCTGACCAGTTCCCAGAGGAACAACTACAACGTCCTTTGCCTGTGTACCCCAGGGAAACTGAGGAACCTCAAGAGATGGAGGGTAGTAGGAAGGAGCCCAGGGACACCAGACTAAGCCCAAGTGGGTTGACAAAGTGTAGGCCGGCGTTTCTCAGTGGGATCCCTGCTGACCCAGTGATGAAGTCCTCCACCATTCTTAGAGCTCTGGACTGGGTGGGGTGGGGGGGAATAGGGTGGGTCTCTTTCCACCTTGTAGCCAACCACTCCTCTGAGGAAACAGTTACTCATTTTAGCCACTAAAAACACACCATTCAATGTAATTGCCAAGCTAAGGAGCTGCGTTGTAGATCACTGAATACCTGTTGCTCTGTCCTGTCCAGGAGGCTAGAGCCCTTTGTGTGATAACTCTCCAGTAGAGCATTGTACCCATAAGCACGATGTAGGGAGGCAGCATGGCCTGACTTCCCTCCAAGACTGATGGGTAGGACAGCCATGGGCCATTACATTCAGGCACCAGTCTAGGACTTGGGTTCAAATTCCTACTCTGCCATGATTTATTGTGTTACCTTAGACATTCCATTTGGTTGGAGCCAAAATCAAATCAGTGGTAATGGAGGGACCATAGGGCCAAATTAGCTATACAATGCTAGCTATTTTGCTCCTGGCAATGGCTTCAGTCTCACAGAAAACAGTGGGAGGAGACAGCCATTTTTATTGGAGCAGTCTCAGTTTCATAATATGCACATAGATGAGTAGAAAACAGGACCATCTTTGCTGGTTTTAGCTCTCTTAACTGTCATGGGATGGTGGCCATTTTGAATAAGAAAATTTGCAAGTTTGTAACGTTTCATTGCATTTTCATAAGACAGGAAAGAAAAAAACAATCAACCAAAGGACAAAAGAAAGCCACACCAGAGTCATTGACTCACAGTCAAGTCACAAGAGCTGACAACACTGCATTAGTCTGGAATGTCATATTACTCACAGTTGGTAACACCACAGGAAATTTCTGCAGGATATGCCACATCCATCCTGAGTATAAATCTTTCATACCACACCATGCCATCAAATAGCTGGGGTATGATACCACTTCATCATATAACCATTCTAAATTTTGAAAACTTTTATTCAGACTATATTTTCATCCCCATACCTTAAAAATCCTAAGATTGGAAGGGAGCATTATGATCCTCTAGTCTGACCTCCTGCACAATGCAGGCCACAAAACTTCACCCACCCCACTCCTATAATAAACCTTTAACCAATAACTGATTTATTAAAGTTTTCAAACCACTGTTTATAGATTTTAAGGTAGAGAGAAACCATCAGCAAGTGAGCCATACCCCACTCTACACAGGAACATGAAAAACTCCAGAGCCTTTGCTAATTTGCTCTGGGTCAGTGGTTCCCAACCTTTTTCAGGCTGGGGGCCCCTTCTTAACAAAAAAATATCTTAGGGGCCCTGCTGGCTGATTATTAATCTGGCCTGCACCACTCTGGCAGTACTGCTGGGACAGCCGGTGAGTGGCACCACTGCTACCATGGCCCGTGTCACTGGGGAGCTGACCTGGGGTAGCTATGGCCCCAGCCCTTGCCTCTCCTGGGGAGCTGTTGCAGCCGCCTCATCCCCCTGCTAGGATCCAGCCATGAGCAGGGAGAGGCAGTCCTCGCAGGGTGCATTAGGGCTGCAGCTCGGTCCTGGCCCTGTTAGGGAGAGGCTCTGTGGACCCCCTGCAACATATCCACCGATCCCTGGGTGTCCCCGGACCCCAGGTTGGGAACCACTGTTCTGGGGGAAAATTTTTTGAGTCTCCTCTCATAAGGCATGTATTCCATTACACACCTCATCCTAGTAGCCCTGATCTGTACCTTTTCTAATGTGAATTCATCTTTCTTAAACATGGGGGACCAGAACTGGACACAATATTCCACGTATGGTTTCACCAGAACCTCACACAACAATACTAACACCTCCCTATCTCAACTAGAAATACCTCGTCTGATGCATCCTGGAATTGCATTAGCTTTTTTCATGACCATACCACATAGGCAGCTCATAGTAATCCTGTGATCAACAAATATATCTGGGTCCTTCTTCTCCTCTGTCACCATCAGCTGATACATCCCAACTTCTAGCAAAAAGTTCTTGTTATTAGTCCCTAAATGCATGACATTGCATTACTGCCTTTAGCACAGCAGTATATGCCCAGTTGTGCAGAGCTTGATGGCACAAAATATTTTTTCCCCCTCAAAATGTTCACAATCAACCTTTGGCCTGGCTATAAGCAAACTCTCTGTCACACTGGAAAATTAAGAATCAAGAAACATTATACCAGTAAATTTGCATACAAACCACTAAGGTTATACAAGTAACCCCATCACTGCTCTGAGAATAACCTTCTCCCATCCAGCCCAACACAGCTAGATGGACAAGAAAATAATGCCACCCTTATACCCCTTGGACACGTGGGGATGTATGGCTCTTCAGTCCCAACTGTAATGTGCTTTTAACCCACAATTTTGTTCTTTGTATTAAAGTGTTCTAAAACCATCTAGAATGCAGAAAACTCCACTTCATATTTCAATCTCTTCCAGAGGAGGATTGCCACAGCCATTTGTCTTCACTTTTCTTTAAAGCCCCATGGTCATTTTTGATTCTTCAATGCCCCTCATTCTTCATGCTGCTAAAAGCACACATTTCCACCTGCAACTTTCCAGAAATACCACATCCCATTGAACGCAGAGCCGGGCCACACATTTGCCACCTCTAGTCATGGTTGTGTCAACTCACATATAGGAATATAGCTGCACAGATTTGGAAGCAGCTTCAGTGGGGAGAAAATGTAATGGCCTGTTTGCCATTACACAGATCACGATAGACAGATCACTGCAGTGCAATGGCTTCTAACTGAATGCCATGTCCAAACAAGGGTTTTTGTTTTGGTTATCAAAGTCTACCGTGGGACTAGTCCAAGTAAACTGAGGGAATGACTCTCTGGACATGCTCATTAGTTCCTATGGTAACTATTGATATTCTTAACTAACAGGAAAGGTTCGTAAGCATATGAGGAAGAACTTTCATGCAAGCTGGACAGATCACTGCCAAGGATCTCACCATTTCCAGAAGTATAATAGAACCTCAGAAATACAAACAATAGACTTATGAAACAATTGGTTAACCAAATACCAGGTGAAACTGGAAGTGAGCACCATCAGGCAGCATTGGGGAGGGTGAGGGAAGAAAGTAAATATTATACTGTCCCTGTACTGCATGTTAAAGATCATTGCATCTGGGTTTCCTGACCCCAACACCACTTGCCATGTGAAGGGCAGTCACTTACAAGTAGGATATGAAGATGTTGAGGTTCATAGGCTCTGGTGACAGCCCAAGGAAGCCGGACATGCAGAGCAAAAGCAGCTTGGGGCCTGCACTGCTCCGGTAAGCCATGGGCATTGTATCAATCCCCACCCTACTGGGAGGGTGGCACTGTTTTCGCACACTCTTCAGCAGGAGGCAGACAAGTTTGCAAGCTCAGTTTTGAACCCAGAAAAGAAGCTTGTGTAGTCTGAGCTACTGATGGCACAAGGGAAGCTGCCAGTGCTAGGATGATAGCTGCTGCTGCTGCAGCCAAAAGCCTGGCCTGCAGTTGGAGCGGGAGCCAGCATGTGAGCCCCACCTTTGCACAACTACATTCCTGAATCTTGCTAGCCTCTTTGGGAGTGCAAGCGTTAGGATTAGGGTGCTGACACTGGGCTGGCACCAAACCCCTTCCACATGCTGCCTCTGGAGTTCAGTGGGCAGTGCACAGAGCAGGGTGAGCCCTGGGACAGGTGGCTGAGGGCTGGAGCTTGCAGCACCAGCGTGTGGGGAAGACCTTCCACTTCAGCCTGAGTGAAGGAATGGGAATAGGCAGGAAGCTGGTTGCAACTAGGCAGTGCACCCAGGTTCCACCTTTGCAGAGATCTCTCTCAGCCTCCTTTGGAAGACACTGACTGCAGGGTACTGGACCAGAATGTTTTGTTCAGTTACAAACATTTCAAAGTTACAAATAATCTCCATTATGGACGTGTTCATATCTTTGAGGTTCTACTGTAAATATGAACATCGTTTCTTTCATTTCACACTAACCACATAATTATTGCCCTTCATATGCTAGAATCAAACCAAGCAGTTTAACTCTACCTAGGAGAAAAAGACCAGATTTTTAGAAAGATGCAAGGCCCTCAGGTTCCACAGTGATGCAGAGGTATGAGAATCTAGCTAAATACATAATAATGTAGATTAGATATAGGGCCATCACCATATATCTATTCACTGAAGTAAACACACGCAAAGAGAGACAGTAGGGTTGGTTGTATTTTATGTGGGATTTTTGAAGAAAGTTTGTTGTATTTTAGGTGGGATTTTTTATTGAACTTGCTTTCTGATGTTCAAGGTTGGCTTTTACAAGAAGGTGGAATTTGCACTATGCCGGGCAGACACTCAGGTTGCAACAGATTCTGGTTACTTCCAAACCTTGGGCTCCAACACTAAAATGCCCCCCACCCCATTTCCCAACAGTTTCTCAGTATTCTAGCTCTCCTTCTCCTAATGCAGTCATTTTCAAACTTAAGGTTGGGACCCAGTACTGGGTCACAGACCCTCAGGCACTGGGTTGCAGCACCTCTGCCACTGTCCTCAAAAGACTGGAATGCATTGCTCAAAGATGTAATTGCTAGGTTGTGGGCATAAATGGTTTTTTTCAACTGGGTCCCAAGGAAAAAAGGTTTGAAAACTACTGTCCTAATGAGCACAAAAGCATAAACAGTGACCTCATCTGAGACTGCCTGATCCATGAAGATCTTTAATAGCTAAGACAGGGACTCTAAGACGGACCTTATGATAATAGGGAATCAGGGAGCAGAATATAGCTTTGAACTATTTTTACCTAAAAATGGCAGTTTACATGTTATAAATCCTGTATCAATAAAAGTTATGACCAGCTGTTAATGAAAAGTTGCATGTGGGAGAAAAATTGCTCTTTGGATAAACTGTTGGTCAAATCAGATATACTCTAAGTCCTTATCTGTAAGGAGACATTAATGCCCAGAAAAATGGGAAGAAAACTTTACACAGATTTGGGCCCCGTTTATGGATTATATAGTAAGAAGAATCCCACTTAAATACTGGCAAAAGCCTTTTCACATGCAGATAACAGGTTGTAAAAACTGAACAACATGCAGCATAATTTTGTAAAAAAATCACTTGCTCCCTAATAACTGCTCAGATGCGGATAGATAGGGTTGGGGGCAGGGGTTCTGTCTTCCTCCCCCTCCACATGATGAGGGTGTTCTGCATCATCTCCTTCTTCCCCTCCCTCCTTCACAGTCTGGTGGGTTGGAATGGTATGTGTGTGAAAGAAAGTTCAGCAATTCTGTGTGATCCAAGCAGCAGGAGAGCATGGACATGCACAGGATGTGGTGTCATTATCTGCCATAATACATTGCAGCATGTCAGACCCCTCCTTGAGAAAAGGTGGCAGAAGCCTAGAAATGCAGGTGCAAGGGGGTGTCTTGTAAAACACCACATGGTAGCAGAGCCTACAACTGGCTAGGACAATGGCCAAGGTCAAAAATAGTGCAGTTATACAAACCAAGTGAGATTCATCTTTTAAACTAAAGCTTTGAGAGACCACTGATAATAGGAAACTGATTAACTTTAATGAGGTGGATGTAAATATCAGCTCCCTTTAAGCACTGTAGATCTTATAAAAAAATTCCAGCTGGGTTCAATGAAATTATCCCTTTGACAAGCTGCAGGTGTTGGGCATGGGCTGTATTCTCTGACTTCTTGGGGTTGCCTTACCCATGCCTGTCTACAGTAGATCTTACAATACACATGGATTTAATTTTTCCACTGGAAAAAAAGGACAAGGCGCTGAAATGTCTTCTATTGCCCAATGAAAGGAAAAGATAAAACCTGCAGTATACAGAGCTGCTTTGCGTGATTATAGTAACTTGAATTCTGGAAGAAAGGGGGCTCAGAAGAGATTTCTTTCCCCTCCCGGCTAGAGCTTTTGTGGAACATTGTCCTAAACAAATAAAAGAATTTTGCTCAAATGATCTACCTTGCTGTTTTCCTTCCCTTTGAAGAATCCTATGGTACAATAGGCAACCCATCAGGAATAATTAGATTATATGGTGGCATCCATGGAAACAATAATGCTTTTGAAAGGAACTCCTACAGAAGATCTTAGAAATCGCATCTATTATGGATATCTTTTCCTATTTCAAAGACAGCGTAGCTCCAAATTATGGGAACTAACAGTGGGGCAAATTCTGATTGCTCTAAGCTTTGTCCCATGTCAATAATTATTACTACATGAAACAGTCAACTAGTCATTGTACTGAGGAGAACAATTGGGTTGCAGGCAAAAATTGGCCATATTTTATGTCAATCTTGAGCAACAAGTAATGAAAATTAAATGTATTTTATGTAGCATATTTAGTAAACCTACACCTTTCATTTTCTCTTTAAATAGGTACATGCACAGGATACAAAGCCATGAAAGAGGAGATAAGCCTGAAAGAAAGTATCAGATCCAAAGACCTATTAATTTTTGGGTGTGAGCTCATCTCTGCAAGTGAGATGAAGACCAAACTCTACCTGGCTCTATTGTGTTCATTTTTATACCCCAATTTAATGCCAATATTTTAATGTTTCCAAAGATGACACACTCACTCAGGCCACTTACAAGGATAGGAAGGAAAACCATGGATCAATAAAGCAAAATAACACTGAGGAAATGGCTCAGTTCAACTATATTTTGCTAAGTATTTATAATGCATTAGAAAAAGTGAGAGTAAGTTATGAAGTCTTCCCTTCTCACTGAAACCAGACAACACCACATCACAATTTGTTAATAACATAATATAATAACAAGTTTTTCTATATTCAGAGGAGTAGCTGTGTTAGTCTGTATACAGCAACAATGAGACTGCTGTGGCACCTTATAGACTAAGAGATTTCTTCTGGCATAAGCTTTCGTGGGCTCCAACCCACTTTGTCAGATGCATGCAGTGTTCTACTGCTCTTGTAGTGTTGGGATGGGCAGGTGGGAAATTTTCAAATTAGTTAACTTCCCTCCCCCATGTGAATTAAGTCCCATGGAAAATGCCAGACTGGGAACACTGCAAATAGAGGGTGGGGTTTTCAAAAAATGCTTAAGTGAGTTAGGAAGAGTAGACACTTTTAAAGTCAGGGAGACCACTGCTTGGTCACTAAAGCTGTTTTGAAAAATCACATCTTCAAACCTCCTGGTTCTCTACTGAACAGATACAGCACTTACAATACAATTTTCCTCAAAATGGACCGGCACAACTGTCTTAAGACAGGTTGGCAGGTCCACTCCCCAGGTCTGAGACTACTGTTTTAACTGCCATGTCATTAGTGCTAATTCGGGCAGTGTTTTGTTTTTTTTTGTTCTACAGATATTTCTCAAGTGGGAACCAAGCTAAAACTAGTTATTTATTGCACACAGGTCACAGAACTATCATAAAATGGCAATATCTTGGTCACTATCAGTCTGGGCTAAATCTGAATTGGACACCAGGAACTCAGGTACCCCACTAATGGCCATTGAACAGGAACCAAGAGAGAATAAGATCTAGAGATTAAAGAATTCCTACTCGTTACCAAAGCCTGAGTGGTCCAGCGTGGATGAACTTCTGTGGAAAAAGCAAATGTCATCATTTCACCTTGCATTTCTTTGCCAGATTTACTGCAAGGAAGAGATGATTTTCTATTGCTCTCAGATTCCAAAGAGATCTAGTACATTATCTGATTCATATCTTTCTTTTTCTGGGGTCCCATTTAGGTATCATAGACCAGATAATATCACAAGTGATATATTTTTCTAACAGTGGTTCCATATTTTTTTTTGTTTATTTTTTAAACCAGGGAGTGAGATAGATTTGCCTCTCTCTATCCTCTTGACATTTGGCATGGGTTGTTATCTCCTCCCTGCCCCAGCTCACAAAAATCAGCATTGGCACCAGCAGTGGAGAAAGTGAAGGCAGCTCCCTGTGGGCAGGGCGTAGCTGGAATAGCATCAGTGTGACTGACTATTAGGACCCAGTTCCACTTCCCATAAACTGGGCTTCATACTTTGAAGTGCTGGTCACCCACAGACTTCCTTTGACTTCTGTTGGACTTTTAGGTGTTTAGTAGCTCTGAAAAAAATGAAATCCTCAACCACTTAATTCTCGTGAGAATGATCTCCTAATGGCAGAATATTGCATAAAGCGTAGAACATATGCAAGACTTGAGCAATTCCCCAGGATATACCCCACACAAAGGGAATCTTCTGATTCTCTTTTTTAAGAAATCTATTCAAACCCCTCTGGCTATGTACATAAATGCTTATGGAAACCATGCAATCATAAAATAAACAGTGAAATTCTTAAAAACTAGATAAAATGAAGTGCAGTTGTCTCCGCCTTTGCCTAGGCACCGTCTTAAATTAAAAACTGGTGTTCATTGTAGTACTAACTATTTCCACTAAGCTGTGCTAGATCTCCAAATATCATCATCTACACCCCACACTTGCATTACTAAATATACTGTTATAACCTCAACAATGTCCACCATTGTGTCTCAGGCTGCTAACCCTTTCATGCAACCATTTTGTACACAGCATGTTTTCATGCAAGAGCAACAACATGCTGCAGAGGAAATCTGCTAAAACAAAACCGTGATTTCTCTATTTTAAACTGGAAGGGTGATTAATTTCTCTCTGAATGAAATTTCGTTTGTAAAGGAGTGACACACATATTAGCTTTGATTTCATAGAATGATTGTGTATGCTATTCTGGAGAATTTAGAAAGGCTTAACTGTGAGAGAAGAGTTTTTCATGCTATTTGACATTCATCTGTTTTCAGGATCCATTGTGTGATGTTGTACCATCACTATTTCTGCCACCATAAATGCAAGTGCCTTTTGCTTTTACATCAGGCTGACTCCATTATTCAGAGATATATAAACCAAAAGGTTCCCCAGGCACACCTATTGATATCTGAAAAACTCAGAACACAATGGAGCATGTTAAAATAAGCTATGTGCTCAGGCCTGAAGGTTTAACAAAGAGAGGTCTGGAGATGGGTGAGGTTGAGACGATTTAGGCCTCTTTCCCCTTCCCACACCTCACAGATCCTGAAAAAATATTTTTGATTTTAAGAAGAGTTCATTTTGTTTGAAGGGAATAATGACACAATAATTTCTAACCAACAGGTAATCTCTTTCAACTGATATCAGATGAGAGCTCACCCCCCTCCCACCACAAAGCCCATGGTCCCCTAGAGTTAGCATATGGAGTTTCTCTCACTGCCTAACCAATTTTCAACCAGAGACGATGTTGCAAAAAGGACTAGTCTCCCTAGAAAAAAGAAAATGTTCACATTTAATAAGAGGTTTTTAGAAGCACAGTTGGAAGATACAAAAGGTATGTTAGGTAGCATAAATATCAACATAATTTTGCTTAAAAAAGGAAGGCAATTATCTCTCATAATATAATGAACTGTTTAGAGACAGAATACATGCATTTCCCCAAATCTAAGGGAAACAAGTGCGAAGGACCACACGCCATACCCTTGCTCTCATTTAAGATATTCTGCATTATTCTGCCAGCATAGGGCAAATTAAGCGGCTGACATAACTGCCCAGAAGAATCCCTGAGAAGCGCAGGGATGGCATCACTGCTTACCTGTCTCCTTATCCCATATCCCAGGGTCAGAACTGTGCTTATGGAATTAAAAAGGGTATGGTGAGAACACCCTTTTATTTTGAAATTCATCAGGATTTCAGAACTGCCTGTTGTAGGCTTCTCTAAATGACTCTTCAGGATCAGGTGAAACCTGGTAGTTCAAAGATAAGTAAGCAAAAATCAGCACAGCTTGTGTGTGGTGTAACAGTCACCTTTGATTCCCCGTGTCCCCTCCTGAACTGAGTTGAGTGCCAACCAGCAACTGCTTAGGATGTGGGCCTGTGGACATGACAACCATTTGGGTCCCCATCTAAAAGCCCAGTCTGGAGATAGGCAATCAGAGGATATTCAAACCTAGTGTCAGTTGCCCTCAAGCTGCCCAAGCACCTAGGAAAGCATATCAAAGTCATGTGTTGAGGGAGTGGACAGGTTCCCAAATACCTGGCTGCTCCAGATGATCCCCAATTGGTTGTGTCAGAAGAATGATGGGAGTTGCTGATTTAGACACTCACGTGAAAGTCTTTCACTGGTTGCTTTACACTCTGGACCTTTAAAACCAACAAAGGACTCATAGGATGTTTCTGAGAGACTGTCAGTGAGAAGCTGCTGGACACAGAGAATGAGCAGAAAACGCAGAGGATTTGCCGAAGGTTTAGAGCAGAGGTTCTCAATATCTCTAGATTACTGTACCACTTTCAGTTTCTGAAAGTCTACTTGATTACAAAATCAGACATAAAAATACAAGTGTCACGGCACATTATTACTGTAAAATGGTTTATTGTCTCATTTTTATCATAAAAATAAACCCTTTGGAAAATAAATACTGCACTTTC
Organism: Podocnemis expansa; assembly: GCA_007922195.1. Lineage (NCBI taxonomy): Eukaryota > Metazoa > Chordata > Testudines > Podocnemididae > Podocnemis > Podocnemis expansa. The sequence goes on along the minus strand of ML682176.1, from coordinate 1,119,971 downwards.
AGTGTATAGTTTGTAGAGCAATATTAAGTCATTGTCTGTATGAAATTTTAGTTTGTCCTGACTTTGCTTGTGCTTTTTATGTTGCTTGTTGTAAAACTAGGCAAATATCTTCAAGAGGTGACATACCACCTGGAAGGACTCTGTGTAACTTAGTCGAGCACCACTGATTTAAAGGACCAATAGAGAGGAGGAGGATAGTCTGAATTAGGATAGGCACTGCAAAAACACAGAAGTAGTAGTTATGGGAGCTCTCGTGATTTTTTTTTTTAGGGGAGAATGGCCACTGCAGGCTCAGTAACTTACAAAAGTTCACGTTCAGTTAGTGGGTGTTTCCACCTAGCAGCGACCACCTAAGTGACACACATGCAGTATTGGCTGCCCGCAGCACTAAAGAGTTAGGTGGCAGATTGCACTAATGCAGTGTAAAGCTCAGGTAGGAGGGGTCTGATTTATTTCTATAACCTGATTAAATGCCTTTGAACATTATAAAGGGCACAACTATTGGAAGACAGTTAGTGCTTAGACTCATCTGTGACAGGGAGCACCATGCTACCTGAGTTGCCTATCTCCATAGAGGCCAGCACAGGCTGGCAGGGACCCCACATTGATCTCGTAAACAAACCATTCTGCAGCCCATTTAGAAAGCTTTTGCAATACTTCAGGTGCTAGCAGAACTGCTGAAGGATCTGTTGGCTTTGCATGGGGAGATGGGATGGCAGTCGTACCATTTTGAAACAGGGGGAAGAGCTTTGCCATTATGACATGCACATTTATGAAACAAGGTTATTGAAAATTGCCTGCCTGGCTATCCAGCTGAAGTCTGAGTCCACAGACACTATAAGCAGCCAAACATTTGACCTGGTTTTCAGGCATCCTTGGATGACCTAACACAGCTTTAAAAATTCATCTTTGTCAGAGCCATTTACACTGCTGTGAAAAGTCATGTCTGGTCATGTAGAACAGGCCCTGTGTAAACTCACCTGCCTCCATATGGAACTCATTACAAGTGTAAAAAAATACACAATTTTAAAGATGTTTGAGTTTTTAAAATTTTGTTTTTTTTATTTCACAAGAATAATGCTGAAAAGACTTTTAAAGAAATGTTTGAAGGTACCTGGAGCCAAGGCTCTGGCTCAGGCTTATTACACCAACAGCAGGAAACCACAAAGTTTAGGTCTGGATCTCAGGTTTCCCAAAGGTCTACAGTGTTTGAGGATTGAGGATTTTGGTTTGGATCAAAGCGTGATCATAATGTCAGCATTTGACTTTGGCCTTTTTTCCCGCTTTAACTGTAATGATACAATTGCCATAAACTGGATTAATTTAATTCTATCTGTACCACTGACAGGCTATTAAAATATCCTCTGTTTAATCATTATTTATAGATGGGCAAAAAAGCAAGCCCTTCAACAGGGGTTAAAGTCGGCTGGAACGTGGTGGAATGCCGTTCCAGGGCCCACTATTTTCAGCATTCTGGGGCCCCTAAAAATAGAAAATGGAGCCAGAACGCTGCGTTCCGAGGCCCACCATTTAAAAATAGCAGGCCCTGGATGCAGCGTTCCATTTCTGTTTCCTGCTTTTAGGGGCCAAATGCTGGGCCCCTAAAAATAACAGGCCCTGGAATGGCATTCTGTAGCATTGGGGGGGGGGGGGGAGACTGGAGGGGTGTGCCCAGCTCCCCTGCACATGTGCAGACTGTGCAGGCTGCATTGTCTCCTGGCCCAGTGTGCAGCTGCCAGTAAGTGCTGGGGCAGCCTGGCTTAAGCTGGGGGTGGTGGTATTGGACGCGCCTGAGCTGGGGGGGGGTATTGGGGGCAGTAACTGGGGTGTGGGAGGGAGCCTGCCCGTGCAGGAGGGGGGCCCCCTGATCAGGGGGTTCTGGGGCCCGCCAAATTATACTTTAACCCCTGCCCTTCAACACAATTTTAGAACACATGTACAGTACATAATGGAGCAAAGCTAATAAATCTGCCTTCTTCCCAAGGTATAGTAGATGAAAGATTAATTCCCATGAACAGTCAACCCCCTTCCCTCTAATTCATGCCACTCATTCATGCCCTCAATGTTGCTCACAAACACATCCAAAAAAGAGAAGGGGTTATGATTTTGTCTGAGAAAGAAGATTCTAGAACGAAGCATGCCCTACCCAGAGAATGCCCTTCACATTTAAATCTGGAAACTGTAAGCACCCTCTTGCCCCAAAAGATCCTCAACTTCCATAGAAGATCACAAAGAAAGATGTTCTCATTTGATCATCACAGGACAAACTAATATAGGAGTTTATAGACAAAAGAGGACCACTTGAGTTTCACTCAAACACCCAAGCAGCCAGTTCAGCTCATGTTGAACTGGTGCAATATGTTCACATAAGCAATCACCGCTCTCCAAAAAGGCAGCCACAATGTGCTCCAAATGTCTAGTGGTTGTCAACTGTAACTTCAAGTAGCTCATGCAGCAGTAGTCAAATCTAGAAGTGACAAGTTGGATTGCTGGTGAGGGAAAGGAGAGAAAGAACAGGACACAAAAGACTCATGAGATGGTGGTGACAAAGGTGCACTTTACTTCCAAAGCTACACAGGTTTCTGGGAGCCATCCAAGAGTCACTGAAGATTTCTAACCAGACTGGCAAAACACTCACTACTGATGACAAGGATCTCTAATGGGACCTTGGGAATAAGGGCAATCAGGCAAAGTGAAAAAAAAAAAGCAAGGAGTCTTGTGGCACTTAAAGACAAACATTATTTATTGCATAAGCTTTCATGGGAGAAAATCCCACTTTGTCAGATGCTTTGAAGAGCAGGAATTTACAGAATGGGAGGAAAATAAATGCAGGGGAGTGTAAGACATGGGATCAGGTTATACTGCAACAGCAAATCAGAGCATTTGTAAGGATTCAAACTCTAGGAAACAGCACATAGGGGATGGCGAAGTCAAATTACCTGTTATAATGTGGAAAGAATCCATAGTCAAGATTAAGTCCTACTGTCACACAATCTAATTTGCATATTAGTTAGATTTTGGCTGTTTCTCTTTGAAGTCTTGCTGTCCCATTGATTTTCTTGAGGTCCTTCATTAACAAATGATGAATGGAGTGATTAGGAAGACGGAAGTGCTCAGCAACGTTGTTTTTTTTTTTTTTTCTTTTGTGGTGTGATTTCTGATGTCAGTTGTGTGCCCCTTCACTCTTCTGCACAGGAACTGTCCTGTTTGTCCAATGTACAAGGTGTGGGGGCATTTCTGGCACATGATGGCATAAATCACATTAGTGGATGAGCAGGTGAATGACCCTTTGATAGAGTAGCTGGATTGATAAGGTCTTATGATGGTGTCTTTTGTGCAGTTATGTGGACAAAACTGGCAGCATGGTATGTTGCAGGTACACATGCCTGCTTTAATGTTTCTGTTGTTCGATCTGTAGTTGCTGGCAAGCATCTCTTTAAGGTTTGGGGGTTGGCTGCAAGTGAGGAGAGGTCTGTCTCTGAAGGCTAGAGAGAGTGATGGGTCATTTTTTAAAATAGGCTGGAGGTCCTTAATGATCTGTTGTAGAGGTCTGAGTTGAGGGTTGTATGTGGTGACCAGTGGCATTCTGCTGTTTTCTTTCTTAGGCCTTTCCTGTAGTAGTTGACTGCGGGGTACCTGTCTGGCTCTGTCAATCTGTTTCTTTACTTCTCCAGATGGGTACTGTAGTTTTAGAAAGCTTGATAGAGGTCCTCAAGATGTCTGTCTCTGTCTGAGAGATCAGAGCAAATGTGGTTATATCTTAGGGCTTGGCTGTAGACAATGGATCGTGTGGTGTGTTTATGATTGGTATAGTTATCTACATCCCTTGAGCTTCCACATCCTAATCTTCCTAATCACTCCATTAATGATTTGTTAATGATGGTTCTCAGGAAAATCAATGGGACATCAAGACTTCAAAGAGAAACAGCCAAAATACAACTAATATGCAAATTAGATTGTGTGAAAGCAAGACTTAATTGTGACTATGGATTCTTTTCACTTTGTAACAGGTAGTTTGACTTCACCTTCCCTCTATGTGCTGTTGCCTAGAGTTTGAATCCTTACAAATGCTCTGATTTGCTGTTGCAGTATGATCTGATCCCATGTCTTATACTTTCCTGCATTTATTTTCCTCCCATTCTGTAAATTCCCCCTCCTCAAAGCATCTGATGAAGTGGAATTTTCTCCCACAAAAGCTCGTGTGACAAATAAATCTGTTAGTTTTTAAGTGCCACAAGACTTCTTGCTTTTTTTGCTTTCCTAGACTAACATGGCTGCCCCTTTGGAACCAGGTGAAGAGAGAGGCTAGATCACACCATGAGGCAATATCTAGCACGTACAGGTTACAGTAGCTCCCAGACTATTCCAAATTGGGTCCCTGGCTGGGTCGCCACAGAATCAGGGATCAGAAGCCAGGTCATCACATCTGCCGGGCCCACACCATGCAATATATATTTGATAATTATAGATGTTTTTCTTAACATTTTAAAGCTGGAATTTAAGAAAAAACAGTTTTTAAAGTTGGGCCTGATACTCTGAGATGCCAGATTTCACCAAGTTCCAGGGACTTCAAGAAGGACAGAGCAACACTCCACAGGATTAGGTCCTGAAGATGTGGAGAGACTTTATAAAAAAAAAAAAATTCTCATGTCATGGGAATGTGACTGTATCATCCAGCCTGATATCAAAGTGAAAAGCACTACAGGGCCTGAAGCTTGACTGACCGAAACTGGATTTAACTGAGTTCCTACTTGGAAAGACAGAGTGTGTTAAAACACTACACAGATGAAGGAGAATGACAAAGCACATAGGAAAGTCTGAATATATTATTCCTTTAAATGAAATAAAACCAAAATGGAGACATTTAACATTAGAACAGCAAGAATTAAGACCAAATAGATGACACTCCTTATAAAATAGATAGCATGTGTGGGGGAAAAATCTAACTCTGGCCCTCGAGTTCAGAAAGAGGCACACCAGAGCCTCCCCAATGAAGCAGACCCGTTCCCAGCCGAGACTCCAATGAGCAGAGAACGAGGTGTGGTTCAGAGTTTATTATTCAGCTGAATAACAAAAGGAACTGCATCAGAGGGCAGCAAAGAAGTGCTAGCCCCTCTGAGCAGGCCCCCCCAACGACTCGAGTGCAAGAGAGAGCCCCGAGGGGCAGCATCACAACACTTTTATCCAGTACAGTATGATAATGCTATGATAATGCTTACATGATTGACAATGTTTTAGAGACCCTTATATGGTTACATCAACATTATTAAATACATATTAATGATTAAAGAATGCATATAATTATCCCCGCCTCTGTTTACTGTTGACATCATTTGCATTATCCTGGGCAGCCGCAGTACCTGCAAACTCATTAATTTCTGCCTAGAGATGCTGACCTTACATTCTTGTGAGGCTATGGTGCCAAGAAGGGTGAGCAGGAGATAGGAGGTAATACTCCCTTTTCAGTTAGAACAAAGACGGGACAGTCTAGCTTACATTCCTTGTCCAGATGGTCAGGAGAAAAAGCATGAGAAAGGAGAGATAACACACTTTAACTATTAACTCTAGGCCGCTTGTTAAAGAAACTTAGATACATGACTTGCCAGAGAAACGACCCCACTACCATAGCAACCCACGGCTCCAATGAGGCCTACACTTTAGCACCTTTCTCACTGTCCTACAGAAGAGATTATATATAATTTTTCTTACAGCTCCCCCCCTTTGTTCCTATTTAAATATATATAATAGGAACACATGACAGGGAAGAATGATCAGAAGGAGCAGTAAAGCCATGGCTCTTTATTTAATTCATCATGGTTTTCCTAAGAGGTTGTAAGGCAATGAAAGTGCTATCTATAAAGCTAGAAGGGCTTAGGAGGTATTTGGAAATGGGTAGGTTCCATTAGGAGTACTTCAGACAATTAAGGAGCTACATTTAAAAGGATGCCTACTTTCAGGAAAAACCTCCTGCTTCACAGCAAATGAAACCAGCAGTGTTTTTCAGAGATCTACCTTCACTCCTAGGAATACATTAAGAAAGTACCAGTATGTGTGGGTGAACACTCACTAGCAGTGTGGCCTAGAAGTCAGACTCTGGTGTGGCAGGTTGTCTTCCTCCTGGGTGTTTAACTTTCTCATTATAGCTCTGCCATGTGGGGGTCTGTTCTTCTAGTGACTCAGACCACCAGCTGGTTCTCATGATGATGCCTACTCTTTTTGGGGTAAAGAGTCAGATAATGTGGATATCTTTAGAAACCAGCAAGATTTTAGGACTTCCCCCTTTGGTCAGGGTCTTAGACTCCAGAGCTTTGCACTTTTAGAAAGTGCTTCTACTAGGGCCACCCACCAATGTGTAGAGTTCTGTCATTATCAGGGGCATTGCTGCCCTGGGGAGGGACCTGGGGCACGGGCCCAGGCCCTGCCCCCAGCCCACAGGCCCTGCCCTATGGCTGGGAACAGGGCTGGAATCTGCCACGCTGCCGCAGGTGGCTGGGCCCCACATCCCCAGCTGGGGCCGGGGCCGGGGCCAGAAGCGCCATGGACAGCCGGGCTCCACACCCCCAGCTGGGGACGGGGCCACCGCAGCCACCGGTGGCTGGGCCCTGGATCTCCAGTGCAACTGAGCCGGAGACCGGGAGAGGGGTGGCCCTGCCAGATCTGGGGCACCGGAGATGGGATTTGGGGCACGTGCCCCAGGTGCCCAGTGCCAACGACACCCCTGGTCATTATTCCTTCTTTAAGGTTTGGTAGGAGAGCCTGGGCCCACCTTCAATCGCTGGTTCTATTTCAGGGCCCAGTGGTGGGCAGCTAAGTTCAACTCCTTGGGGTGCTATGCAGCTGCCTCCCCAGATCACTTTCTTTCTGTGCCCTCTCTTCCCACAGGTTATAATAAAAAACTGAACACACAATTCAAGTTTCTAACCTTCAAAAGTCTCCAGGGATCAATCCTGCCTCTGCAGGCTTGGGCAAGGCAGCATTTGCATGCCACAATGATCAAGATCTGCCGGGTATTTCATCCTAAGAGTTCAAAGCACAGGCCTGCTCCCTTCCACTGTCTACCTCCCACTGTGCTGCTCTCTTTCCGAGCTTATTCAGGCTTGGCAGGTCTGGCAGGGTGAGGCCACCAAAGCCCAGAGCTGCTCCTTAACTCCTTTTCTAGGGTAGAGTGTGTATATCCCATCACAGAGTAATGAAACACATCCTATAAAATAATTTGTACATACAGATATATTTTAGGAAATGAAATCTTCTATTCATTTATCTAGAGTGAACTAGATAAAAGACTGGTGAAGGGGCTTATACTTCTTATAAAACAATAACCAAGCATTCCCTCCATCAAGATCTTGTCATGTGTCCAATAATAGAAAAACCTATGATTGTGGAGGAAGAACATGAGAACTACAAACACCATGTATAATCAAAGGGATAGATATAGAACTTCAGCAAGTATTCCTATCTCCTGTCAGTCCAGGGAGTCAAAACACATGCCAAGACCAGAAACAAACTCAGGTCTCTGACATGGCAGCCCACACACTTACAGAGCCATACACACACAAACTGCTTTACTGCTTCCATTTTCTCTCATATCATTACTACACATTACAGTCTTTAGGAGAAATCTGAGCTTGGCCCTTCTGTTTTCCCCCTTCTGGTCAGCTCTTCCCCACTGCCACATTGTACTATATAACATTTTGTGAGATTTGTGGTGGCTTATAGAGGAAGAGCAAAATGGTGCTCGGTCAACAGAAAATTTCTCCTCATGGTGCTCATTTTCACTTTCTTGATATCTTATTAGAACAGTGGGAAAGGATCACATTGAGGAAGCATGTTCAATGTTCAGTTACATGGACAGAGGTGTACCTGGTATGACAATGCTGTGAGATCTCTGGACAATACACAAGTGCTGTTGCCAGGTTCTGGAGTGTAGTAACCCTTGGGGAGGAAGGGGTTAACATTCTGGTCAGTGAGTCCCAGGATAGCCAGTAGAAACAAAGCACAGGTTTTTGAATTGGAGCAGCAGCCTTGCCTGTTCCTGTTTGGATGCAGCAGAGCTCCTGCAAGGATTAGGAGGAGGCCAGGTAGAAAGGCCTGAAGAAGGATCCAGCAACATCCTTATCAAAGATAAGCTAAGATTGTTACTGACCAAGCGTGAGTAGAACGGGGGACATTTACTTAGATGCTGTCAGGGCATTTTTTTGTTTTTGGACTTCTCTGTGCTGAACACCTATACACCCTCCCCCTACCCTGTAACTACCTAAGTTAAATCCCAAAGAAGGAACTCTCTGTGTTCCTTATCTGGTCTTTTTAATTAAATATTTTACCTTTTAAGTAAGTTCTGGTTCTGTGTCTTAAAGAGCAAGAGGTTTGTATGCATGTTCCTCAGACTGCATAGCCAGCTACTAAAGGGGATTTTGTTCCATTTCCAGCTGATATCCCAGCTGGGGTTCAGTCACTCAATTGAGAGGGGAATAAAAGTGATTGAGGATACCTCACAGGAAAGAATTCCCAAGTATGCCTTGCTGGGTTTCAAGAGGTTTTTGCATTTGGATGGTGGTAGCGATAGCACTCCAAGGCCAGGAATTGGAGGCCTTGGAGACTTTTAAGATCAGGCTTTAAGGCCAGTGGCTTTTAAGGCCTGATGCAGGCTCCCACCTTCTGCACTCAGAGTGCCAGAGTGGGGAAACAGCCTTGACATGGGGAATGCTGCACCTGGCCATAAATGTAGTTGTGAAGATGTAAAGCCTTGATTTTTGTTAGAGGAAAATAAAGAAATGTCCTGGGGATGAGGGAGAATGACCTTTCGGGCTCTGAAAGTTACCCGGACAACCATTACAGGAAGAGGAAAAAAAAATGTTCTAGTAGCTCTGTAATTACCTCACAGATTCCTAACTGTTTTTTCTCTTAACACATGAAAACAATGGGACACCGCAAAAAAACAAGAATCCTAATAACATAAAACTTTGGGGATGTTTGGGATTTTAAAAAAAGGTGTAGACTATAACTTTGTGAGTCATCCCTAGCCTTTCCAATGGGACATACTAAAGCCCAACCTAGAGTGATTCTGAAGTCTGAGTATCTGAAATGCGCCTATGGATATGAAACCCAGACCTCCATTTAGACAAGAGCCATTCTCAGAAATGAACAACTTGAATGCACACACAAAAATACAGTGCAGAATTAACTTCACAATAATAAAAAGAACAGAAAAATTTTAGAAAACAGTTCAGTTAATTTTGAGGTTAAATGAATGCCAACTTTTTTTCACCTAAAATACTCCTCCTACTCTTTTCTTTCAGTATAAATAATAATCCTTCCCTCCTCCAGGGGCGTCGCTGGTGCCAGGCACACAGGGCTCATGCCCCAAATCCCGGTGCCAGTGCCTCGGTCCTGCAGGGCCCCGCCTCTTCCAGTCTCTGGCCTGATCAGGCTGGAGATCTGGGGCCCAGCTGCCCGCGGCAGCAGTGACCGCTCCGGCCCTGCCCCCAGCCAGGGATCTGGGGCCCAGCCACCCGTGGCCATGGCGGCCACTTCCCCAAGGCCGGGCGGCCCTGCGGCCGCAGCTGCCACTCCTGGCCCCGGCCCCGGCCCCGGCCCCGGCCCGGGGCCAATGTTCCTTCTAATTACTCATAGACTGTGTGCACAAACAATTTCTGTTTGTGCGCAAACACATTTCTTTGTGAGCACCAATATTAGCACTATTGAATTTTTTTGTGTGCACTTTATTTTGTTGTGTGCACAGGTTTCATGACCTGTACGCACGCACACGCACACAGCTTAGAGGGAATAGTGCTGGGGCGTGGCCTGCGGGCAGGGGGCGGGGTCTGGGCCGGTGCCCTGGGTCCTTCCCTGGGGCAGCGACACTCTTGCCCTCCCCAAATGCTTCAGTGCAACAATAGATGAAGATGACGAATGAAATTCACACTAAAGCAGAGAGTCCACCCATGTTACTACTTGCTTGATATTGATATACCTTTGTTTTGATATAGTTGAATAAAAGATTTGTGGTTAATAGTATGTAGAATTTTGCCTTTTTTTCCTGTTCTCAATTAACTGCATAGAGATTGATTTTCACAAGTTTGGTCATTATTCATATTTGTTCAGTAAGAACATAAGAACAGCCAAATGGGTGAGATCAATGATCCAAATTGTAGCACAGTATTCTGTCTTTCAACAGTTACCAAGGCCAGGTGCTTCAAAGGGATAGCAGCTAACTTAGATCCCATCATTTTATATGTATCATTTGGATTATGTTTTCCATTGTGCATTACTTTGCAAAGAATACTTTATGCAAACAAGTTCCAAAGGGGCAACCATGTTAGTCTAGTCCAGCAAAAGAAACAAGGAGTCCTGTAGCACTTAAAGATGAACACATTTATTTATCACTTGAGCTTTCATGGGAGAAAATCCCACTTCATCAGATGCAATAAATAAATTTGTTAGTGATTAAGTGACACAAGACTCCTTGCTTCTTTTTATGAAAACAGTTTTTTACAAATTATACTCTGATTAAGTGTTCCACTCTTCAAGATTTATTATTATTTGTATTGTGGAAGTATCTAGAAGCCTGAACCCCATTCCGTTAAGTGCTGTACAAACACAGAGAAGACAGCTAATGTGTGACAACTGGTCTTCTAAGTCACATGACATGGTTTCTGTTCCCTGGTAGGATGACTGAAATTCCTATAAACAGAAGAGAAATCAAGTAGCTTTCAAGATGGCTACACATACACTTTTGGTCTAGATACATTATAATGAGCATTTGTGAAGCTATTGTTTTCCAAGACCAAAATATAACAACAGTGAATGTTTACATAAAATGAATAAAAAAAGGATCATGAATTTAAAAATACATTCAAAGATTTATTCTAAGAAATGTTCATGACTCATTTCTGCACATCATTTGCCCTGCTTTACTGACATTTATAGATGTTACCTTGCTTAGGTATGGCAGATTCAAGCCCGGTGTATTTCCATTATTTTCAGTGGTGTTGCACCAGACATGAAAGTGGCCCACTGACTTTACATATTGAAAACAAAGCTGCGTAATTGCAACATGCCTCACATATCATCTCTGCCATAATTCAAAGGCATTCTTCCAATATCTCCCTTTTATGCACCTTGTTCCTTTCCTCACTTTTATTACCACAATGCTACCGGAACATGATTGCATCTTCATTTTATTAAGATTACTGTTTACAGCCTAGGAAAGTCTATATCTTACCATGTCATGCTGTTTTTTAATATTCTGTGCTCTATTCTGCTTGTACTTTCTTTAATAAATAAGCATAGGTTTTGAAATATTCAGAATGCTTAGGGAATAAATTAAAAAATTGGCACCCAGAAAACCTACCAAGCAGTCTAATTGTGTGCCAGGCCTGGAGGAAATATCAAAGCTGCCAGTCCTATTGTCTGAAGAGTCAGACGATAGCCTGCTGGTGTCAGTTGTCTGCTGGAAATCATTATCATCATTAGTTAGATTGAAGGAGTGGCCAAGATGTGATCTCCATACAAAGATAAGGCACCTTCCCTACCCCAAACAGCATACAGTCTAAAAAGCTCTTCAAATATACGCAACACCACTGAGCCACAGTGACTTCCAAGTACAAAGATGGGAAAAGAAGAGGAAGAAGTACTTGCCACAGCTCCTCTTTCATTTTCTTTTCTCCCAGCAGGCCCTTCAATCCTAAATCCTTAGAGTCTTCCCTCATATTTAGACTTCTTTGTTCAAAAACCTGTCCTGAAGCAACTCATGTTTTGTTAAAGATGACCAAATGGGACTTGCTCCTTTAACTGGCCAATACTTTCACCTGCTTGGTAACACAGAGCTAAAAATCACACTCCTTTCTTCTAGCACTGTCTTCCAAGAACTTCCAAGAAACCCAATCTTCAAGGCATCTGACAAAATGGGATTTTCTCCAATGAAAGCTCATGCAATAAATAAATTTTTTAATCTTTAAGTACCACAGGACTCCTTGTTTGTTTTACTGAACTAGGCTAACACGGCTGCCCTTTGGAACTTGGAGTCTCCAAGTCTAGGAAGTAAGAAGTTTGATCCAGAAGCTGGACCCAGATTTCTTGCCAGAAGCAAGAGAATCTATACTATTAAGAGATGACTGGGCAAACCATTAATTTAACTACTTATTTTCCTGTACAGCTTTTTTAAACAATCAAAACATATGAGATAAAAGCATATGTATATCCCAAACTCCTGATGAGAGGATTATAAGAAAAAAGGAAAATAAATAAATAAAATTGTGCAAGCAGCATGGGAAAGGACTTAGATGACTACTGTATAATTGAAATGGATGTCACTGGATGCCAATGTAATAATTTATTTCAGCTGAGACCAACTAGCTGCAAATATATTGTGAATACAATGGACAGTCTGAATGTAAGATGAATGTTTTTTCTATATCTGAGTTGCAACAAAAAGGGATATTTTTCTTTTCATTAAGCTAGAAAAAATAATGGTTATAATATTACATATCTGCTTGCCTTATTTCTGACCGTTTCTTTTTGCTGAAATAAGAGATTTTCTGCAGGATTCTCAGTGTGTTGTGCATGTCAGAGAGAGTCATTCATGCTACAAAATATCTGGCAACATTTCAAAGCTGGCTATTCTTCTAATCAGTCTTTAACATGGCTACACTGTGTTCCTGTAATTTAAAGTAAGATTAGATATACAGTACTTTTTATGGTGCTGTAATTATTCCTTTTTCTTTGCACAATTTACCTTCCTCATTTGTTCATTGACAGAGATTAATTTTAGCATGACGTTTTAAGATGAAATGAATAAAAAAATCCAGCTTTCATTTTGGAAGTCCCCAGTAGGCATGTTCCCAGCCTGAGCAACCTGTTATACTATGTAACCCATGCAGCACACATAATACATATAGCAATGTATTTCCCTCGACCAACTTACTTGCTGACAGACTTAAAATGACAGACAAGGTAAGATCAAATATAATAGTCTTATACATTCTTTAAAATTGTATTTTCATTTGACACATATCTCACCCAACTGGCAAATATTCTCTTCCTCACCTTTCTCTCTTCTTTTAGTATATCCTTGGGGCTTTTAAAACTTTCAACTTGCCCTATGCAGACATGATTCCTTTGCATCAATGTTTAATTCACTATGAAATGAGGATTGGAACTTTTGGGTTTCTTCAAGGTTTGTCTTTGAGATTTACAATCAGAACTGAAAATATCTAAAGAACCATAAGAAAATTCGTATTATATATGGGGTCGAGCTCTCCATGATTCTTGGTTTTGTGAGCTGCCCCACACATTCTATGTGTGATTTGATCTTATGTGGCTAACACCGAAGAACATCTTACTGTACCCACTGCACAAAGGCAAGTCTGGCATATGATAGATTGTTGGAAGGGTAACAGGGGCTAGGAGCGTACCATGTGTGAATTCATGCAGAAAAATCCAAAGGAAGCTTTGTGATACACTTCTTTGTATCCATGCAAAGACTTGTACACTCCATTAGGATCTGGCACTGATGTGAAGCACGCAACACTCAGAGAATACAAGCAGCTGCCATTTTGCTGCTTTCTTCTGGAATAGTGACAAAACAGTGGGACAGAAGACTGCTGATAGACACTTCATTTACTTTGGGTTCTTATTTTCTGCTTGAGACTTTTGAATTTGTCTCCAAAGTACGGAGATTTGGAATTTACACATAGTTCTAGCCTGTGCAAGAAATAGGACATAATTATTATTGCATTCTCTTGTTTGTTGAAACTTTTAAAAATTTAGGTTTTTTCCCCTACTCTGTCATGTCTGTCTGAAAGCAGCCAGAAATCCAGCTGATATGACATTTTACAAACACTAAAATAATGTATATGGGTTTAATTGGCAATGCATTAAGATCAACCATATATGCGCTCCTCCTTTCTCTAAAAATATTTCTATCTTATAGAGGTAGAAAAGCTGTCCCCCCCTTTTTTCCAGCTCTCCTCTTAATGAGAGAAGGATAGATGTTTCTTTACCAGCAGAAATATGTTTTTGTGCTCCATCAAACATATTTATTTTATGGAGAATGTCCAATCTGCACTTTTAGCATGTAAATTTTCGTAAGTTACCAACTACTTTTTTCCTCTGTGATTGCTGTATATTATGTCCAAATGCTCTGATTAAACAAAACCTGACTTTCTAAAATATATTTATGTACCTCTTTAAAACTGGGGAATTTTCTGCTGCCACAGTAGTTATAAAGTGTGCCTTCCACGTGAAAAGGGGCTATACTCCTGCAATTGCATTTTACATAGTCTGCTTATCTTGGTGGAAAGAGACAGATTTCTGATTATGCTAGTAAAGAGGAATATACTCTGTACTCTGGCTGAAAGTACAATAATTCTCAGGTCCATTGCTTTCTCAAGTCATAGTTCCTCCTGCCCCCCCCCCCCCAGGATCAGAATTACCAATTTAAAGCATTCATGGCCACTGTCATACACAATAATGCTGGGATTCTCATCATGAAAATAAGGTGAACTAACCAAATTCTGCAAAGTAATTCTATTGGCTTCAGTGGCATTAGTTTGGATTTTAAACAATGCAACTGAGAGCAAAATCCTAATCTCCACTGAAGTATTGTACATTGTAAAAGTATCAGGACCAAGATTTAATCTGAGGATGAATCTTGACCTAGCATTTGCTGATAAGGGTTATTCACATGTGTTCAGCATGACAGCAGCAGTGCATAGGCCCTGTGTTGCTCTCTGCACACTTGTAGATTTCAGTGTGATGTAGTGCACAGAATATTGTAGTGACTCAGGAGACTTGGGTTCTTTTCCTAGCTCTTTGTTGGTCGGCTGAGTGAGTCGCTTCCTTACCTTGTGCCTCAGTGTCCTTATGCAAAATGGAGGTAATCATGCTATTCTTTGTAAAGCACTTTAAGATCTACAGATGAGCAGCACTAGATAAGAACTAGGTACTACTACCATGAAAGCACAGTAAATGATGCATGGTGAACAGGCAATGGTTCCACAAGATGCTTTCCTCCACTCCCTAAAAATGTCTAACTATAGAATGTATGTCCTAATGCCAAAGGATGACATCAGTGCTTCTTCCTTAGATGAAGCTAAAAACACTTTTCACACATCAAGCCAAAATATAAAAGAATGCTCTGATGTCCTTGAAAATAAAGCCTTAAAGCAATGAAATTAAAGAAAGAACTTCTACTACACAAGAGTACAAGGTCAACAGACATTCAATCTGATAAGGAAAGATCTCAATTAGTAGACTTTTCTATAGCCCCAAAATACGTACCTTGCAAAATAGAAATTGAAAAAAAAATATTACATGTTAATGGAACAAACATCTTCGATAAGAAACAGTAAATGAAGAGGAAGGATGGTCTTGTGGTTAAAACAGGTTAAAGAGAATCAGAGACTTCTAGTGTGATCCTAGAGAAATCACAACTTCTCTGACTCAGTTTTTCTATATAAAATGAAAATAACCTGTAAATTACCACACACACGTGGCATTGTAGAATGTAGTATCTGTCAACAATTTAAAGCTATTAACATATCTTAATGGAAATTGAGGAGACAACAGAAACCTACACAATTTTAACACTCAAATGGATTGTATGCTCAATTTAAGCTTTTACTACAAAAACAATCATGATTCTGTAAACAGGGAATGAGACATTCATAGACTAGCTAGAAACTGTGGAAAAGTAGAGTTCACACCCTGAAGTTTTTTGGTGCAATCAGTCTAGAATTTGGTAACATGACTGCAATTCTCTGTCTAACTTTCATGGGAGACAACGTGCAATAAACATCAATGAATGAACAGAAAGTGACCCTGACTCTTCAATACCATTATTGTATCATCTTTGCATATTTAACTCACTATATATCAACATATTATTGAGATGAGAGAGAGAGAGAAAAATCAGAAATAGAAACTTAACACTTTATGGCTCTGTAAGTAGGAAGTCTGGTGAGGGACATTAAACTGCAATGATTTCATTCATCATCACAGAATTCAACTGAGAAGTGGAAAATGGCCAATGATGTACTTTGATGATGTTTATGTTTCGCTATTAAGTCATCATCTTTATCAACATATATAGTTTTTATTGCCTGTTTAACCAGAAAGCCGTTTACCAGATTTGGGGTGCTGAACACAGTAAATCTCTTTGAATTTTGTCTCAGGGACAGTAAGACAACTGTAATTCAGCTTCTAGAATGCCGCAGAACTACACAGTGTTTACCTGTACCTGATGAAGTGAAGGAAAGATAGGGCCGTGACATTCTCCTTTGGGAACCCAGAATCATAAACCACAGTGTTAACCCTTTGCCTCAGCAAAAGTAAGCACTGCTAGAGATCAAACTATTTGACAGCTCCCTGCCATATCAATCTATCCACTTTGGAAGCAAACTGATCGAGACTATCAGTCTTTATCTTGCCTTGCAGGTAACAACCAGTGACACCTAATTTCCAAGTTCCTCAGAGATCTCTTTCTGTAGGAGCCAGACCCTTTCACCATGGTATGTACAGAAATTATGCTTGCTGGCTCCAAAAAGACAGCATACACACCAGTCAGTTGGTTTAACTTCCAACTCACTTTTAATTCAATATATATCATTTAACTCTTAATATAACTGCACTGGTTCAGCTTATAGTACAACAACAACAACAGAAGGATTAAAAAAAAGAACATACATTTCAGTGATACAAAACAGAGATAATAGAGACACATTGTCACAAACAAAAAACTCACTTATAGTAATTAAACCTAAATATTAGCAAGTTAAAATCCTTATCAAGCAATTGTCTCGGTTACAGCAAGTTACCGAACAAGGAATCCTGTGGCACTTAAAGACTAACAAAACAAACAAATTTATTTATTGCATGAGTTTTCCTGGGAGAAAACCCCACTTTGTCAGATGCTTTGAAGATGGAGGAAAATAGAGTGATCAGGAACAGTCAGCATGGATTCACCAAGGGTGAATTGTGCCTGACCAACCTCATCACCTTCTATGATGAGATGACTGGATTTGTGGATGTGGGAAGAGCTGTTGATGTGATATACGTCGACTTTAGCAAAGCTTTTGATACAGTTTCCCACAGCATTCTCGTCAGCAAGTTAGGGAAGTATGGGTTGGATGTGTGGACTGTAAGGTGGACAGAGAACTGGCTACATCAACAGTTTCAGCGTGTAGGAATCCATGGCTCCGTGTCTAATTGGCAGCCAGTAACGAGTGGTGTGCCCCAAGGGTCAGTCCTGGCGCCAGTTCTGTTCAATATTTTCATTAATGATCTGGATGATGGGATTGACTGCACACTCAGTAAGTTTGCAGATGACACCAAGCTGGGGGGAACAGCAGACACGCTGGAGGGCAGGGAGAAGATTCAGGAAGACCTTGACAAATTGGAGCAGTGGGCCAATAGAAATCTCATGAGGTTCAACAAGGACAGGTGCAAAGTCCTGCACTTGGGACGGAAAAACCCCATGCACTGCTACAGGCTGGCGAGTGATCAGATAAGTAGCAGCACCGTAGAAAAGGACCTGGGGGTCCTGGTGGATGGGAAGCTGGATATGAGTCAACAGTGTGCTCTTGCTGTCAAAAAGGCCAATGGCATACTGGGCTGCATCAGAAGTGTTGCCAGCAGATCGAGCGATGTGATCATTCCCCTCTATTCGGCACTGGTGAGGCCACATCTGGAATACTGGGCCCAGTTTTGGGCTCCCCACAACTAAAAGGATGTGGACAAATTAGAGAGTCCAGCACAGCCCAACAAAAATGATCAAGGGACCGGAGCAAAAGCACTGTAAAGAAAGACTGAAGGAACTAGGTTTATTTAGCCTGCAGAAGAGAAGACTGTGGGGGGGGGGGGAGGATTTGATAGCAACCTTCAAGTACCTGAAGGGATGCTCCAAGGAGGATGGAGCTCAGCTGTTCTCAATAGTAACAGAGGACAGAACAAGGAGCAATGGTTTCAAGTTGCAGCTGGGGAGGTGGAGGCTGGATATTAGGAAAAACTTTTTTACTAGGATGGTGGTAAAGCATTGGCATGGGCTACCTAGGGAGGTGGTGGAATCTCCATCTTTGGAGATGCTTAAGGCCTGGCTGGATAAAACTCTAGCTGGAATAATTTAGTGGGAATGGTCCTGCTTTTTTTGGCAGGGGGCTGGACTAGATGACCTCATGAGGTCCCTTCCAACCCTATGATTTCTATGATTCTAACTTACAGGACAGGATGAAATAAGTGCAGGGAAGTGTAAGTTATGGGAACAGGTCACACTGTAACAGAAAATCAAAGCAGCAGATTCAAACACTGGGGAACAACATACAGAGGAAGATGAGGTCACATTACCTGTTGTAATGAGATGTAAATCATCAATAGAGTGATCAGGAAGATTGAAATACTGACTCACTAGTTTTAGAACACTGTTATTTCTAATGTCAGATTTTCACCCATTTATTCTTTTGTTCAGAGACTGTCCTGTTTGTCCAATACATGAGGCAGAGGGGCATTTCTGGCACATGATGGCATAAATCATATTGGTTGATGAGCACCAAGTCAGATCTCTACAGCCCATCATCAGGGGTCTACAGCCTAATCTACAAGATGATCCCTCATTCTCTGAAGCCTTGGGAGACAGACCTCTTCTCACTGACAGACAACCTCCAACCTCAAACAGGTACTTACCAGCAACTATGGACTTAATAACAGAACCATTAAAGCAGGGACATACCCCTGCAACAAACCACGCTGCCAGCTTTGCTCACATATCTGCACAAAAGACACTATTACAGGACCTAATAAAACCAGCTACTCCATCAAAGGCTCACTCATCTGCTCATCCACTAATGTGATTTATGCCATCATGTGCCAGAAATGCTCCTCTGCCTTATATATTGGACAAACAGAACACTCTCTGCAAAAAATAATAAATGGGCACCAGCGCTGTCCCTAGGGGAGTGCGGGGCCCCAGCCAAATCAGCCTTTGCGGGCCCCCACCACCACCTCGGCACTACAGGGTGGGGCTGGCCAGCCGAGGGGCGGGGCAGACCCCTGTGCTGCTCCCCCCATGCTGGGGACTGGGCAAGCAGCCAAAAGGGGGGCTGGTGCAGTGCTGTTGGTCCACCCCCCCACCGGCCACGTGTGCTGCTCTGTGCTCTGTGCCAGTGCAGCGGGGAGGGAGTGGGAGGCAGCACAGCCAAGGGGGGGGGTAGCGATACTAGCTCTACACTTCCTCCTGCCCCCTCCCAGCTGCTCCGGCACAGAGCCAAGAGCAGCACACATAGCAGGGAAGGGGAGTGGCTGGACCAGCAGAGCTGAACCCCAGGCCTCCCTTTTGCCCTGCTCCCCCAGTCTCTGGCATGGGGGGACAGTGATGTGGCCACACAAGGCCCCCCCAAAGTGCGGGGCCCTGGGCAGGTGCCCTGCTTGCTCTACTTGAGGGATAGCCTTTACAGGCACAAATCTGATATCAGAAATCACAACACTCTAAAACCAGTGTGTCAGCATTTCCATCTTCCTGATCACTCCACTGGCAACCTACTAATTGCAGTGCTCAGACAGAGTAATATCAGATCAAGGCTTCAAAGAGAAGCTGCTGAGATCAAATTTATTTTCATTGCCTCAGGGCTTAATAGGGACTTTGGATTTTTCTCTAATTACAACAGGTGATTTTACTTCATCTTCTTTTATATGCTGTTCCCCAGTGTTTGAATCGTCACAACAGCTTTGATTTGCTATTACAGTGTGACTGTTCCCATAACTTACACTTACCTGCATTTATTTTCTCCCATTCTGTAAGTTCCCCCATCTTCAAAGCATCTGACAAAGTGGGATTTTCTCCCAAGAAACCTCATGCAATTAATACATTTGTTAGTCTTTAAATGCCACAGGACTCCTTGTTTGTTTTACTGAACTAGACTAACACGGCTGTCCCTTTGAATCAATGTGACAGGGTAGACACACCCTGCATTAGCGCAGCCCTTTGTAGGCTATATAAAGAAGAAGCCCCATCCCTAGACCCCTGCTGGGCATGCTCAGACGCCTGTGCGTGGATAAAAGGCTGCAGCTCACCTCAGTCTGGGCTGGCCAGCTAAGGGGAAGGAAGTTTCCAGAAGGCTCCAGCCCCAGAACCTCTCCAGCCCGTTCCAGCAGAGACCGACCGATTAAGGTAGGCCCTAGGCGACCGCTAACCCTGAGGGAGCTTTGCACCAGAGGACCAGGACCCAGTGGAAGGTTAACCCCCACCATGCCAAGGGTGAGGAAAGTTGCACCTTAACACCAGGTGGGACTTTCCAACACGCCTCCAGGCAGGAAGCAGCCCAGGGGCCCTGTAAGGTGGAGCCGGGGAGAGCGGGGACCAAGTCAGCGTGTTTCAGCATGGATCCCCGCTGATTGGGTAAAGTACCCCTGCATCCCTAGGGCCCTGGGCTGGGGCTCAGAGTAGTGGGAGGACCTGAGCCCCCCTACCTGGGGTCCCATACCTTTGATAGACTTATTGCATATGGACTGTGGCCGCTAGGCCACGCTGCCCCGACCTGAGGGCTGCTTAGAGGCTTATGGCCCCGTGACAATCAAGTTATCAGCATTTCAGGCCAGGGGATCCAACTTTCACAGAATCAGACAGTGCTGTTCCCTAGGTGATGAATAATTAGAATGTCTGTTTGCTCCTTGTATATTTCCCCAAAGTCTATTGACTTTGTCTCAAGAGGCAACACAATTTTGTGGGGTACAGATTCTGGCCTGAGTGTGCTCACTGAGCTGTTTCCTGCTTGTTAATTTGACTGGTTTTTTTTTTGTTTGTTTTGGTTTTTACTTTATATGTAAATATGCTTTCATTGTCTTCTGCCTGGATACAAGGAGATCAAACAGGTTAAATCCACAGTCAATGGCCAGTTTGATTAATACGCTGCCTCAAAAACACATTTGAAGAATTTCCAGCATACCTAATTCTGTATACATAATCCATCCATCCCTGACACAATGATATTCCTGATCAGCACATCACCAGTTTACAGATAATTTATAATGTACCTTTTGGATACATATTATGACAATTATGTGCAGGCAGTAGTGAGGGTGTCAGGCCAGGTATGAGTTACAGTTTAGCAGGTCTCCGAGTAGTAAGTACTGAGGGGCTCTTAGAATTACAAGGGCCTTTCAAATTATTTTCCTAATCACTGCAACAGTATTGAAGATCAATGTATACAGCTTGTAATTTACTGCTTTGGAGTGCACATATTCTGTTTGAAATAAACACTACTGCTTCACAACAGCTTCTGCTTTTTATTAGAGAAATTTAGATGTTTGACTGATTCATTTATATGTGCTAAGGGGGCTCAAAAGGCTTAGAAACGGCAATGCTGTATTTCAACTTCAAGGAAGGCTGCAAAACAGTTTGTAATTTTATTGGAGCAGTGCCCACTGGGTTGGGAAGCTAACTTACCTTCAAGTGCAAAATCCTGATTGAGATATGCTTGATTACAAAATCGCAAGTTTGGGAAAATGGAGAAAATAAACCTCTTTGTCCGATGTATCTTCATGCAAGTGACATCAAAATATTTTGTTTGATGAGTTGGTACAGCAAGTGATAAGAAACATTACCATATTTTTCAGATTACATTGGTATATTTTCTGAAGCACAAACATTTTTTATAGATTCCCAAAAGACCTATATATAGTTAAAAATATTTTAAGAAATGATCATCTGGATTTTGTTGGCAACTACTTTAATGTATACATTTTAGGCAGTAGGTGTTCCAACAGTACTTAATGGCTGGTCTATCAGATTTCTCTCCTCCCCTCCCCCCAACACACACACTTTTCCTTTTGGACTTTGTGTGTGTATAAATGTATTCATTGCAGAAAATATGCTGTAAGATCTATTTCAGAAAAATTAGTATGTCCTGTTCATACATGCTCAAGGTTTGCAGAAACTGAAAAGATTCCAGAGGACAAGCCATCTTAGTCGACGTACAGCAAAAACAACAAGAGTCCTGTGGCCCTTAAAGATTAACAGATTTCTTCAGGCAAGCTTTCTTGGGCTTCAACCCACTTTGTCACTTGTTTTTTCTGTAAAAAGTTTGTTTTCTGCAATTCTCACATAATTGAACTAGTTTCCACACTGTGTTAATGAACACTTATTTCTACAAAATCAGTTCTATAAAGAGAAATGGTAGTAGAAGTCAGGGGCGTCACTGGCGCTGGGCACTCCGGGGCACATGCCCCGAACCTCAGCACCAGTGACCCGGATCTGCAGCCCGATTGGGCTGGAGATCCGGGCCCCAGCTGCCAGCGGCCGCGGCGAACCCATCCCCCGCTGGGGATGCAGGGCCCAGCCTCCTATGGCCGCTTCCGGCTCCGTCCCTGGCCGGGGATGCGGGGCCTAGCTGCCAGCAGCAGCACGGCGGCGCCTGGCCCTGTTGCTGCCCAGGAGGTGGGGCCTGTGGGCCAGGCCCCTGGTCCCTTCGCCAGCCAGCAACACCCCTGGTAGAAGTGGTAAATAATGTATTGTGTTCAGCTCACAGAGGCAACTGGCTGGCCATGCTCTGTAAAGACAGACAAAAAGACTTTTAATAGTTAAACTCGCATCAAAACTTGGGATCAGCTAAAAAATATAAAAATGGATATTTCAGTTCTGTACCTGTAACCTCTGAGCTATAAGAAGTTTAATAATAAAGAAAATTTTAAATACCTTTATTAAATATATATTCTACATAACTTGCCCAATTCTGCAAATAAAAGTCAGTGTGAATAAAGGTTGGAATTTCACTTTGATGTGGTCAAGTAATGCCAACCTCAAAAGATCAAAAAGGCATGTAAACTCACCTCTCCCAACAGTGGCTACGTCTACCCTGGGGGGATGGAGCGGGGGCAGCCTTGGAAGTTGGATTAACAAGGTTGACTTTATGTTGAACTTCATGGCTGTGTTCACACACAGGGATTATTTTGATACAAGTTGTGTCGAAACAAACTTGTATCGAAATAATGCCTTATTTCGAAATAACTTAGTCTGAATTAACAAAAAGTTATTTCAAAATAAGGGAAAAGGCGAGAAATGAAATAGCATGTTGACACTGTGAACATGCTATTTCGCTTCCAGAGGGGGCTGCAGGCACCCGCAGGGATCAGCGCTGCCCAGCTGTGCAGGGCTGGCCAGGGGACACCCCTCAGGTGCTGAGGGTTCCCTGGCCAGGGTGCTGAGGGGGCAGCCCTTGAAATGTTGTTTCGGAACAACTTCTGTTGTTTCGAAATAAGAGTGCTGTGTGAACACAGCCCTTAAGTCGACTTCAGGGTATGTCTGCACTTGATTCAGCCCGATCAGGCTCCAAGTCCCTTGCCATTGCAGGTAAGTGGCTAGGACCGGATCCTAATCCATTTCATAGGCTATGAGCCTGTGAATTTGATCAGGCAGCTCAGAACCCTGGTCAATTTCACAGCCTTGTAGCCTGTGAAATTGACTAGATGCTCAAACTCTGTCCACCGTCAGCAAAGGGCTGGGGGCCAGATCTGGCTCCATGCCCCTTGCCACGGACAACAGGGGCTGGCAGACAGTTCCTGCAGCCTGCAGTCATGGGCTGGAAGCTGTCTACCGCCCTAGCCACTTGCAAGTGGCCAGGAGCATGTGGAATCAGTTCCTGCTCTGGCCACTTCCAGGGCCGGAGGCAGCTGCCAGCTCCTGCCACCCATAGAAAGGGGCTGGAAAACCAACTGGGCTCCCAGCCTCTCTCTGCAGGTTTCAGGAATTGGCTGCCAGCCCCACCACCCGTGGAGAGGGGCTGGGAGACAGATTGGGCCCCCAGCTTCTCTACCCAGGATGCAGGAACTGGCTGCCAGCCCTCACTGACTGACTGTATGGCAGGAGCCAGATCAGGCCTTCAGGGCCAGATCAGGGCCCTGGAGCCTGATCATGCCCTGAGGCAGTGAATGGGGTGAGCCCTGACCTGTAAAGTCAACTTAAATGCTTAAGTCAATTTACAGGGAAGCAGTTATTAATTGCTTAAGTCAACATAATAATTTCTAAATATAGACTGGGCTTTGCTTAAGTTGACTTAAGTCCATAGTGTAGACATATCTAATGAAATTGGCCCTCCAAATAGTCATAGAATCATAGGGTTTGAAGGGACCTCATGAGGTCATCTAGTCAACCGCCTGCTAAAAGGAAGACTACTCCCACTATATTATCTCAGCCAGGGTTTTGTCTATCTGGGCCTTAAATGTTTCCAAAGATATAGATTCCACCACCTCCCTAGGTAACCCATTCCAATGCTTTACCACCTTCCTTCTGAGAAAGTTTTTACTAATATCCAACCTCAACCTCCCCAGCTGCAGCTTGAAACCATTGTTCCTTGTTCTGTCCTCTGTTACTACTGAGAACAGCCTAGCTCTCTCCTCTTTGGAGCACCCCTTCAAGTAGTTGAAGGTTGCTATCAAATTCCCCCCCCCCCCCTTCAGCAGATTAAATACACCTAGTTCCTTCAGTCTCTCCTCATAAGTCATGTGCCCCAAACCCCCAATCATTTTTGTTGCCCTCCACTAGACTCTTTCTAATTTGTCAACATTCTTTCTGTAGTGTGGAGTCCAAAACTGGACATAGTATTCCACATATGACCTCACCAGCACTGAATGGAGAGGAATAATCATAACCTTCGAACTGCTGGTAACATTCCTACTGGCGTAGCCCAATGGCTACATCAACCCTTACACCTTAATTCGACTTAAGAAGCCGTAATTCAAATTAACCTACTCCTGGGCCCTGGAAGCATTTCATTAAGTCAAATTAAGCCTTTCCCTAATTTGAAATAAATTTGAAGTAAAAAGAGGTTTTATTTATTAATTCTCAGTTCAAAGTTATTAATTTAAAGTAACCCAATGTTAGCAAAGGAGTAGCATTATCTAGAATTAAATGAGTTCCTGACTGGGGACAAGGGACTCCCATGTGGGTCCCTGGCAGAAGGGAACCACATATATCTTCCTTCTTCTGGGGAGCCACACATGGCTCCCATAGCTCCCTTCTGCCAGGAAGCCATGGTTCCCCAGGAACAGGGAACCTTCAGGTCTCTCTGGCCAGTGGAGCTCTGGAGAAGCAGCTGCTGGGCTTCTGTGTCTGGGAAGGTGACCCTCTGGACACAAGAGCCAATAAGATGCAGCTGCCAGGGCTCCCCAGAGACAGGGGAGCCTCAAGAAATAGCTGCTGGGCCTTTCTGTCTGGGGACCACCCCTCCCAGACTGAGGAGCCTGGGAGAAGTAACCATTGGGCTGCCCCGGATAGGGAAGCCCTGAGAAGCAGCTGCTGGGGCTTGCCTGGGATAATGGAACTGCTGGGGCTCACAGGGGAAGACAGCTGCTGGTGCTCTGTTCCTTGGGGCTCCTCTGCACCGGTCACCACTGATGGCTGTCTTTCTTGGCATTCCATTATCAGGGGAGCCCTGGAGGTTCCCCTGTCCCAGGAGTGCTAATGAAGACAGCCGCCAGTGCTCACTGGATAGAGGAATCCCCAGCTGGCTGGGGTGCCTTCCCCGCTGGTGGGCAGGATCCCGTGTGTAGAGTCTTCCCACCAGCTGGTGGGAAAGGCACCCCAGGGAGTATGCTGCTGGTCTGCAGTGAAGGTGCCCCACCAGCCGGGGAATCCCCTATCCGAGGATTGCTGGTGGCTGTCTTCACTGGGGACAGGGGAGCCCGGGGGAAGAGAGCACTTGCAGCTCTCTTCCAGGGGATCCCCAGAGGCTCCCCTCTCCCAGAAGCCACTTCTCCTGGGCTCAGCTCTCCATGGGATGAGAGGGTGGTGCTCCCCAGACAGTGAAGCCCAGCAGCCACTTCCCTGGGGTTCCCTTCTTCTGGAGAACCCCAGCTCCCTTCTTGTTGGATAGCCACGGATCCTGGGGAGAAGGGAGCCATGGTCCTCTGCTTGCTGGGGAGCCAGGGCTCCCCTTGTTCCTAGGAGCCACAGCTCTCTTTGGAGCTGCAGCTCTCCCAGTTCGAGTTAGAGTCTAATATAGACTCTCTAACTTGAATTAATAAATCCTGCTTTAATTTGAAGTATGAGTCTAGTGAAGACTTTCTAATTCAAATTATTAATTTCAACTTAAAGTCCAATTCATTAGTTTGAATTAATTAATTTGAACTAACTTTTGTACTGTAGACATAGCCAATATGCCATTGGCCTTTCCGGCAGCAAGAGCACATTGCTGATTCAATTCCAGCTTCTCATCCACTATAAGCCCAAAGTCCTTTTCTACAGCACTGCTACTTAGCTGATCTATCCCCAGCCTATAGCAGTATATGGGATTTTTCCATCCTAAGCGCAGGACTTTGCATATGTCCTTGTTGAACCTCATGAGATTTTGTTTGGCCCAATGCTCCAATTTGTCTAGGTCTCTCTGAATCTTATCCCTGCCCTCCAGGGTGTTTACTATTCCCCTCAGGTTGGTGTTGTCCACCAACTTAGTGAGTGTGCAATCTATCCCATTATCCAGATCATTCAATGAAAATGTTGAACAGGACTGGCCCCAGGACTGACCCATGGGGCGCTCCACTAGTTACTGTTTGCCAACTAGACATTGATCCCTACCTGCTGAGCTAATGCTCTAGCCAGCTTTCTATGCACCTTACAGTCCATTCATTCAAACAATACTTCCTTAACTTGCTGACCAGAATTCTGTGAGACGCTGTATCAAAAGCTTTGCTAAAGTTGAGGTATATCACATCAATGGCTATTCCCATACCCCCATCTCCCATCATCTTATCATAGAAGGTAATCATGTTGGTCAGGCATGATTTGCCCTTGATGAATCCATTCTGACTGTTCCTGATCATTCTATTTTCCTCCAAGTGTTTCAGAATGGATTCTTTGAGCACCCACTCCATGATTTTACCAGGGATTGAGGTGAGGCTGATTGGTCTGTAGCTCCCCAGGTCCTCCTTTTTCCCCTTCTTGAAGACAGGCATTATATTTGCATTTTTCCAACCATAAGGGAGCTCCCCTGTTCACCACAGTTGTCAAAGATAATGGCTATCAGCTCTGCAGTCACATTGGCCAGCTCCCTCGGCACCGGTGGATTCAGTTCATCTGGCTCCATAGACTTCTGCACATCTAACTTCTTTAAGTAGTCCATAACCTGACCTCCTATCACCAAGGGCTGCTCTCTTTCTCCCCATTCTGTGTTACCTAGTGTAGTAGCCTGGGAGCTGACCCTGTCTGTGAAGACTGAGCTAAAAAAAGCATTGAGTACTTGAGCCTTTTCCACATCATCCACCATGAGAATACCTGCCTCATTCAGTAAGGGACCTACACCATCCCTGATCCTCTTCTTGTTACTGATATACAGAAGAACCCCTTCCTATTATCTTTCACATTCCTTGCCAGCTGCAACTGTAATTGCCCTTTGGCCCTTCTGATTCTATCCCTGCAGGCTCAAGCAATATCTTTATATGCTACCCTAGTCATCTGTCCAAGCTTCCACCTCTTGTAACCTTCCCTTTTTGTTTCAGCTTACTGTAGAGTTCTCTACTAAGCCATGCTGGTCACCTTGTATATTTGCTGTTCTTTCTACACATCAAAATAGTATCTTCCTGTGCCCGTACTAGGGTTTGTCTAAAATACAACCACTACTCTTGGACACCTTTCCCCTTCAGATCAGCTTCCCAAGGGATCCTGCATCAGTTCCCTGAGGGAGCCAAAATCTGCCTTTCTGAAGTCTAGGATCTGTATTCTGCTTCTTTCCTTTCTTCCTTTGATCAGGATCCTGACCTCTACCATCTCATGGTCACTGCTGCCCAGATTGCCATTCACTTCTACCTTCCCGATCAATTTTTTTCTGTTTGTGAGCACTAGGTCAAGAGGTGCAAGGCCTCTAACTGGTTCCTACAGCATTTGTACCAGGAAGTTGTCTTCAATGATGTCCAAAACTTCCTGGATTGTCTGTGCACTGCTGTATTGCCCTACTGGCAGATGTCGGGGTAACTGAAGTCTGCCATGAGAACTAGGGCCCATGATCTGGAAACTTCTGCTAGCTGTCCATAAAAAGCCTCATCCAGCTCCTTCTGGTCTGGTGGTCTATAGAAGACATCCACCACTACATCACTATTGTTGCACTCTCCTCTAAACTTAACCTAGAGACTTTCAACAGGCTTGTCTCCACTTTCATAGTGGAGCTCCAAGCAGTCATAAAGCTCTTTTACACATAGTGCTACTCCTCTACCTCTTCTTCCCTGCCTGTCCTTCCTGAACAATTTATATCAATCCATGCCAGCGTTCCAGCCATGCAAGCTATCCCACCACATCTCTGTTATTCCAATTACATCATAGTTCCTTTTCTGTGCCAGTACTACCAATTTTTTCTGCTTGTTTCCCAGGATCCTTGCATTTGTGTACAGGAACCTAGGATACCAGGCTGATTACCCTACTTTGCTCTGCTGACTGCCTCTCCTGTTGCATCTTACTTTTGGATTTTCTCCCTGTGTCCTCCTCCCCTACTCACTTCACATATTAAGGCTTCATTAGGACTCCTAAGACACTGATTTGATTCCCCCCCGCCAGTTCTGACTAGACTCTCTTTTATCCCTGCTCTTACAGCCCTGGCTCCCCCCAGGTTTTATCTCATCTCCCAGGTCTCTTTCATTGTGACTTACCTGTGGGCTTTTGTCACCTTCCCACTTCAAACCTAGTTTAAAACCCTCCTTACTAGATAAGCCAGTCTACATCCAAATATGTTCTTCCCCCTCCTAGATAGGTAGAATCCATCTCTGCCTACTAGTCCTTCTTCCTGGACCAGCATGGCATGGTTGAAGAAGGCAAAGACCTCCTAGAAATATCCTTTTCTCAGCCGGGCATTCATCTCCAGGATGGATCTGTCTCTGCCCAGGCCCCTACCCTTGACCAGAAGGATGGAAGAGAACACCACCCATGCACCAAACTCCTTCACCCATGCTCCCAGAACCTTGTAGTCAATTTTGATCTGCCAAGGGTCCACATCTTGCAATATCATTAGTGTCCACATGGATGAATAGCATGGGGTAGTAGTCAGAGGGTTGGATGATTCTTGACAATCCCTCCGTAACGTCTCAGATACAGGCCCCTCACAGGCAGCATACCTCCCAAGATGCCATGTCAGGGCGACAGAGGGGTGAAATTGAAATAATAAATAAAACTTTTCTGGTTGGTTTTCTAATTTTGAATGTTTCCCACCTTTTCAGTGTGTGTGTGACCATTATGGTGTGATCAACTCTCACTTTTTCAAGGAGGAGGATGATTTTGGCCCTGGTTTGGCCCTTCTCTGTCTTCAAAAAAGAAAAAAAAAGTTGCAGATTTTTGCATCATCACAACACTCTCTGAAGCAGGGGCCAAAGTCCCAGTAAATTTGCAAGAATTGACAACATTGCATTAAGAAAATATTCTGTGTTGTAATTCTGGAAATACTGCCAATGAAATTGAAAGAATGGTGTCTTTTCTAATAAGCCAATATAAATAAAATTTCAGCTAGGAAAGGAAAAAGAAGAACCATCTTTTGAGACACAGTAAGGACTCAGGAGAACTGGGTCAAATTAATTTCCCATCTCTGCTAAAGACTTTCTGTGTGACCCTAGCCATTTAAAAATCTCTGTGCCCCAATTCCTCATCTGTAAAAAGAGAATAAAATACATCATTCACCTGTCTTGCCTATTTAGATCCTAAACTCCTTGATGCAGTGCCTGTATATTACTACAGGAAAGTTCATGCGATAAATAAATTAGTCAGTCTTTAAAAGTGCCACAAGACTCCTTGTTTGTATGACAATGACTGAACCTTACTATAGGTATGTTGGGGCCACTAGGCACTATTGAAACACAAATGATAAGCTATCTTCTTTTGTAAGTGATGTATTTCATTTACAAAAGCCCATCCTCATCTCTTATGTCTCCATGGACATGACTCTCTTATGACTCCATACCTAAGCTCTGGCACAGTGGTTTCCAACCTGTGGTCCGGAGACCCCCAGGCATCTGTGCACATGTTGCAGGGGGTCCACGGAGCCTCTCCCTATTGGGGCTGGAATCCAGCTACAGCTCTGATACTCCCTGCCAGGGCTGCCTTTCCCCTCCTGTAGCCGGATCCTGGAAGGGGGATGGGGCTCTGGCAGCTTGCTGGAAGAGCCAAGGACAGGGGGCCATAGCTGCTGCGGCTCGGCTCCCAGTGGTGTGGGCCATGGTGGCGGCAGCGCTGCTCGCCAGCTGTCCCAATGGCACTGTCAGAGTGACACAGGCCAGAGTCTGCCCATGCAGGCCAGATTACATAATCAGCCAGGGAGCTACAAAAACTTTTTTTTTTTGGTTAAAAAGGCTGAAAAAAGGTAGGAACCACTGCTCTAGCCCAAAACTCTAGCCATTAGCTCAAGAGAGATGGTTGTCTATCTAGTTTCTTGGAAAAAATAAGAATTTATGTGGATGGTTTATGGCTTTAAGAGAACATTAAGAGAGTCAGGGATTGCATGGATACCCTGGCCATGTCCAGTCACAATTCTGTGCCTGTTCTGGGAGGTGGTATTGTGTAGGAACTGTCACAGCAGCTCTCAGCCACCCAATTATCTCCCTCCGCAAGGGCTGCCGAAGTTATGCATGTGTTAGCTCCCAACTTTTGTCTCTTGCCTTGGGGAAGAAAACCTTTCTGCAGCCTTTGGGGAGGCAGGAATTCACCTTTACTGGCAAACAAACAGCCCCATATGCCTCTGCAGCATCAGTCTCTACATCATCTCTCGGGAGGCCTTTCTCCCTTCGGGGTCCCAAGATTCTAATGTGCAGTGCAAAGCTATGACCCTCTCAGATCCTGTGCTCTGTAAAACTCAGCCTACTGTGTCCAACTCTCAGCAGCAGCATCTGTCCTCTAAAGCAGCCCACACAGTCCAATGGAACCCCACCCTTTCATTAGACAGCTGGCAGCTGGAAGTAAGGGTGGGATTTCCTGCCAACTCTTTTATCCTCCCTGGTTGCCCCCAGGTGATCAGATTCTGGAGCAGAGTCATTTTTATAGCATTTTTGCCAATCTGTGGACTGGGACCTCCACAAAGATTCAACAAAACAAACAAGGTGTCTTGAGTACTTCCAAAGACTAACAAATTTATTTATCACATGAGCTTTCGTGGGAGAAAAATTCCACTAAGAGTCTGACAAAGTGGGATTTTCTCTTATGAAAGCTCATGCGATAAATATATTTGTTAGTCTTTAAAGGTGCCACAGGATTCCTTGTTTGTTTTGCTGAACTAGACTGACATGGCTATTCCTTTGGGAGTTATTGACACAAGTTTAAAGCTGCTTTGGCAGGCAGAGCACTGCATAGTGGCTTCAAACAGGGGAAAGATCTGGACCTCAGTCATCTATATTCATCTCCTTTTGTTTTATACTGATTGGAACCTATCCCAATAAATTTTAAAAGAATTTTGCCATTGATTTCAGTAGAGGCAGGATGAGCCTCCCTCAGGACTGAAAAACTATTTTAATGTGATTACTTTCTGGGGACAAAGTATTCTGTCAAATACTTCTACCATGGAATGGTTAATTACAGAAATAAAGGGCTGCTTTGCATTGAGAAGGAATTACAAAGCCTCTCACCTTTAAAATTATCCGGTAAGATATAATAAAACCACAGCTCATTTTGAGTCATTGTGAAACTAAGAAATCTCCCCCTTTTTTTGTTTACAGATAGTCACACAATTGTCTTCAGTGAAATGTCCACAGTAAATTGGGCCTATTTGTTTGGCAAGGAAACCAAATACTGAAGAACAATACCACAGTATTTAGCCTACAAACTGTAATTGGGAAGAGGCGGGAACAGGTTCCAGTATAATATTCCCTAAATGTATCTATGCACATTTTATTAAAGGATTATTTCTTTGGCTTCTGAAAACATTTATTATTGTTTATCTTTCATGAGATTTGACACATAACATTCTGTAATCAAAGGTAATTTTGCTAACACAAAGGGAAGACAAGATATGAGGAAAATGCTGCTATCATTTCTGTGCACTTAGGGCCAGATCCTGAGCTGGGTTTTGCATCTGCAATTCCCAGAGAAGCCAATTAGAGTTGTGGGAATGCAGAGACTCTGGATCAAGACCGTAATGATACACACAGAGTAAGCAGATGTTCTGATCATGGGGAGATGTTTTATACTCCAGTGTGTGATTTACTCCTTTCAGTGTTTCACTTGAGTATGCTGGGCCTGATCCTTTGCTGCTGTAAACTGATGCAGCTCATTAAGTCAATGGGGTTGTGCTGATTTATAACTGCTGAGGACCTGATCAGTACATCTGACACAGAAACATAGATACCCCATTAAAAACCATTGCCAGTCTCTTTTTAATGACAAACCACACAATGTCAAAAAGGATCATTATGAAAAAAACTCCTGTGTGTTGGTATATATTACAGATGGCATCAAGGAAAGAAACCACAAAATGCTCTGGATAGTTTCTATTATCAAATCGTCACAATTCACTCTCATCAGAAAATTTGGTGGGTTCAATCTAGTTAAGCTATTCATCGAGATCCAGATCCCACATAGCTAGGCCCAAATGGCTATTTTTCTTTAGGGGATTTGGAAAGGAGAGCTGCAGGGGGTCAGAGGAGGAAACTGTCAATCACAACAGTATGCCTGTGGTCGGCTGCATTTCATTCTCACTGCTGTGTGCGCCCAGGTAATTATTTATTTGTATGGTTTGAGTCAGGGCTCCACTGTCCTAAGCATGATACATACACAGCAAAAAAGATGATTTCTGTCCTAAAGAACATGCAATCTAAGTATAGGATGAAATCAGGCAGTTTCATCTTTCTCACCTCCTCTTTCCCGGTCAGGTAGTCAGCAGTGTCCAAGGGTCTTCTCTTTCTCCAGTGGCAGTAGCATCTAGAAATAAAGAGTCCAATGAGGAGCTGCCACAATTCCTAATGCCATGAGTTCAAGAAGTTGCACTTTCTCTGGTGCCCATAGGATGTAGGGGCACAAGTTCAAGGAGTCATTCCTTCCCCTGCAGCAATGTCACCCAATGGCAATATTTTATGGGATTGTTCTACCTAGTTGCAGTAATGCCTAAGGGCATGTGGATGGAGCGTAGCTAGCACTGTTGTGATGTCCTTAGCTTTAATTCCAATTATCTTTAATGGAAATTTTGACTGACTAAGGATATCCGGAACTGGCCCATTACTATTATGATTTAGTAAAAGAAGAAAAAGTGATAGCAACAAATGAAACTACTGTTTGAGTACAATATAGCACTTTTCAGCTTCCCAACTCATTCTAAACCATGAATTAATCCAATTAAATTAAATTAGTAACAGTAGCAACAGCTAGAAGCTTGGTTACAAATAATCATAAATAAAAGTAAAATGTCATACATTTCAAGGCTTATCATAGCCAGTATGAGGATTCCTAACACACACTAAAGCAGTGGGTTTCAAACTTTTTTTCCTCAGGACCCCATTTAAAAAAATCATTTATGCCTGTGACCCAGTAATTACCTTTTTGAGCAATGCATTCCAGTCTTTCTGTACCTGTACTGGGTCCTGACCTGTAGTTCAAAAACCACTGCACTAAAGGCAAACAGCATAGTCAGATAGGAAATGAAAGTTTCTTTATGTCACTCCATCACTATCTTTCATTCCCCAAATAATCCTTCAGTCTTCTTCAGCAGCAGGTTTTTCTCCTCTCACACATATAAGAAGGTGCAGTTAGTCCTGAAATGAACAACAAAGGCTTTAGAGCAAATCAAAATGTGTCAAAACTATCCACACCGAGCACCATTGTCTCAGCTGTCTTATGACAGTACCATCTACATGTGCACTGGGGCAAGAGCAGCTGTGATGCTCCTATATGACCAACCCATAACACCTCCATCTTCAAGGCTCAATGAACCTCTTTTGACAAATGCAAGCATTGTCCCAGGTCTACATCTTCCCACATTTTCACTAATTCTCTTACACATCACAAAGGACTCATCCCAAATCTGTTTTGCCTAATTTCTAATTCTGTGGTGTACATGGAGGAGAGGGATTGATCTCTTTCCTTACCCCACACCAGAACATTAGAATATAAGAATGAAATTACCAACTAAACAAAAAATTCACATCTCCCCAAGTGGGATTCTAACCAGCACCCAACATGACACATTGAGCAACTGGCAGTGTAGTATTGGTAACTGCCTGTAAATACTGCCCCTGCTCAAAAGATTACATGGATGGGCTGCAGCGCTCGGGCCTAGTGGAAAAATAAGTGAAGCAGAAAATTTTGTTCTCTTCACCACCACCACCTGCTGGTTCACTGATAACCTTGACAGTCCTCACAGGATTTGGTGGTGGTGGTGGTGGCAGAGAATTAAGAGGAGAGCTGAGTTCTAAAAGTTAAAATGAAAAGGATCTACTATTATTGATTTTATGGTAGGAGCACTTACTGGACCCAGTTAAATGCCTGGTATGTGAGAGGCATTAGGAAGATAACAATGGGGAAAGGAACTAAACTGATAAAGCTGCAGCCTAAAATCATACTTGTGTCCATCTTTTATTTTTGCATGTTCTGATTAAACTAAACACAGGCCACAGCTTGGATGATTGCTATCAATATTTTAATTGGAAATCTGTCAGTTTTTAGGATTCCCATCATCCAATATGCTAGTTACAACGAACATTTAAAAACCTATACCCATAAATGGGGGGGGGGTGGAGAGAGAGAGAGAGATTAAATTTAGCAAATTGCATTTGCCCAGCAGAACTTGCTTTCTATCACCATGAATCAAAATAAAAAAGCTGTTCAATTTCTTGTTGAAATGTATCTTGATTCCGCTTCCAGAAAATCCAGCAACCCTGCCGACAGAAGCAGAACGTGAGCTGACTGCCTAAATCATTTTGCCAGGAGTAGAGCCCTAAATTATAAAATAAACAAATTTGTAGAGTATTATACATTTTTGATTCAAGTAATTTGCTAGTTCTTCTGGGAATAGGAAAAATATTTCTGTACCAAAAGTCTGTTTTAAAATTACTATATCTAACCTGCATTTAACTCTTAATCAGAACTTCACTATCTATAGTTTTTCATTCCATAAACTGTGACTTCCACACAGGTGCCTGTTCTCAGCCTTTGTTATTCTATTCTATTCTATTCTATTCTATTCTATTCTATTCTAAGGGTTTAAATGCGAACAAAACCAACATAATGTAATGTACATCTAGCTTCACTTAGCACTATGTTAAAGTCCAGCTTGAAGAACCATCTGATGACAAGTTAGTCTCAGTGGATGAAATGCTTAGAGAATTCTTCTCAACTATTTTTGTACTTAGGTGGGAATTTTTAAAAATAATTTTTGTTTTGCATTTAGTAGTAGATATGCACCTAGCTGATTCCAAAATGAAAATTAAATTTTTGTTGTGTCCGGGTTTGTTCCAACTCCTACATACCAGATTCCTAGGCTGTTCAAAACAAAGAAAGGACTTTTATACTCTAAAAATCTATCATTTTCAATATTTCTTTTAGAGGCTTTGTCTTCTCTAGGATTTTTGGGCCAGATCTTCAGGTGGTGGAAACTAACTTCATGATGCTCTGACAATTTCCGTTAGCTGAGGGTCTAGTCTCTTATGTTTAAATGCAATCAAAGTTTAGTCATGATTTGATGGCACAATGCCAAACGTGACTCACCCATGTCTACACTGACAATTCAGTCATGGTCAGCATTTTATTAGCTATTTCTCCTTCTTACAGCTATATTGAAACGTGTTGGGTCATTTTAACACAACTGAATACTTTTGCTTCCTGAATACATGAGTTCACTTGAAATAGAAAATACCTGTGCTTGCTTGACCATTGGCTCAGTCCTGCTCCCACTGAATAAAATTGATAACTCCCAGTCAAGTCCAGTACAAGAGAGCCATGTCTGTACACTGGTAGTATTTTATCTATAAGGGTTATTTCTCACAAATAAAAACAATCATAGGCATTTGCAAATCTGGATTAAATCAGAACAATCTATTCTTATTATTTAGCACTAAAATATAATATGGACAGATGCAGTCAGTGTAAGAGAGAGATTAGATTGCATTTAGTAGATGGTCATTCTTGAGTCTTTTAATTAAGTTAAACACCTTCAATCATTTCTTCCAGCATTATTGTTGCTCTGACACAAATGTTAAAAACTGATTTGGCTTGCTTCTGAAGGGCTACACTGGGATTACTTCAGCCTTTTTTTTTTTGAAATAGGAATGAGGCTTGAATTAACTTTTGACAATTTGTCCTGGAAGACCAAATTAAGACCTTAGATCTGGTGTTAATGAGTGTAACTTTGTGTGGCCTACTTTGTCAGACTGTTGTGTAATAATGTGGCAATGATATAGTAACATCTTATGATATGACAGCAACACAATCACACTACAATGCAACATCACATTATGACACAGTAATGATCTTGTGACACCAATAATAATTGCTAGGATAGTTTAATAATTATGCAGGCAAAGGAACCATTGATCAAGTAATATTCATAGCATAGTTACTGGCAATTTCTTCACACTCTCATGAGTTTTTGGTAAGGAATGAGATGGAATAAAATTCACTGAAATCTGTGTCTTATTTGAATGGGTTGATGGACATATGTATTTTGTAGCTACTGCTAAAGAGAGTAATAGAGTGGACAAACTTAAAAATATTTAGCATTTTGCTTGTGGCAATCAATCATATTTTGGAATGTCAGTTCATTTTATATAGATATGGATGTCCTGGCAAACTGGACTGTGATACTTCATGAGAAGGCGCTGCCTTGCAAGATTACTACTATTTTTGACTTCTGATCAGGCCAGAAGTACCATGAAATTTGTGATAGACTCTTCTGTTTCTGCTCCTAACCAGAACCAAAAACTACATAACAAATGATTACTGAAAATGCTAAACCAGCGCCCTGAAGCTCAGGAAAAGGTTTATTTTGAATTCTGGTATTGATAAAGAGTTTGGGTCAGTTCAGATTTACACAAACCAAGACATTCATGCCAATTTACAATTTCCCATGGTTTTTAAATTGAGGTTTAAAATAATATCAATTTTTAGGTGGTCCCCAAACCATCTGAGCTAATGCCTTCAATAAAATTCTCCAATTTGCATCCTATATGGAACAAGTTTATGTTGTTTCTATTGGGAGCAAACTAAATACCTTTGCTACAAGTCAATGTTCCCCAGATTGAATATGTTGGCGGTCAGTAACAAGTGCAAGTAAACTTTAGTGCATTGACTCATTTACTCTCCTAATTCCATTGCAGAATTCTTATTAAAGTGACTAGTAACTGGATGAGTAGTTCCCTGGTTCTTTCTTACACTTTTGCTCTGAAAATATTGGTTAGATTTTCAAAACATCTTACATTATTTAAAGGATTCATTTCCATTTTCAGAAGCAACTTAAGCATTTAGAAGATTAAGACTCATTGAAAGTCACTCAAGTGCCCAAGTCACTTTGGGAAACGACACTTAGGAACTTTGAAAAACTTTGGCCATCAGACTGTTTTTTTCATACTCTGTTCATTATTAAAGACTTGCATTATTAAAGACTTGCTTCTTGGGAATTACAATGAAAAACTAAAATATACAAGTTTGGACAGGACTATCTGACCCAGGCATAATTCCTCTTCAGCTTCATTTTGTAATGAAAAGTACATTAAAGAAATTATTTGTTCATGTAATGCAGAGCATATTAAAATAATAGTAGTCTTCATTTATAATTTTATACACCAATTTTTAAAAGTGTAATGTAAGGCGAGAAAACAGCTGGTTGTTATATATATATATATTCCATGTTCTCTTGTCTCATCCATGCATGGTTTGTTCCAGTAGCCCACTTATCGTCAGATTGTCCTGGTTCCCCAACATCTGGCGCGGACCTTGTTAATCCGGGGGACGTCCGAGCCGGCATGACTCTCCTAGTTCGTGTCACTCTCATATTCGAGGTAGGCAAGTGAGGCGTCAGGGGGTCTTTTGCCCAAGGACCCCCACTGGGAAGGTAGACAGGTACCCACCAAGATTTGAACCCCGGTCTCCCATATCAAAGGGCGTCGGTATTAACCTCTATGGCGCTCTTAACCACTACGACCAAAGGAGGACATGGAGGCTGCCGATGTGAAGACCCGGAAGCTCCTCACAATGTACGGAGGTTTCCACCCCAAGTCCAACACTCAGAGACTGTACTCCAGCCGGAAAGAAGGCGGGCGGGGTTTGGTGAGTGTGAAAGCCACTGTCCTGGATGAAACCCAGAGCATCCAGCAGTACATCAGTAAGATGGCACCCAAAGATGAGCTGCTGAGAGAATGCCTGAGGCAGCAGCAGACATGGGAGGAAGATCAAGCAAAAGAAATGCCATGGCAAGACAAGACCCTGCATGGAATGTACCATCAACAGATAGCTGAGGTGGCTGACATTGGGAAATCCTACCAGTGGCTGGAAAAGGCTGGACTAAAAGACAGCACTGAGGCACTGATCATAGCAGCACAAGAACAGGCACTGAGCACCAGATCCATTGAAGCAGGGGTCTACCACACTAGACAGGACCCAAGGTGCAGACTGTGCAGAGAGGCCTCAGAGACAGTCCAACACATCGTGGCAGGATGTAAGATGCAGGCAGGAACAGCATACATTGAACAGCATAACCAAGTAGCTGGCATTGTGTACAGGAACATCTGCACAGTGTATGGGCTAGACCCTCCCAAGACCAGATGGGAGATCCCACAGAAGGTCGTGGAGAATAACAGGGCTAAGATCCTGTGGGACTTCCAGATCCAGACAGACAGGCAGGTACTGGCCAATCAACCAGACATCGTGGTAATAGACAAGGACCAGAAGACAGTGGTGGTGATAGATGTAGCAGTGCCAAGTGACAGCAACATCAGGAAGGAGGAGTATGAGAAGCTGGAGAAGTACCAGGGCCTGAAAGAGGAACTAGAGCGGATGTGGAAAGTGAAGGCCAAAGTGGTCCCGGTGGTGGTAGGAGCACTCGGGGCTGTGACTCCGAAGCTGGGAGAGTGGCTCCAACAGATCCCAGGAACAACATCAGAGCTCTCTGTCCAGAAGAGTACAGTGCTAGGAACAGCTAAGATACTGCGCAGAACCCTCAAACTCCCAGGCCTCTGGTAGAGGACCCGAGGTTGAGGATGACACATACCACCCATAGGGGGTGAGAGAGGAATTTTTTTATATATATATATATAAAACTGGATATATATATGACTGGATAGCGTAGTGGTTAAGAGCGCCGTAGTGGTTAATAACGACGCCCTTTGATACGGGAGATTGGGGTTCAAATCCTGGTGGGTACCTGTCTACCTTCCCAGTAGGGGTCCTTGGGCAAAAGACCCCCTAATGCCTCACTTGCCTACCTCAAATATGAGAGTGACACGAACTAGGAGAGTCATGCCGGCTCGGACGTTGCCCGGATTAGCAAGGTCCGTGCCAGATGTTGGGGAACCAGGACAATCTGATGATAAGTGGGCTACTGGAACAAACCATGCATGGACGAGACAAGAGAACCTGGAATTGATGGAATGCTACTACAACAGCAGACCAAATGAGAGGGGATACATGAAACGTATGAGGGAACTATGGATGGACAAAAGACCTACATCCACACTAACTGAGAAACAGCTAGTTACCCAATGCTTCAACATAGTAAAGAGGCAGCTGCTCTCACAACTGAAGATAGACCAATTCCACATTACCTCCCAGACTCAAGAAGAAGCCACAGAAGAACAACTAGATGTGCAGCCAACACCTGAAGCTGGAACTTCACTGCCACCCCCTCCATTACAGAAGACAGCAGCTGATATGAGGCATGAGATCACAGATAAACTAGCTACAGTCAACCCTGGAGACCGATTACCAAGGCCCATTAGAGAAGTACCATCAGCTAGTATGCTAGAAGATGCCAATAGAGCCCTAATGACAATTCCTACTACCTCCATCACTGAAACCAATGAACTGGTATATGCTACAGCCTCTGTAATCCTGGAGATGCTTGGCTACACAATCAAAAAGAACACCAGTACATACCCGCCCTGGAAAATGAGGTTGGAGGATAAGATCAAGGCAACCGGGAGAGAAGTTAGCCGGCTGGTGGAACTACAGAAGGGTGTAGAGATTAAGGATAAGACTTGGCTACTGAGAAAATACAAGGGCCTGACTCCATCTGAAGCCCTAGAGACTGCTAAGCAAAGGCTCACAGCACTGGCCACTAGGCTAAGGAGATACACTAGGGAAGCAGAGGCCAAAAAGATAAATGCCCTGTTCTCCAAAGAACCATCCAAGGTGTACTCCCAAATGCAGTGCAACAACACAATAACACCAGAGCCACCAGCAGCAGAAACTGAACAGTACTGGAAGAACATCTGGGAGAAAGAGAAGACTCATAACACCAGTTCAAAGTGGCTGCATGACCTGAGAAGAGACCACAGCAATCTCCCGGAACAGGAACCAGTCACCATCACAGTAGCCGACATCCAACAGCGGGTCAAGAACATGAAGAGCTGGACAGCACCTGGCCCGGACATGATCCACACCTACTGGCTAAAGAAACTAACAGCAGTGCATGAACACCTAGCAGCACAGATGAACCAGCTGCTAGCAGCAGGCTCCCACCCAGACTGGCTAACACAAGGAAGGACAGTGCTGATCATGAAAGACCCCCACAAGGGAACAGCACCATCCAACTACCGGCCAATAACCTGCCTCCCCACAACATGGAAAGTCCTATCAGGCATCATAGCCGCCAAGCTACAGGACCACATGGGCCAGTACCTGAGCACAGCTCAGAAGGGCATTGGGAACAACACCAGAGGCTCAAAACACCAGCTGCTCATAGATAAAGCAGTCACCCAAGACTCAAGGTCTAGACAGACCAATCTGAGCACAGCCTGGATTGACTACAGGAAAGCCTATGACTCAATGCCACACACATGGATCTGTGAATGTCTGACACTATACAAAGTCAACAGGACACTAAGGACCTTCCTCAAGAACTCAATGGGACTGTGGAAGACAACACTGGAAGTCAACTCAAGACAGCTTGCACAAGTGACCATCAAGTGCGGCATATACCAAGGTGATGCGCTGTCCCCGCTGCTGTTCTGCATTGGCTTGAACCCCCTCAGCCAGATAATCACAAGGACTGGATATGGATACAAGTTCAAGTGGAACTACCATCAGCCACCTCCTCTACATGGATGACATCAAGCTGTATGCTAAGAATGAACGAGACATCGACTCGCTAATCCACCTGACACGGATCTACAGTGAGGATATTGGGATGTCATTCGGACTGGAGAAGTGTGGCTGGATGGTAGTAAAGAGAGGAAAGGTAGTGAAGACTGATGGGGTGGAACTACCAGCAGGCCACATAGCAGACATACAGACCAGCTACAAGTACCTTGGCATCCCACAGTCACATGGGACCCACGATGAGGAGGCAAGGAAGACAGCAACATCCAAGTACCACCAAAGGATAAGACAGGTCCTGAAGAGCCAGCTCAATGGGAAGAACAAGATCCATGCCATCAACAGGTACGCCCTGCCAGTCATCAGATACCCTACCGGTATAGTGAGCTGGCCAAAGGAGGACATGGAGGCTGCCGATGTGAAGACCCGGAAGCTCCTCACAATGTACGGAGGTTTCCACCCCAAGTCCAACACCCAGAGACTGTACGACAGCCGGAAAGAAGGCGGGCGGGGTTTGGTGAGTGTCAAAGCCACTGTCCTGGATGAAACCCACAGCATCCAGGAGTACATCAGTAAGATGGCACCCAAAGATGAGCTGCTGAGAGAATGCCTGAGGCAGCAGCAGCAGACATGGGAGGAAGATCAAGCAGAAGAAGTGCCATGGCAAGACAAGACCCTACATGGAATGTACCATCGACAGATAGATGAGGTGGCTGACACTGGGAAATCCTACCAGTGGCTGGAAAAAGCTGGACTAAAAGACAGCACTGAGGCACTGATCATAGCAGCACAAGAACAGGCACTGAGCACCAGATCCATTGAAGCAGGGGTCTACCACACTAGACAAGACCCAAGGTGCAGACTGTGCAGAGAGGCCTCAGAGACAGTCCAACACATAGTGGCAGGATGTCAGATGCAGGCAGGAACAGCATACACTGAACGGCACAACCAAGTAGCTGGCATTGTGTACAGGAACATCTGCACAGTGTATGGGCTAGACCCTCCCAAGACCAGATGGGAGATCCCACAGAAGGTCGTGGAGAATAACAGGGCTGAGATTCTGTGGGACTTCCAGATCCAGACAGACAGGCAGGTACTGGCCAATCAACCAGACATCGTGGTAATAGACAAGGACCAGAAGACAGCGGTGGTGATAGATGTAGCAGTGCCAAGTGACAGCAGCATCAGGAAGAAGGAGTATGAGAAGCTGGAGAAGTACCAGGGCCTGAAAGAGGAACTAGAGCGGATGTGGAAAGTGAAGGCCAAAGTGGTCCCGGTGGTGGTAGGAGCACTCGGGGCTGTGACTCCGAAGCTGGGAGAGTGGCTCCAACAGAACCCAGGAACAACATCAGAGCTCTCTGTCCAGAAGAGTGCAGTGCTCAGAACAGCTAAGATACTGCGCAGAACCCTCAAACTCCCAGGCCTCTGGTACAGGACCCGAGGTTGAG
Source organism: Podocnemis expansa (assembly GCA_007922195.1). Classification (NCBI taxonomy): domain Eukaryota; kingdom Metazoa; phylum Chordata; order Testudines; family Podocnemididae; genus Podocnemis; species Podocnemis expansa. Next base: position 1,077,344 of record ML682176.1, on the reverse strand, counting down.
GATGACACATACCACCCATAGGGGGTGAGAGAGGAAATTTTTTTCTATATATATACACATGTTAAATCTCAAACAAAACTGAAATGGTATAGTCTGAACATTCCAAGTATCTAAACATAACATGCTTGTAAAACCTCATTATTTTCAAAGAATGAAGTTCAAAAGAATGATGTGGTGGATATTTATTGGCTACTTTACAGACTTTACATGCTCAGCCCTACCACAGTGGTTGAGATAGACTGAAGGAATTCTGCCAGTGATAGCTGAAACTCATTGTGTCTACTTTTACAACAGACTCCAAATATGTTTATCTCCAGGCAATGGCATAAAGCCCATTCGTTTACTGAGTTCTGAGTGGGGAGACGCTGGGTTGGAGGAGATACTTGTTTCTTTAAGATTATATATAAAGAATGAGAATGCTGCTATTATAGAATCATCTGTAAATTCTTGGCTATTATATATAGCCAATGCAGAGATATTAGCTTGAGCTTTTAAGTGAAAATGCACCTGGTGACTATAAGAACACATATTTTAAAAGAATAGAAGAATACATATTGAGTCTGAATTGCAGGATGCTTACATGTTTGTGCACCCACTCAAATTTCTATAGAATACAATACGAATGTATACTGCGTTGTTTCATGCTAATAAATTACATAGTGTAATTGTCAAAGTTTTTCTTATATTTAAAAGTCTGTCTTTCCACAAAGAGAATATTTTCCTCCGAAGAAAGACTTCAGTAAGTGGAAGCAACTGTAGCATTTCCAGGAAATAACAGAAAACATACTCATAAGAATGAAAAGTTACTTATTAGTAACTGTAGCTCTTGAAGAGTTCTGCTTCTGCTAGTGTAACAAAATCTAAGTTTCTAATTTCAGTGTTTGGGAGTGTCTTCACTGTATCACAGAAGATTGCTACATGAATATTTAGTTCACAGTCAGTACAGAGGTGCCAAACATGTGGCCTGTGGGCCAGATACAGCTCGCAAACCAATTCCATCTAGCCCATGACTGCACTCTGTGAGACCACTCTCTTCCCCATCAGAGGGAGAGACAAGTATTGTGGAGCACAGCAGCTCCATCTCACATACACAGCTCTCCGTGATGCTGTAAGAGCCACCTCAGTATTTCAGCTTATGGTATGCATGGCCTACCTGAAGTACATTTAAGTCAAATTTGGCATGCCATAGCAAATGAGTTTGACAATCCTTGATTTAGTGCATCTAAAAATGATCTGTGGAGCACACCCCTAGTCATTGGCCAATGCTGTCAAACACTGACTATGGAACAGGCTTTATGAGGAACCTAGTGTTACCAAGAACTTGCTGAATCACTTACAGGGTGAAATTCTGACCCTGCTGAAAACCAGTGGGAATAGAATGTCTCCAGAAAAGCAGACAGTGATCTCTGGTAGGTGCCATTGCTGGACTAGTCCCTGCTAGAGGCTGATTAATTAAGATGATGGAATAGATTTTCTCATGCAGCTGAATTTCACTCAGACCAGGGAGGCAGGACCTGCTTTAACTTATCTAACTGTCAGAGGGTCAGTCAGGATCTTTACATGAGTGCAGGGTAGACACAGAAGAGCTCTGCTTTGCTACACCATCCTCTGCCTATTTTAGAATGGGGCAGAGGAGGCTGGCAAAGGAAACAGCTACACACTGTCCGTCAGGTTTATGCCAGTGAAAGCTCCTCTGTAACAGGAATTCCCCTTTTGCCACTTCTGGCCATAGTACAGGCATTTTTTTTGCGCCACTTGGGCAATAAAATGGCCAAGAGACCACAGAATCTGACTTTATGTGGAACGCATTCCACCTTAGTACAGCTGCAGTTGAAGCACATTGGTACTGAAGGCATTCTGTAGCATACTTTTGTGGCTTGTACTGCTAAAGATATTCAAAAGCTGGTGTAATTAAGACAATTCAATGTGGAGTGTTTTCTTGTCAGATTGCTGATCATCCATAGAGTCATCATCCTGGAGTAGAACAAGTGTTCATCAGCAATCTTCTGTTCCCAGAAAACCTGATCCTTGCGTGCGGCAAGTGGTGCCAAAAATGAACCCTGGATTACAGTCTCTAGCACTACAAAAAGATTGATCACTGAGCAGCAATACCACAAAGGGACATTTCTGCTGAAAGTCCCATCGAGAGGCCTCCTTGTCAAACCATGAAGAAAGCTGAGTGACTAAAGCATATTACCCTCACTTGAGCCTGACAAATACATACTTCATCTTCTGAACCAACTAGAAGGATGTGAGACCTGGTAACACTGCAACTTATAAAAAGTAATTAACTTGGGGCACTAAAAACTGGGCATTGAGTGCAAGTCCTCCTTAGCTTTGTTCCATGCTACAATTTATCAAAACCCTGTAAAACCTTTAAATATTCTTGCAGTCTAAAAAAGTCATACTAAAATAATACTCAGGGATTTCACGTAATGATGTATCTTCTTGTGCACTGCCATGATTGGGCTTTACACTGGCATTTTAAGATGTCTTTGCTTAGTTTCATTGCTGACTTATTTATTAATTATTATTGGGGAATGATCACAAAACAGTAAAGAGAATACCAAGAGCTAAAATGTAAAAGGAATTATAGTATCTACTGTCATAGTTCATGGCAACTGAATCTTTATTTCCCCACAGTGGGTCCACTAGGGCACCTATTCTCAGCCACTGCTTTTCTGGGTGGAGACCCTCATCTTGTTTTCTGACCAGAGAATTTCCAGGCTGCAGTTTCCTGCTTTCACTGTGTTACTCCCAGCCTAGATAGGTTGCCCAAGGATATCTGCTTGCTTTCTCTTTTGAGACGGTTAGCAGGTATCATTGCTAGTTCCAGATGTACCACACAGCAATTCCTGTGTAAGCTTGCTTTATTCTTAACATAAAAAATGTTCCAGGGAGTACATTCTAAAACCAATAAAAAGTACCTACACGCATGCTAACAAGCTTACCAGATTCCACCCTAGCATGGATTGGAGTAGAAGCAATCTTTTAATCCTTCATCCAAGAGGATTCCTTTGTGGTCACACATTCATCACAGCTCCAACCGATAGTAAGTACTCAGCCCCTCCAACACTCCTTAAAGATGGACCAGGGTCCTATTCATTTGCTGGATCAGGAAGAAGGCTGAGTCAGTTATACATGCAGTTATTTATCCAAAATCCCTTTCCTTCTCTTTGTCACTGGACTAAGACACGTCCACCTCTACAAGCAGGTGGCTTGAAAAGGTTGAGAATAGAAAAAACACATTTGCGTCCCCCTGTTTACCAGAAGAGGTACACACAGTACTACAACAACAATGTGCACAGTTTAATTTTTAAAACAATGCACCCTGAAGTTACTGACCCTAATTCAATCAGGTTTAATTTAATTTCATAAGGTTTGTTCTGTCACAATCACTAGCTGGAAAGAAGGGAGAGGAACCTGCAGTCCATTTGAGGACTGCAGATGATTGTCACAGATTTAAAGGGCCTGCTACAAGATGAACCTTTGTCCTACAAAAGGCTGAACCCAAAATAGAAGTTTTGGTGGTGATTAGGGAGATAAAAGCCCAGTAGCACTAGTTAATATTAGTGAAAAGGGAATAAATTTCCAGCTTGTGAGGGCCAGGGACATAGGTGCAACATACCATGAGACTGAAAAAAAAATCAGGTGTTCTCATTATGTCAGTCTTTAATTGTCTAAGGTTTAGGAAACCTAAGCCCGAACTCCTTTTTAACATCATCTGCTATTTTTGCTTTACAAATATTGCCACATTGTAACAATTCTGCAGGATGAGGAAAAAGGCCTCCTAAAGGCCTTTAAGTTTTGTTTTGCTCAGCTTCTGATGCTTTTCAGGTTACCTCTTCTTCACTTGAGTCCCATTTTATCTCCAGATGATAAACGAATGGGACGTTCTATTGCAACCTGGAATGTACACGTATTAGCACACAGTATGTCTAATACATGCTAATAGTTTGTGACGCATATGGAGAGCACAGAAGGGTAGGGCACCTTAAACAGCCTATGTTACTGAAGGACAATGTAGAATCTCTCACTTCCTCAATGAATTGTTTCAACACTGAGTCTATTGGGCCCCTTCTCAGGCAACATAAATACAACAAAGCAAAAGCTTTTCATAGAACACTTCTCTCTTTCCTACAATGGCAAGCTGATACACAAATAGGGTAAAATTCAATCAACCCAAATTTTTAAAGCGGACTCATACAAGATTCCTAGTTCTGATCAGTAGGTCATACCAGAATGACTTCTGTTGTGATATTTTGGTGAGAACCACATATTTCAAAGACCCTCACTCACCAGCCTTTCTCAGCATCTCTTCCTGCCACCAGCATTCTCCAACATCAAGTCTTGACAGTCACCTGCCCAGATATTGTTGAGGAAGTATGGAGTGTTGTGGGCAATGATCTGTCTCTACTTCCCCACTTCACTTCTGTCACCAATCACATAGCTGTTTTCTTTCTAGAAAGCCAATTAGCATGTCCAATACCAAGAGGAAGACTCTGAGGTGACAATGAGGTCTTCTTCCCCTTTAATTCCAGGGAGACATTGACTGGTGGACCTATCTCCCTGCATTTTGCATCTACAATACCATCAGCCCAAGCATTCAATACCCATGAGATAACCCCCATCATAAGATTAGTTTAATAATCATGAGTTTTTAAATATAAAGAAAAATTGGGGGTTTTGAGGATTGGTGATAAGGTATCTGCATGTGATATGATGAACCAGATCTTCATACATTTGTGAGCACCTAATTTATAGCATGTGAATAGCCATGTGCACATATAAACTCATATTGAGATTTTGCATTTAATTAAGCACATACAGATGTGTGTAACTGGGTGCTTTTAAAACAGAAGACCTGTCCCAATGTGGTGTTATATATCTCCTGATACTAATATTCTAACAATATGCTTACTGTGCATTTTACTTTTACTTTAAAGTACATATTTATTTCTCTAATCATTAGCCATAGAATTATACTTTCTATAGTGAAACAAGGAAGGAGTCCTGCAGCACTTAAAGACTAACAAACTTATTTATTGCATGAGCTTTCATGGGAGAAAATCCCACTTCAAATAAATTTCTTAGTCTTTAAGTGCCACAGGACTCCTTGCTTGTTTTGCTGAACTAAGCTAACATATCTACCCCTTAGGAACTTTCTATAGTGTATGTCTAATTCTCACAGTTGCAAAAATTAGTCCCATGTTTTAATTCATTCTATAGTTCTTTGACTGGGAAAAGTTATTTACCAATGTTTGGAAGTCAGACAAGTGAAAGGGAAAACCTTTAAATACAAATTTGGAAAATATCAAGCATCAGATGGAAACAATTCTACAGCAAAAGAATGAAATATGGTAAGATATTTTGGAGATCTCTTAAATTTAGCAGCTGGCCACTCGTGCTAAGGCCAATTTTCCAAAGGAATGATTTGAATTGCAGGAAAAAAGAGAGAGAGAGAGAGAGAGAGAGAGAAGGCCAAGTGGCATGCTAGCTTAACCCCTAAAGTGCTAAACTGTAGAGTTAAGTGGAAATTTTGCTCTGTGAAATATATGTTGTGCAATTAACCTATTGCACACATTTGACTCAACTGTTCGTATCTGGTGATGGTATATATGCCTTTGTTTTTTAAAGAGAAAATCTTCAGAACGTCAAGAAAGACAAGTGAATGTTGAGGCATGCTGTTACTTACTAAAGGACTGACTAAAGTTTATGGAAACTGTGCTCATGATCCTAATAGTCTATCTTTGACAGGGGCAGCAACTCGTCTCCCCCACTGGCCCTGCTCCCCTCAGCGCTGCTTGGCCAGCAGCAAGAGCTGTGTGCCTCAGCTGCACTTTCCCTCTGGGAAGAGCAGCCAGCAGGAACAAAGAAGCTGTGGCATGTACGGCTTCTGACACCTGCTGGCCCCTCCCCCTGCTGGGTAGGGCTGGAGGGGAGTGGGGCAGGTCGGCCTGCCCACTTCTGGCTCTGACCCCAGAGCCAGAAGCGGCCCGCCACTATCGCTGGGACCCTGGAGGCAATCTGCTGGTAGGGCAGAGGGTGGCCCCAAACCAGAGGCCTTGCCCCACCCCTGGCACCTGCTGAAAGTGTGGTGAGAAGGGCTGGCATGGGGGCTGGCAAAGGTTGCTGACCCCTGACCTTTGACATCAGAGTCTTTAATCCAGACTACTTAAAAGCTTCATAATTTTCACAGCAGAAGATCTAGTTTTGAAATAAATAAATGATATCCCATATCAAGCCATATCTTTCAAAATATATTGCTACACTAATCAGTGAATAAAAACAAAAGAGCTTTTAAAGCTTGCCAGTAATGATCGGATGAGTTCCTTTTTAGATGCAAGATTGTAGAGCTGGCAGGTTGCTAAGCAGCGATTCTCAGACTATTCTCCTTTCAGATTTCTAAATAGATAAATGAAAGTAATTTCCCTACAAAATTATAATTTGCAATTGTTTTATGGCAGTGGAAAGATGATCTTGTGCTTGCAGCCATGGACTGGGGCCCAGGAGATTTGAGTCAATATACTTGCTGTGTAATTTTAGGCAAGTCACTTAATTTGAGTGTGTCTCAGTTCCTCATCTATAAAATATGAATAAAAATACTTCCTTTGTCTGAAAGTTCAGTGGAACAGGAACTGTCTTTTGCTATACATAAACACAACATGTATGGCACTGGAGTCCTGGTCTCAGTTAGGACCTCAAGGTGCTATTGTAATACAAATAATAGTAACAAACTTGATGTACGCATTGTATGAGTGGATAGTACAGGATCTAAATTAAATGTGACCTACAAAATTCACTGAAGTATATACTGAAGAGAGTCAGTTGACATTTGAAGAATTCATATCTTTTGAAACCTTTCCCCCACTAATTGCCCATACTGTTTAAAAAAATCAGTGACAATAACACTGTTCATTCAAAAAAAAATCCCAAAAGTTTACCAAAATTATGTGGTGAATTGCAAATTTTGATAGCCATTTTGATGCAATTTGAGACAAAATTTAAAGCAAATATTAAAGATGACTTTAAAAATTAGGGGGATATTGAACCCTTCGAAATATAAACTTTGAATTGCCCTTTTCTACTTTCCCAAATAATCTCCATCTTTCAACCAACTAATATATTTAGGCTACAAATCAGAAGAAAGTTTCCAACTATCAGAGTGAGGCTCTGGGGGGCAAACAATGTAATTCATTTTAAGGGAGAGCTTGATAAACATGAATGAGATTGTACAATGGGGCTGCCTGGAATAGCAGAAGACTAGACTCGGACAAAAGGCTGTTTAAATGCAGGTGGCAGAGTCCCAGAGCCCAGACTACCGCTCAAGCCCAAAGGACCTACAATGCCATTAGGCAGCCCCTCAGTCTGAGAGTACTTAGTCCAAGTCTGCTGACACAGGCCAACCATGGGTATTTAATTGCATATAGACTTACACTATGGATAAGGTCTCCTTTAGTCTAAGGTCTCATTAGGTCTCTTCTAGTCTCATGGTCTTAATATTGAACTACATTTTCAATTCTAAAATGATCACTCTAAGTCAAGTAGGCGGTGCAGTGGTGGTGTATTGTTTGCATGGCCAATCCCCTTTCATTTTGGTTAAAGGATTCAATTGCTGTGCCAAACAATCAGCATCTTTCACCAGAACTAAATTCACTGAACAATAATGAAATAAGTAAGACCTTGCAGAAAGCAATTTATCACAAAGTAAACCCCCTTAATTCTAATTTCTCATGTAACTCAAGTAATGATCACCAAAAGACTCAAAGAGAAAAGTGAAAGCTATGGGACACTGAATGAAAAAGAGGGCAGAGGGTCATGAGGAAATGAACAAAATGCAGGAAGCACAACAGGTTCAGTGAATGACCAACTCCTCTTCAAAATTTTCATGTGTGTTTGCTTTCAAGGCTAGTTCAAGCAGAAAATAGTGGAGAATGGACCTTATAATGAGGAGGTATGCCTCCTCCAGAAGCAGGCATGTAGGGACCAACACATGCCACTCAGTTGGCAGAATCAGGTCTGTCATAACTCGTCTGCCAGGCATGGAGGGTTGGGTCAGGAATGGGAGGTAGTCCCAGTAGCTCAGTTAGGAGAAGTAAATCTCTCACCCTCCTGTGGGAGTGAGAAACTGGTATGGAATCCTGTTGCATCATGGGCTGGCCTGACCCATTTGAGTTGCTTGACAACAGAGACACTGATGAGCTTCTAGGGCTGCCACTCACATTGCATCTAGGGAAGATGGAGATCACCACAAAGGGGCTGTAGGAAGTATTTCAGGAATGTCCAACTACAGTCTAGCTATGATTCTGCCTAAACGCCAGTTGCTGACCCAGTGCCAGAATGTGCCCCCACTGACAGAGCCCTGGACAGGGACCTGCAGGAGTAGGGTGGGACCAGAGCCCCTTACCCCTGCCACCCATCCCCTGGTTTGAGAGACTCACCTCTGCCTGAGCCACTTAACTGTGTTGGTGCTTACCTCTGCCTGAGAAACCAATGGTTCGCTGTCTAGCCCTGCCAGGTGGTCTGGGCTTATCTGTTACTGTGAGACTGCATGATTGCAGGCCACAGCCCTCACTGTGTGTCGCCTTGCCTGGCCGGAAGAGCTAGGCACAATGACTGCTGCTAATCCCACTTGTTTTGCCTCTGGAACCTCCCCCTATCACTTGGACAATGACGAGGCTGTCAGTCCCTCTCCTGGTGACTGACACAGAGGAATGATCAGACCTTATTACAGACTTAAAATGATTAGCTTTTGTGTTCTTATTACCGCACAAGCTGCATAATCTTTCCCCAGTGACATAGGTAAGTAAAGCTATAGTTGTCATATTTTGACACATTTTCTTCTATTTTTTTTCAAGCAAAAATAACTTTCCTCTTCTGAACTCTCGCTCATTTCCCAGAACTATTGTTGCAAAGCAAAGAACAGACTAATATATGAAATGTGTTCTCTCAGAAGAATAAGGCTGTAATTACAGTAGGGTAAACAAAGAAAAGCAATTGCTATAAATACTTCTTTGAATGTTAAATTAATTTGCTGTAACTGGGTTAGTACCTTTTAATGTTCTGCAAATATTACATCCAAGAATTTACTAGGTGGCAGGTTTGCAAAACACCTAGTCTTAAAGCAAATGTTGGATGGTGGTCACTGAGTTTGAATGCTGAATTTCAAATAATAAGTATTCATACCAAAAGCCGGATTTTATGAGTTACACATATCCAATATCCTGTGACTCACATGTCCACTCAAAACAGTTTAAACTTCAAATACTGTAAACCACTCATGAGTAAGTGGTACATCAAGAATTATTTACAGGAGTTGTCTGGCAGACAATTATTAGCAACAGAAACATTTAAGAAAATTGTGACAATTCAGAGACAGAAATGAAGAAAAGCAACATTTTTCAAATAAATGACTGGTTATAAATTATATGACCAACTCTTGTTGAAATGTGGTAAGGTACAAGTGCCTCAGAACTATGCTTATCTGTAAAATTACCAGTTTTGTGCTGACTACCGAAATAATACAACCCTACATATTTACAGTACACACCCGTACAAGGGAAGATGTGGGAAAATTAATAAAGTTAGCTACACTAATACCTGGATTCTGCATCCTTTATCAAACTGACTAGTACTTTTTATGCAAATAGTCCCCCTGGAGTAAATGAGATTACTCACTTGAGTAAAATACTATTCAGTGTTAAGGTAAGCTACAGAATTTGCCCTAGAAGAGTACTAACTTCTCCAGTAGTGTGCTTGTTTTTTTATTTTATTTTATTTTTTTGTTTTTATTTTTTTTAAAAAAAATCACATATTTCACCAGCTGTTCATGTGGAGAATTTTGCCCTGGGAAGGTCATATATAGAAGTCTACCCAGAACGTTACCACATGATCCAAACTATTTAGAAAACACTTTTTAAAAGAGAGAAAGAATGAACACAATATTTTCTAACAAAAGCATTTCAACCATCTGGTTTAAAAACTGCTGGCTGAAATGTACGTGAGTCATGTTCCCATATATCACTGAAGAAACAGAAAAATTGAAAAGAGGTACAATTCTATCATTTCCTTTACGAAAATGGGGATTGCTTTAAAATAAAAGGCAAAAAAGGGTGATAGGCCAAAGGTACAAAATCCAGATCTAGGTCTGGTATGTTCTTCTTCCTTGAAAAGTCAAGGGGCATGTTTGGATCCAGGCTTTTGGTTCACCCCAACAGGGAAGTACAGAGTAGCTGGATTCTGGATGCTCACTAAACTCAGGAGCATTTGTATCTGGGGTTCTCTCTAGCTATAATGATGCCTCCTGTTAATAGACCAACAGCTAGCATTTATAATCTAAAGTGTTTTTCACATTCAAGATCCTTTGTACATATTCAGCTTTTGAATATTTAGATAGGTACTATTCCCATTAGATACAAGAAGAACCTGAGACAAAGAGTGGGAAAAGTGTTTTACTTTCACAAGACCACGGAACTAATCACAGAAAGGACTAGCAGACTCAGGATTAGAATTCAGAGGCTCCTGTATCTCAGGTTAGTGCTTAAATCACTTTCTCATGAGTAGGGGCATCACTGGTGCATGGCACACAGGACACATGCCCCACAGGACACATGCCCCGAGTCCCAGTGCCAGTACCCTGAATGCCCAGGGCAGCTCCTGCCTCTCCTGGCCCATCCCAGGCCAGGGATCCAGGGCCAGGCTGGCAGCTGCAGGAGACAGAGGCCGGATTGGGCCCCAGCATAGAATTGGGGCTATGCTCTGCAGGGCCTGCAGCCAGGGGGTGGGACGTGGGCCCAGGCCCCTGCTCTGGGTCTTTCCTTGGGGCAGTGACGCTCCTGCTCATTAGGCTTATTGTGAGATATTTGTAATTCTTGAGCTCTTCTTACATCCGCTCATCTGGTTTTTGTGATTGCTCATTTTGCATTATAATAAAGAAAACTAGTCCTAATATGGTTTCAATTTTCAAAATGTTTCCATCATCTACATTCTACCTGGATACGTACAGGCAGAATTTGATTAGCCTGGATCATACTCTTTCAGTAATTAGAGTGGAAAGTGACGTAGTGATTGTTGTCTGAATTTGTAGCCATCATGAAACAATAGTTTGAAAAGATTTCAGTTGCCCCATTCATGTCAGGAGGACATCAACTCTGCAACCAATGATGATCATTTGAATATAAAAAATTAATTTAATTGTTGAAAAAAGCAAACAGTAAGGATGAATGCTTTTAATATAGGAAAAACCTACCTGAGAGGAATTTCATTTTGGTGTAGCAAGCAGGTGTAACCTGTGGTGTGGTTCAAAATCACTCAGAACACCAAAAAACAGTTTATGTAGTGCCTTGAACATACATAAACCACCATAGATTCTCCTTCCAGAATGTACACCTTCTCTTTCCTACTTAATAAAACTTGTATTTTTCTCAAAGTTATGTTTTTATAATGAGTGCCATTGACTTTAATGGAGCAAGAATTTCACCCTAGAGCTCTAGATCTATGATGGGGAACCTTGAAAAGTCATTCCAGGGAATTCAGACATGTCAATTCTAAGGTCATTTTGTCCTAATTTGTCTATCAAAAATAATCATCTTTAGGTGTCTGGCATAAAGCTGATTGTCCCAACTCAGCTGGGAAAGAAAGGCTTAAAAAGCCAAGAAAAGGACTCCTGTTCCTTTAGCTTTGAGAAATACTGAAGGGGAAAATATTGAAGGGTGAAGAAACTTTCGAGGAAGGTGGATTACTCAAGGTACACAATATTCCCCTAATATTGCTCAAGAATGGAAGGGTGGTGATAGATCCATAAATATTTGGGTACACAAGAGGGCCTTCAGTCTCAATTTATTTAAACTACTGTAAGCTGACCAACTATTGTGCACTATCTGGTACTAGATGACTGGTAAGTATTTACATACAAAAAGCTTTTTTTTTTTTTTTTTATAGTTTTCATTATATGTATAAATAGACTATTCTGTTAATTTTAGTACATTATCTCAATCCTCACTAGAAATTAGTTTAAGGATGACACTTTAGTTATACTAACTTAGGAGATCTTCTGTGAGACTTATTTTTGTAAAAGCACATGGAAAAATACCTATATCTAACTGGATCAATAGACCCTGTTAATGAAATCTAAACAACACAGAGAAATAAACTACTGGTTTTGCATATTGAATTTTTAGTTTAGAAAAGATTTTGAAAAAGCAGGTAGTTTCAATGGCTATGTCTATACTTACAATTTAGTTTGAATTAATGAGGGTTAATTTGAACTAAAGTAGTGCATGGATACACTAGCTTTCATTACGACAAACAAAGGAATTCCTTAGTTCGAAGTAATGGATGCTTACTTCAAAGTTATACAACCTCACTTAATTTCGAAGTAATGGTTAATTCAAATTTATTAGTTCAAATTAATCCAATGGAGCTGTTTTAATTCAAACTAACTGTTAGTTCGAATTTACACAGTTTGACCATCCCCATCCCAGGGTGCCTTTCTCTTTCTATGTATTGAGTTGGTGCATGGCCATTCTTGGGTGTCATGTTGCCACACTTCCCACGTGCCCCCTTCCTAAGTCAAACTAGCAAGTTCTGTCCATGGACATGCTAGTTTGATTTGGGTTTCTAGTGTGGCCATGCTAGTTCAAATTAACTTAATTCAAATTAACCATTATTAGTTTGAAATAATTAATCTGAAGTAAGTTATTTCGAACTAACTTCTTAAGTGTAGACATAGCCAATGCTACTGGGATGAAAAGAATTTGTAACTGGTTAGCACCAGCCAGAGGTGGCCTTAGGCAATTGGCGGCCCTAGGTAAAGAGCCTGGGAACTGGGGCTGGCCAAGGCCCTTGTCACTTTTTCCCCCTCACTCTGTCTTGCCCCCTCACACAGGCACCCCTGTTTCCTCTTGTCCTCTGTACTCTGTCCAAGCAAAAGCAATGCCAAATATCACACTAATCATTATTTTATTAAAGTTTATTAATAATATCAATTTGTATGTCTTATAAAAATTCTCTCACTGGCCCCCCAACTGAGAAGCAATTGCAATGTGGTTCTTTACCCAAAAAGGTTGGACACCCCTGCTATAGTCAAACCTTTTTACTCTGCATAGTTTACTGGTGGAATGAGCATCTCTGTAAAGTGGTAGTGGAGTCTCTGATATGCTCAGATTGTTCAGTTTCAGATTCTTCTTCCTCAGAATTACACCCTTTTAAAATCCACCCTGTTATATAGCTAGGGTCTTGCCTTTAAAGTTCAACAAGTTGTACATTAGCTTCCACAAGCATTTACTTTCTAAATATCTAATCTTTAAGGCTAGATATTTCAAAGACAACTTCCTGCTTCCCACAGTCCCCTGGTAGTTTTTCCTTCCCCAGTTAAAAAATAAAATACCAATGACTCTTTGTTGTATCAGAATGTTGAATTTTCAGTTTCAATTTGATTAGCTTAATTATATTTTAAAATCCTTTTTGATTGGGGTGCTTCTTTGGGTAAAATCCCACCTTGAATAGGATCCCTTCAGTTAATGATCCCTTGTACTTTTCTTTTCTTTTTTTTTAAATAATCCCAGTTATTCCTGCTTCCAAAATGTCATAGTTGATTCTTTTCAACAGGAACAGACCAAAAATGGTTTACATTAATTTTAGTTGGTAACTTTAACTGTTTATGTTGCAACAACACATCAGTTTATTATACGTTATTCAAGGAAAGCACAGACACCCTCTATTATATAATTATAGCGGTTTATTAAGGGCTAAAAGGAATTATATCTGGGTAGATTTAGTCTAAGTGTAAAGTAACAGTCACACCATAGAGGAATTAAGAACATTTATAACTAACCAACACCACAGATGTATTTAAAACAGGTGTGCAAGCTCTGAAACTGATTCTCTTCTCACTTGCATCAATTTTACCCAAAAGTAACTCCACCAGTTTTGGTGGTATTACTCTTAATTCAGCTGGTGTGAATGATGGGGGAATCACTTTTTGGTAGAAGTGGCAGAGGTTATGCATTTAACAGGAGAAGACTTTATGTATAATTTTTCATTCTGTGGTAGCACTTAGAATGCCCACTCATGGACCAGAACTTCACTGGGCTTAAGAACTGTAAATAAATTGTAAAATAAACCGACTGTTCTGCCATCTCAAAGAGTTTACAACAGTAGCACCCATGATATTGAAGGGGTTAGCATGAGTCAGCAGACTCCATTTTGGGTCCTGAGACACCATTTCAGGGACCCAGGGTAGTCACATCTCACCTGTCCTCACCATCTCCAGGTCAGTCACATGGGCCCAGAAGCATCAGATGAGGTGATGCACCATATTAGGAAACAACCCTTCCCTGACCAGATGAGGTGACCAGACATAAGGTATACAGCCCCCAACTCTGAATTATGATTGGCTCTGTGCCTGCCTTACCCCTTTTCCTGTAGACTGTACTATAAAACCCATTGTACTGTACCCCTCAGGGAGCTAGCTCCACAAGATCTCTGTAAGGTAATAAAGCATATATATGCTTGTGACCTCCTCTGTCTTTGTGCGTCTTGGGACCACTTGGACTGACTCGGGGACTACCAGAGCTTTGTGCTCTAACAATATGCTAGTTGCTTTCAGACCGGCAAGAATGTCAAGTTGTCACTCTGAGTGACTCCATTTAAGGACATATAGATGTTGATAGACCCAAAGTTGTGATGTTTGCCCCTTGAGGAAACATGAACAGATATCTGGGAGAGGGGTACGGACAGATGGCTCAGATGTTCTCCACATTCTCAGCTTTCTTAAAAACCCATCTATAGCCATTATGGTTACACAGAAAACCTTCAAAATACGAAGCAAATGTATTTGACGCAAAGAAGTCTGCCTTAGTTTTTGCAGATCCTAAACCCATTGCTCTGAAGATAAACAGCTCTATTCACTTAAAGTGGTGCAAATGATGATGCTTTAAACCTGAACACCTTGTTAACTATTTCACTGTTCAGTCTATGTAAGGAGAGGAAGTAACACATTATGAAGATGTGCATAAGCCTATGCTAGTGCTGAGGGACTAACTGATGGGGCACTGAAGATGTCCAAGTGAAGATAACCAGGGAGTTTTTAACAAACGGTGGGTTTGAGGAGCAGGGTGAAAATTGTTTTACATTTCATTTTTCTGGAGAGGCTTAGGTTTCAAGTGACTGGGTGGGAAAGGAACAATAATTAACAGTTTAGAGAGAAAGAATTACCATGTTTAAATCTCCAATTGATCTAGTTGAGGCTAGTTCTACTGACAGAACACGCACAGAAAACTTCCCGTCTTACTCATTTCTTAATTTAGATATTGTGTGTGCAAGGTAAAGTGGCTGACAGCTTTAAAAGAGTTATGTCACCTAAATTCTCTTATATGGCTTCAACTAGTACTTTTATTTTTATAACTCACAAACCTCCCTTCCCATTTATCTATCTCAGCCTCTCTCCAACAGTTCCATCAGGAAATCCTGCAGTATATCAGACTCAACATGGCTAAGACCGAGCTACTTGTCTTTTCTACTAAGCCCTCCTTCTTCTGTCACCATTAACATATAAGAGGAATATTACACTTTCTACCATGCTAGGGTTACTATCATCATGCTGTCTCTTAACAATGCAGGGATCTTCACCTTCTCATGACCTCCAGTTAGCAAGTGACTGATTTGAAACCTCTCCCACAAACCAGCCCTATTTCTTCCTTCCTATCCCAGCCTCTTCTTCTGAATGGAGAGCACCAGCACTTGCTTCTGATATTGACCATAACATTGCCTTGGTGTGACAGTGTGAAACTGAACTGATTATTTTAGTTTCACTGCCAGCTAGATCTGGCTGCGAGATGGATTTTTCACCCATAGAAAATTTCAGTGAAATAACAACAGCTACTTCAAAAACTGTCACAGAATGTCAACCTTTGGCAAAAGATTGGAAAGCAAAGATTTTCAGTTGAAAACCAAATCATTCAGATTTGGAAGTATAGTCACAGTACTTCCTGGGAGCTTTAGTTTGGGTACCTTATATCCCCATTCTCCAAGGTGGGTCCAGCTCCTTCATTAAATTCCAACTCCCATGATGTACCAACAGCTCCTTTCTTGCTGAGCCACAAAGTGGGAGTCCAACTGTTGCAGTGCTTCATGGAAAGATCTTGGAGATTAGTAAAACTCTCCAATTAAAAAAGTAATTAAGCTTTTGTGGATTTTTCAAATTCAATATGTATAAATGATATATATTTTTTTGCCCTTTTTTTAAAAAAAAATAGAAGCTTAAGTTAGGCACCCAAACTTCATATTTTAGTACCAAGCAATGGGTTTAATTTTTAAAACTATTAAGCCCCAGCAGCCCCTATTGACTTTACAGGGTAATGCTGAGTGTTCAATATTTTTGAAAATTAGGCCACATAGTTAGATACAAAAATATGGGCTTACATACCCATTTAAAATGTTTTAAGGTTTATTTTCACTACAACAAGGATTAGAAACATTTCTTTTAAAAAAAATGAAAGCTTTGGTTTTGGACCACAGTTCTTCATCCGATGGTCAATTCCATGGCAAACTCTGAATTGAAACATTAGTAAAGAATTCTCACTTTGTCCAAAGATTTTTCAGGCCTCCCTAGACACCTAGTACACAGTACTTCCATTTCTGGTAGGATTAGATCACACATTCTCCTGAACTCAGAAGGAACTCCGAAGCTCTGCATGAAGGAAAATTTAGATTAGATATTTGGAAACACATTCGAACTATAAAAGTAGTTAATTTTGGAATAGGCTTCCAGTGGAGGCTGTGGAAACCCCATCACTGGAGATTTTTTATGAACAGGTTGGACACAGGTTTGGGATGGTTTAAGTTTATTTGGTCCTGTCTTACTGTGCTTGACTTAATTTGGGAGGAGATAGATTAAACCTTTACACCTAGGTAAAGGAGGTGCCTCCTGTTCTAATAATAATTCCCTAACTGGCTGTAAAGAAACAATGCCTGAGGGTGCAGCTGTCACATATCTGAGGTATGCTTCATCTGGTCCCTTTCTGATCTCTTAGTGTTCCCCACCAAAGTGTTTGGCCTTTCTTTGCCTTCCCTATCTTGGCGTGGAATCGCATGATGTTGCCACTCTTAGACCGGAACCCAAGAATGCTACCCTATGGAAACCAGACACTTATCACACTGACTCAGTTTCAAGCAGAAGCCTTTCTTCTTTCAGCACCTCTGTCCAGGGATACTGGCCAACAGCCTTCTTGAAACAAAATGTATGTGTAAGGCAGGCTTAGGAGCTGTGCCTAACAGCTTCTGAAGGGGAGCAACTAATCTGCATGGGTCCTGTATTAGCATGGTATTCGCATACTCAGAACAGGGCATAGTGGGTAATGGTATTTGGGGTAATCTGATCACAAATCTGCCTATATCTGTAATTCTACTGAAGAGAAATATGAAATACTGTCTGTTGTGGTATGCTATTCTCTGCTTGTTCCAAATCTGTCTGGGTTAATTAAAGAGTAAAAGCAAGCCTTAGTTAAAAAAAAAAAAAAGGCTTGTAAGAAAGGCCACTGGCTATTTTAGCCTGAAAAAGAAAAGAAGGGATGGGGTTTGCATTAGCTCCTTTTGGAGCAAAAATGTTGGAGGCACTACTGTCTCACCCCAGCCTCCCTAAAAATGATAGATCTGGCTGGGCTTCTTTGAGGCCCCCTTTTGTTATGTTAAGGACAGTAGGTGTTTGCAGCTAATTAATGTTTAAGAGCTGACATCACGAAAGGCAAACTCTCTGGGCTGAGATTACAAGAGAGAGAGGGAACTCCTCTTCTCTGAGCTGAAATTACTGAAGAGGAGCAGCAGATGGAGGGACCAGCAGGCAGAGCCAATGGGTGGTGAGAGTGGGCAGCATGAGAGACTGGTGGGTGGAGCCAGCAGATGGTTAGTGCAGGCAGTGGCAAACTGGGTGGTGTGAGCAACCGGTGGGCGGAGCCCCTGGACAGCGGACAGAGCCAAGGGATGGTGTCATTGGATGAAGTGAGTGGCCAGTAGGTGTCATCAGCAGACTGCTGGCGTGAAAGACACTCCCTGCAAAGCCTAAGATTGGTTTGGAGCCTAGTTAGTACTGATTCTCCAGATCAGTACCAGTTTTGCCATTAAGTTATGTTCTGTTATATGGTGGGGGTTGTTGGGAACTTTGCTCTATACTGACTAGCTAGATCAGCATTGATTTCTGTTATTTGGCTTTTACACTCTGTTTTGCTACTACTAAAGTTCTGTTTACTACACTCAGGCTCATGCATACAAGTGGGGAAACCTTACCGCTTTGGGGTGCCCAGGAAACAGTGCAAGATTCCCAGAAATCTGGGTGGGGGATCGAGCCATTTGGTGGTGCTACATTATTGGGAAACCCCTAGGTGTAGAACCCAGCCCTTGTTCTGCCAGCCTGCCTTGGCAGAAGGGTTACATATGCATTTAGCAATTGGAACAAAGCACCAGAAAAAAAGCCTTTTCAAACAACAAACAGCCTAGATGCATATCTAGTCTCATGCAAATCTTATATTTGATTACAAACTAAGATAAGTAATTTTTTCTCTTCAGTTACAGGACAGGAGAGAACTAAATTAGCATTTCTTTTGCCAGCCCTATTTCTCCTGGGAGTATGAGAGTCTCAGTGGGCTTCTCTCAATCAGACCTACCTTAGTTTAAACTGGTTTGGGTGCTCTCCACAATAACATGAGGGGCCCCCTGAGGCTACTAGCGCATTGTCTTTTAATGAGTACAAGCCTTAATTGTAATCTAGTAGCTGACTTTTACAAATGGTCTCCTCACTCTTTCTCCTCCCACCTAAGAACATAAAAACACAATTACCCTGGCTGCCATTAATAATTTAGGTTTTACCCATAAAATCTAACACAATATCACAATTACAGCTTTTCAACTGAAGGAAAACATAGCAATATCTCAGGTAACACTGTGTGGTAAAGCAAGTATGGGAAAATGGTAACTTGGTACATTGCAGCTATTACACTGTGTCTGAGCACTAATGAGTTCCACTGTCCATATTTTATTTTATAAAATAATGCTAATTTTTACAATTGTAACCCCTGGGGGTCTTACGGAGCATAGTTCTTTTAAATCTTTGCCCTGTGGGAGAGGGACTGATTGTTGAGGGAGGAAGGTGTGGAGCTGAGGAGGGGCGGCTTCAGCCGGAGGCCCTGAGAAGAAAGCAGCAGAGAGAGGCCCTACCTAAAGCCAGGGAAGACGGGGCAACTGACCTGGGATGCCAGGCCAGCACCCACAGAAGGACACTGCTGGGGAGAGTTGCCCAACGACAGAGCAGGATCCAGTGACTGGCCATCTGGAGCCGTGGGACCGTGAGTACAGGGCCTGGGACTCAGGGGGGAGGTTGAAGTTGGGGAGGGTGTCACTCTGGGTTCGCAGAGAGTGGCATCAGAGGATTTTTTGCTGCAAAAGTGCTGGCACCAAAGACAAGGAGTTGCTGGACTGAACACTGGACTGGAACTGTGCTGGGACTCCTGAACTCATGGTGCAGATACAAAGCTCACATCTGCCTCCAGCCTGCTGCATTGTTGGGCCTTGCAGGGCCCTGTGTTAGCTGTTACTCTATGTTACTGCTGCCCCATCTCTCCTGTTGGTTTCCCCTTTGCACCTCTGTAAATAAACATTCCCCATTTCCATAATCCCTGCACTACCCCAATGTGTGTGTTGTCCCTCGGGGGTTTTTGGAACAGGTGCCCCTGGGGCAAAGGGGCTCTCCTTGCTGTGTCCCTGCACACGCCCTTCTCTGGTCAGAGCTGCCTGCCAGGCAGATTATCTGGCCACGTGGGTGTTACACAGTGTTGCATACTATATTTTTGTAGTTCTCTTTTCCTGATTGATATGTTTGAGTACTGAATGTTATATATATTGGCTATGTTAACTTTGAGCTATTTTAAATATACTCAGTTAAAAAGCTGTGCTGCATATAGTGCCATTGTGACTTTGTACATTACCCTTGTGCAAACTAAGGCCATTTTAAATCTAATCTGGTCAGTCTGGGTGACTAGTCAAATAGGTTTCCTCCTAGACCCACTGTACCTGGGAGTTCCCTTGATGGGCCGTCAGGAGGATAATGTTTTTGCAGACACCCAGTCTGGGATAGCCTTAGAATTAAATCACTTGGACTGCACATAAAACAAATAGATTCCAATTTCTAATACAGATATGATACCCACATATAAACCATATAATTATTCCTAGCAGATTACAGCCTTCCTATTGATACCAAATATGGCATATCAGATATGAACTATTGCAAATGTGAAATATTAATATGAAAAAATAATCACACAGTCCACTAGACTCAGACAGTGTCACACAGGGTACCTAGCTGTTTAGGAAATTTTGAATACTGAGGTTGAACTGCACTAGCTCAAAACCAAATTGATCAAGTGTAAACACTTCAGGTACTTGTGCAATACCAGATTTTTTTGCCGTATAATTGGTCATATGTTTTGGATTATCCCTGCCACAAACTGCAGTGACAGTGCAGAACTGAGTACACTTGGAATTTTATGAAGCATTTCATAAGTAAAAAATATTTTAAACCATTATTGTAATTTATTCTTCTGACAAGGGATCATGCAACCCATAGTATCAAAATGGATAAATTACAGCACTATCATACGTCCTGTATTTTGACAGAGGAGTTGTTTTTATGAAAAACAGATTTCTGCCATTAAAAGTAGAATAGAACAGATTTACAGTTTCATGGAGTTTTATTGGAAAAATGTGAAAACAACAGTTTTACAATGTGCTTAGTTTGTGGCCTAGTTTCCTTCTAAGAGTTATTGCAATCCAGCAGAGTATACAATTCTCATTCCACACGCCAGTGGTATTCAAAGCAACAACTAGGGGCACTTGAAATCAGTGCTCCAATACAGTCTTTCATCAATAGGGGTTCTGGTACTAATCTACTTATTGTAACCACTAGTTCATTTTTCCTACAGAACTTCACCTCCCAGTAGAGACAGTGCTTCCAGTTAATGCCAAAATAGCTGCATCAGTTTAAGATCAAGGGATCTATAGCATTTCAACAGCTGCCATGACAGACAAGCCAACTGCATAGTCATCAAGCTGTGCAGAACCCCTGTGAGTGTGGTATTTGGAATGTGGTATCTGTAATTGAGCATCACATAGGAGTTCTTTTGTGCTTAGGAAAGCTGCCTGACTGACAAATTCAAAACCCAAAGTTCTCTATGTGGGCCTGATCCAAAGTTCACTGAAGTCTATGAAAGCTGATTGGTGCTCAGTACTTTTGCAAATAAGGGCACTTTTTAAGTGTCTAAACATGTTCTTAGGCACCTAATTATAGACACCCCCTAGTTTGGTTTTCAGAACAGCTCAGGTGATCTAACTCAGTGCTCAACCACTGTGTCGAGACACATTAGTGAGTCACTATACAGTGGTAAAATTTCTCCTCGAGACTGGGGGAGGAAGGATTCAGTCTGGCAGGGCCTGAACAGTGTGTCCTGTAGGGTTGTGGATACCACCAAGCATGTTGCAATATGTGAAATGTTGAAAACCGCTGAAACTTCTATCCCATTGAAGTCAGTAATAAAATTTTCATTGAGCTCAATGGAAACTGAGTCAGGCCAACACTGCGAGATTTTGAAAAATCTCATCCTCCATGTTTGGAAAACTTAGCCAAAAGTAACCAAAGGCAGAATGAGTCCTTGAAGGTCATTGTCTGAGAGTCATGTGGCATGTAAGCAAAAAGTGATTGCAACTTCAGACAAATAACTACTTGTTCCACTGCAACGATATAAATTTTACAGTGTATTAACTAAATTTATATAAAACTAGACTAGAATGAATATTCTGGAAGAATTGCTTCCTAACCAGGCTCTTCAAAGAATTATTTGATTTGACTATAACTTTAAAAGTTAGGGACTGTGTTTTCAGAAGTTTAGCAAAGCGTTTGGGATACAAAATTACTTTTTAAAAATTCACACACCAGATCTTTGTTCTTTAGCTTGTTATGATTCTAGACATACAGTAATATATGCCAAAAAGAAAAATCACCCCCAAATTGATTATTCAATTCACTATACTTTGATTATAATCACTCTTTGTAAAAATAAAGTTGAGTAGGTGCTGTGCTTTGCAATGCATAGCCAAGCTTTTATTTAGCTGTATTTTCTTAATGCTGGATTGAAACATACTCTGAAATTGTGTGCGGTAGTCAATCTACAGTGACTGTTTTCACCCTGAAAACAGAGCAAGGGAAAAAACTGCTGAGATTAAACAACAATACAATGTCACCCTGAGCACAAGGCTTCATTTTGCCCTCAATATAGGTCAAGCTTGATAGGTCACTCACTGAGTGACTTGAGCTTTTTCAAATACCTTATAGCAAAATCCTCCAGGCAGCCATTCAGATTCCAGAAACATGTAGAATCCCTGGCTGTTTTGTTTCTGAGGCATAAGACTTAACCATTCTATATTTGTTATTTAGTCATTTTAAAAAGGAAATGCATGTACAATATCACGAGCAGAACAAATCCTAATCAGAGGTGACAGAATCATAGGTAATGCAGAGAACTCTAGTTAGCATCCTGAAATTGAGTGGGCAGCAGGGCCATAGGTGCTTTCTTTCTGAGTTTATTTCTACTGTGATGCCTCCATACCTTCTACTCCATTTCCTTATGCCTGTTACATAGATTTCAAAGCCAAAAGGGACCATTATGATCACCTAGTCTGACCTCCTGTAAAACAGAGGCCAGAGAACTTCCCTAAAGTAATTCTCATACTATATATTTTAGAAAAACACCCAATTTTGACTTAAAAATTATCTCTGATGGAGACACTCCATCACAACACTTGGTAACTTATTTCAGTGATTGATTGCTCTCAATTTTAAAATCTTATTTGCAATTGGAATTTGTCTAACTAACGTCCAGCCATTGGATCCTGTTATACTTTCTATTATACCAAAGATTCCCTTATTAAATATTTGTTCCCTATATAGATAATAATAGACCATAAATCACATCACCTCTTTACCTCTGCTTTATTAAACTAAATATTTATTTATAAAAAGACCGAGTTCTTTGAGTCTATAACTACAAGGCATGTTTTCTAATCCTTTATTTGTTTGCATGGCTTTTCTTTGAATTTTCTTCAGTTTATCAACCTACTTTTTGAACTGTGGGTATCAGAATGGGACATCATATTCCAGCAGCAGTCAGACAGTGCCAAAGAGAGGTAAAATAACCTCTCTACTCTTACTCCATATTTCCCTCTTTATACATCCCAGGATGACACTAACTGTTTTGGCCAGAGTCAGACTGGGAGCTCATGTTTATCTGACTAACCACCACAAATCCAAATCTTGTTCAGAATCATTGTCATGGGAAACAGGGTCCCCCATCCTGCAATTATGGCTACAGTCTTTGTTCCTAGATGTATACATTTACATTTAAACATATTTAAATGCATATTGCTTATTTGTACCTAGTTTACCAAGTGAACCAGATTGTTCTGAATCTTTGTTATTTACCACTCCCCCAATTTGTGGGTCAGCTACAAACTTTATCAATGATGATTTTGTTTACTCCTCCAGGTCCACAGGATCTAGAACTGGGTGCTTTATTAATTTTATATTGCTCCTGTTTTTCAATAAAATGTCACATGACACCAAGTCTAATACTTTCTAGAACTGTAAATATATCACACCTACACTATTACTTTTATCAACCAACCTTGTACTCTCATTAAAAAAAAAGTATCAAGTTAGTTTGACAGGGTAAGCCCATGTTGAATTGCATGAATTACATTACACTGTTCTGGTACTTCATTACTTTTCATTGCCTTAGGGTTTTAGGGTATTCTTTTAGTTCTCATATTGCATCAGCTTTAGACAACCACAATTCTCAACAGTTTCTAAGAAAGAAAGAGAAGGAATTGAATCTGATCAAATGCTGTTAATCAGATCCAACTTATGGAATATGATAAAAGTTATTCCGAAGCATCTGACAAAGTGGGATTTTCTCCCACGAAAGGTCATGCAAAAAATAAATCTGTTAGTCTTAAAGTGCCACACGACTCCTTGGTTTTTTTTGCTGGACTAGACTAACACGGCTATCCCTTTGGAAAAAGTTATTCCAACATTATTTAGCATTAGGACATTTTCTAGAAGCAGTGTGAATCCTCCCATATTTTTAAGGAAAGTGTGAGAATGGCAGAGTATGCTGCCTGTTTTGTCAAACCCTTTTTCCTGTTATTGGATCTCCCAATCACTCCATTTATCCCTCACTCTTCCTTACATTTAAATAACAAAGTGCTAGCCATAAGGCCAACATTTTCAGGTCTAATATTTTGATCACTAACAAAGCACTCAGCAGCAAGGCAGTGACACTCATGGATGCACATTTTTAGCATAGGCTTTGTATAGGGTCACTGCTGCTATTCTACAATCATCTTGCTGTCCCACTTCAGTGCAAAGCCAGAGTGGTGGTATTTTAAATGAATAAAATACTAACCCTTTCATATTTTAAATTTACAAACATTTATTAAAATCCTTTAGCATTACAAATCCCACAACCATGACAGATGACTGCTAGAATGGGCAGATAAAAATAAAACTATGAATTTGCACATTAGAAAGAGTATATATCCTTCCACTGTAATAAAATTGGACATCTCTGTTATAATCTATAAATATACATCACAAACAGCTATTCCAAAAATTCAGACTAAGTAGCACTCTTGCCAACACAGCGTCAGCAGAGAGGTCAAGAAGTAGCTAAACTAAGAACCTGAACTATTCTCCTTAAGATGGTCCTTTCAGACAGGGTCTGAGGAGTATTGATGAGGGAAGCTCATACTCCTATTACCCACACTACTGCCATGCTATGGCTATTGCCCAGGCATGCTGGCCAGAGGATTCTGGTTTCTAGGACATTCAGACTTTTCATAATCATTCCATATGTATAAAAAAGAAAACAAGATACAAACTCAGAAAAAAAATCAACACAATTCTAGGAACTAAAAGCCAGTTGTATATGACTCCAGATGGTTTAAGGCACCAGCATAAACAATGGCTGCACTGGAGAAATCATGAAAATACTGCAGATGTAATTAACGTTCTAATGTAACTAGATTTACGAGGCCTAGGTTATATGTACTTGGGCAAAATAGGAATTACTTATACTACTTTGAATGAATCCTGAGAAGTGTAATCAGCTTGAAGATTCCAATAAAAACATTTCCTCACCCTAGAAGTCACTAGCAAAGCAACCATGTGATTTGTTTCGTATCGGCCTCAGGATTTTTCATCAATAAGTGCAATTTCAAAATGTTTAAAACAATGAACCACTACTGCCTTCATTCTGGAAAGAAAGTGGTCATGAGTATCCTAAGCCTTACTAAAAATGGTGCATTGCCAGAGAATGAAGTACTCTGCATCTCACGCAATATGGGGGGAGTCTAATTTATATAAAGGAAAACAATATAAAAAGGAAGAAGTACATAAATCCATGAACAGGACCAGATTAGCCAGCCAGGGGGCCTGGCACTGCCCCCGACCCTCCCACTTGGGGCCCCAACCATGCCTGGGTTCCCACTGCAGAACTCTAGTCAGTCTGCAGGGGGGGAGTCAGTCGGCGTGAGGCACAGCAGCCACGATACAGCCCCCCAGGGGTCACCAGGGCCCTGGAGAGCTGTTCTGGGCCAGAGCAGAGTCTGTGTCAACCAGTCCTGCTGCCCTCCTAGGTGGAGCAAGGAGGCGCTGGCCCACCCTGCCCTATCCTGTCCCCAGGAGCAGACCAGACAGCTCAGGGGCAGCGTAGGAGCTCAGAGCCTGGCCTCTGCCTCCAGAGCCCTACCTCCCTTCCCATAGTGCCATCAGGTAAGGAACACTCCTTCCTGCCAGCACTGAGCGGGGCAGGGGACTGCCAGATTACTTTAGGGGTTTTAGGACTCCCCTTTTGGCTGTGGCCCAGGGTTTAAGCCCCTTTGATAATCCGTCCTGTCCGTGAAAACAAAATTTATATCCTGGATTGCTTAAGGTATTGATTAGCCAAAGATTTATTTTTGTATATAGTTATGTATCATTGTTTTAAAGTCAGTAAGGGCAAATAGGGCCTGATTCTCATCATAGTTACAGCCATGCAAATGCTGGACACCAATCAAGTTAAATTGGTGGGAATCAGAATCAAGCCCAAAATATATTAAAAACAATCAATTATTTAAAAACGTAATTCTGCTACCAAAAAATGAATTATGAAATTCAAGATTTGTTAGAATGAGCAATACACAACATTTTTCTAGAAACATCTGTTGCAGTCAAATTAAATGTAACATTGTCTGTAATTATATCTACAAAAGATTCATTCAAACACTTGTGCAACTGACTCCTGAGCTGTGTGCACAATGAATTTTTCTACAGTACCAGGTGATTTGTGGTTTGAGAAGGTTCAACTGAAGGTCACTGAATCCAGGTAATATGAGCAAGAGGGGATACAATTTATTTAGCTGTACGGGAAGAGGCAGATCAACCCTCATTTAAAACTGGTGCTATACAAAGAAGCCTTTGAAAATTTAAGTTTGTTAAGTATCACAAATTTAAATTTCACTGCACATATGAAAGCATAAATTTGATTGAATTCCTAAAGGCATTTTAGCCTTTGCTACCCATTTTGAAGTGAGTTTTCTTTCATATAGCTCAGCTAATCAGCCACCAGTAGTAGCTTCATTTGGAAATATTTATTGAAAATACAAGTGATTGACACAGAACAAATAAAATGGCCTACATTAGGGAAATAAAATGTATTAGTTAATATAGTTTTAAAATAATGTAAAACATATATTTTAATAGTAAGACCAAAGACCTCACATCTCCCTTTGGATATGCAAGTGTTACTCCCATTGACCTCACTGGAGCTGTGTCTGTACATCTAAATGCTGAACTGGGGTGTAGGGAATAGAGTAGTGCCAGTAATCATAATCTTACTCTAATGCTGAAATTAAAAGAAACAAAACAAACAGATGAGAAAAGTAAATAAAACTCCAAACATCAGTTAAGAATATCTTTGTTTTCATTATGATATAGAGCGAATGAGAATAAAGTTAAAACATTGTCTATTTCTAGAGTAATGTAGAATAAACTGATTCTTTTTTTTTTTTTTTTGGTCATTCATAGGTGGCCAACAAGCTAGCAAATTCACCAAGTTTCAGATCCAAGATTGCTCTTCCCACCCAGTACGGAGAATTACACTTCAACCATGTTAAAGCATTTTGGGGGTTGTGTAGCTCAGCAGTAGTCTTTTTCTTTGGAGCAGCCCATAAGCTGGAGTACTTTATGAAATTTCTGTTGATAGCCGTGTTGCTTTAAGTCAGCTGACTGGGGCCAAACAATAAAGACTAGTCTCTCAGGTGCTTATCTACCATGATCACATAACAGGTACTAATGCCAGTTAGGGACAATGTTAGAGAAGGCAAAAAGAAAAAGAAAAAATATATCAAGGCCAGGTCTATACATCTAAAAAAATTAGGTTGACTTAGCTACACCTCTCAGCTATGAAAATATTATACTTTGGACACTATTGAAACCTCCACCCATTGATGTAGGACACATCTGTGCTACAGCATTACAGCAGCAGTGTTGCACTTCCGTAACTGAGTTATTGTACTGGCTTTTGTAGACATACCTTATCACAGGGGTTAAAGTAAGGTGAAACACCATTCCAGGGCCCACTATTTTTAGGGGTTCAACATTCCAGGGCCCCTAAAAATAGAAAATGGAGCCA
Organism: Podocnemis expansa; assembly: GCA_007922195.1. Classification (NCBI taxonomy): domain Eukaryota; kingdom Metazoa; phylum Chordata; order Testudines; family Podocnemididae; genus Podocnemis; species Podocnemis expansa. The sequence goes on along the minus strand of ML682176.1, from coordinate 1,049,571 downwards.
GAATGCTGTGTTCCAGGGCTCACTGGTTAAAAACAGCTGGCCCCAGAACACAGCATTCTGGCTCCATTTTCTATTTTTAAGGGCTCCAACGCTGAGCCCCTAAAAACAGCAGGCCCTGGAACAGCATTCTGCTGCATTCTGGGAAGGACGGGAGCTGCCACAGCCCGGGCTGAGACTCCAGCCTGGGCCTGCTCTGACTGAGCATGCTCAGAGCCTCACTAATTTGGTATAACACTGTTACTAGCTGACAACTGGGGCCAGGTTCTGGGAAATTCAAGGGAGGTGTGTGTGGAGAGGTTAGGGAAACCCCTGGTTCAGGGATAGGTGAGCCCTCCTGGTGGGGAAAGGGCACAGGGAGGGGGGTTGGTCCAGGGCAGCAGGGGAAGACGGCGTGGTATGGAGGGGTACTGGGGAAGGGTTGGGGAACCAGCGGCAAGATGGGGCTCAGGGCAGTAGCTGGGGTGGAGGATAGGTGTGCAGAGGGCAGTAGCTGGGGTGGGGGAAGGTGGCCCACACCAGTGTGAAGGGGGCCCACCAAATTATACTTTAACCCCTGCCCTATCACATACAAAATTAAGCTAGCAAGATTAGCCCAGTATTATTTTTTCCACAGGTAGGAAAAAGGGGTAGAGGCTGAAGCTATGAAAATTCTGAGGATTATATTCTTGTAGATTTTTTAAAATGGTAAATACTGAGAATTTAAACTATTCCTAACCATCAAGTTGTGCACACTAGCTACCTGTGTAATCAGAGGACCTTTTTGCTGTTCTCCTATTGTTTTCACCTACTGTTTATTTCAGTCACTTACTGAGTAGGGCCTTTAATCAGAGAGTAGAAGCTGTATCTTCAGGGGTTAAAGTATAAATTAGTGGGCCCTGGAACCCTCCTAACTGGTTGGGCCTCCTTCCCATACCCCAGCTCCTGCCCCCACCTGCCTCCACTGCATCCCAGCTCCTGCCCCCCCAAACAGGAGGCACCCATTTTCCTATCCTGCAATACAGTTTGTGCCCCCCACTTCCCCCCCCCCCCCCAGGTTCCTGCCCTCATCCCAGATACTGCCTTCAGCCCCTATCTAGCCACAGCCCCCCCAAAGGCCCTGCAGTGCCATGCCCGCTTTCCCTGCTGCCCCAGGACAACCCCCATCCCCACGCCCTTTCCCTACCAGGTTGGCTCACCTGCCCCAACCCCATCCCAGAGCCTCTTACATGCTGCAGGGCAGAGTAGCCTTGGTCCTGCCCCAGCCTGGCCTGAGGCTCTGGCCTGAGCTGGCTCTCAATGAGCATGCTCAGAGGTTAAGATCTCGCAGCTCCCAGCTGGCCAGAACACAATGGAACGCGTTTCTAGGACCTGCTATTTTTAAGGGTTCCACATTTGGGGGGCCCCTAAAAACAGAAAATGGAACCAGAACTCTGCATTCTGGGGCCTGCTATTTTTATACGGTGGGCCTCAGAATGCACCATTCTGGTTCCATTTTCTATTTTTAGGGGCCCCAGAACACAGAGCCCCTAAAAATAGTGGGCCCCTGAATGGTGTTCCACTGCGTTCCAGCCCACTTTAACCCCTGTGTATCTTCTAATGTGTTTGTACAGTGCTTAACAAAATGAGACCTTGATCTACTTTGGGGTCTTAAAGAAAGATCACAGCAAACAGCAATAACTTAATAATTGAATTGCCTCCATCTTTGTGCCCTGCTTAGCTAAGTACCTGGTCAGAGATTATGAGACAAAAGCTGTTTTTCCACTAATTCTTCTCTTGACTCCTCTTCAGTGGCTTTGTCAGAGATACCACCCTTGAAACTGCTGTGAAAACTGCTTATGGGTCACTAGTATTTCTTTTCAGTTTGTAATATTTATGACATCATCAAGACTACAGTGTGTGCTCAAAAATACATTGCAGATGCCCACTCTTCAGTGGCAAAGCACAGACCATGGGTTCTCAAACATTTTCATATTATGGTTTACATCTTCTATTCAAAGTTATATTAGGAAAGTAATCTCTCTTTATCTATCATTTTATCATATTTGCAGCCAGAAACAAGGAACAGAGACAGAATTATGTGATCATCCAGGTCTCTTTGGACCACAGACCACAGTTTGACAACTAAGTGACTTGACAATTTATACCCCTGTATTCATCCCTTGCAAACTATTATAATAAACTTGGTAAAAGTATGCCTTCTGAGGTATCACTGGAAAACTCATAACTTGCTAGTCAGCGTTGTGCTGATAAATGTTTATAGTAACACAGCATGGAAATTTATAAGGAGTTAACTGAGGAGTGGCCAAACCAATTCCCCAGAGAAAAGAGGAAGCTAATGCTCCAGCAAGGTATACACAAGATAAAGGGACCATTACATGGTAACTGGCTATTCATTGGCAAGAAAACAGGCATGGGCAAAATATCTAGATCTGACTTGGGCTGAGATTGCAAGCTTGTCCCCCTTTTGATGAGGAAGGTGGTGACGAATACAGCTTCTCCCTCCCAGTGGAGTGGGCTAAAAAAATTGATAAAAACAACACTCCTGTTTTACAGGCCCCAGCACAGACCCCAGGCTGCTTCTGCTGTGCATGCAATACAAGCAAAATATAGTATTTGTTTTGTTTTTCCTCATTTGATGCTATCTGATAGCTTACTTCTGGTTTCACAGGGTGTTCAGTTGGCCAGTCAGTTCATAACTCCGGTGTTTGTACCTTTGAGGTTCTACTATATCTTGAGGATTTAGACAGCAGAATCTTATGAGAAAAAAGAACCAACAGAACCAACTATGTGATTAATGTCAGTCCTGTCCCCTCAGGCTGACTGAGGTCACTGGACTATCCACATATGGTGACTCTGGAAGTAAGATATAAATAAAGTGAGAAACTGGCCCCGTTTAGTCAATAAACCCATTGAGCCTGACACAAAAAGAAATAAAATGTTAATAAGACCCTTGTTTACTGTTACAACATTAAATTGGTAAAACACTTGAAATGTCAAATATTAAGTCAAGTTTTCATTAACAATACTTCATATTCCCTTCAGATGTAAAAAGTCTTTTGTAACAGAAACCCCAGCTTCACAGTCTTTTAGAATGATATTTAAGATGCTTGTAACTATCCTTTTTAAAGAAGAAAGAGAACATGTTAATTTAGATGGTCTGGAGTGGTTGTTGTCATTGAAGTCTGATCCTGTTTCCTTTAAGACACAATGAGACAAACAGACTAAGGAGGACAGAAAAGAATAGGAGAGAATATGCTACAGTCTGACAAGGAACCAACAAAAGAAGAACGTCAACAAATTGGCAGGAATTCAGCAAAGAGCAATTTAAATGATTGGACAGAGTGACTTAAGAAAAAAATAAAACTATAAAAATAAATTGGCCAAATGAGGACTAAATGTAGAGGGAGACTGCTACAATATCTGGAAACTGGAAGCACCAACAAAAGACGGTATTTGTTTAGAACAGTTCAATAAAACATCTAGATGTAATTGGATTAAATTGATTGAAGGAACATTTAGTAAAAATTCTATACAGTGAGATCCAATAGGTTGTGGAAATATCTCCCAAGTGAAGTAGTGGAAACCCCATTGTTTCAGTAATATACAGAATTGTTTGGACAAAGCTGTGGAGAACATACACTAAAAAACAGCCCTCAGTGGTGCGGGTGGAGAAGTGGACTAAATGCTTTCAACAGATCATTTCCATCATTTGTTTTTGTGATATGTTAATGAATAACTTTAAGTTACCTCCTTGCAGAATTCAGCTAACAATGCTTTTTCTTCACCCATTCAGTTTCATCTATCTTCATATTTTCCCTATGTCTATCATAATTTCACTCTCTGCCAGGGACTTTAGTTCACCTTGTTGAAAAGGCAGCCACAGAACATCCATTCTCTCTTCACAGAAATTGGTTCATGTTCTCCTCAGAGGGCTCTGCCTCAAAACCATTCAAAGGCAAAATAAAAACCAATGGTGAGTTCATTTGGCTCAGACCTTTTAGGAGAAATTTTGCAGGGCCTGCCTCCTTCTTCGTCTCTGTTTATCTGAGAAAAAGGAAGGGTTTAAATAGACACTTATTTTCCAGTGTCTCATCACAGCTCAAGACACACACTGCTGCCAGAGGAAACTATATTTACCAGTAACTCTGCTCCCTTGTGCCTAAGGATAGCCCAGTTGGGAACTACCTTGAACAAGATTTGTCTCTCACCACTGAGGTCAGCCTTGCGTGTGAGGCTCCAGTCTTTGGCTTTTAGAACAGACCATTATAGACCGACCCCACCTGGCCTTCCAGAGACCACTTCCTCCCCCTGTTTTAAAAAAGGCAAACTGGAAAATGGGGTTACCTTGGTCAAAGAGGATTCCTTACCAAAACTGTAAAGGCTAGTACACCATCTCTAAGTTATCTTTAAGGAGAATTAATATAGATTGAACACAGATAGGCCAGATTTATACCCCAATTTATCACTTGATAACTAGGACTACAGCTACACTACAACATTTACACTTGTAGTGCTTGTGGTGAAGCCAAAGGCATATCTTATTGCTACAGGGAAAGAGCTTCTTCTTCTGTGAAGTAGCACTGTCTATACCAGTGTTTAGGTTTATATAATTTATATTGCTTAGGAGTGCAGATTATGAACACCACTGTGCAACATGCTTTACACTGAAGTCTTCTGTGTTACAGAGGTCTAAGAAAGGTAATCTGACTTCATTATTGCTTTCATTTCCAATTAGTATATGTATTTTCAAGCTTTCTGGATTTTTTCTTTAAAGTACGGATCAATTCAAACATCATGTGACCTAACATAGTTTTATATTAGTGTCTTGGGAAAATTAGATGGAGTGATAACATACAACAAAGAAGGGCAGATGCTCAGCACACACCATGCTTCCAATACCAGAGACACCTAGCATGATGCATCAGAGAAACCAAATATTAACATACTTTAAAAAATTAGAAAAAGGTGTAATAGAAAAATATTGCCTGGTCATTCAAGCAGTAGAAGACATTACTCTTTGGTGAAAGGATAGAAAAGCTACTTAGACAAGCTACTTAGAATGAGAAATAATGACAAAAGTTGTTGGCTCTGGGATTATAGCAATAAAGCATTAGCCCAGTAGAGATGAGGCTGTAACAGAACACATAATCAAGTCTCTTTTTACCTCTCCCTCCATTTTCCCTTCCTGGTTGCTTTCTAATAACCGACTGAACCAGAACATCCTGAAAACTTGATTCAGTTCAGATTCACATTTGAATCTGCACCTGAAATCCATGACTCAGGCTACTCTCGACCTCAGATAACTTTTCCATGTCTTGAGCTATGTTTTTCAGTTGTCCCTCTTATAACAAGTCAGTATTAGTAAAATATTAATCTGGTCTTTCATGTGCAATGTTATAAAGCCTACCTGCTTGACTAGACCCAACAATAAAAATAAACAAAGACAAACACACACCCAAGTTCCCCCTCCCCTGCAAATCTGGTCAAGTTTCAACCTTTTTCTAAAGTTCTAAGTCACCACAAGGAAACTAGTTACCTGCAACTCAATTTAAAATTCATAGCCACATTCACTAGGTTTCCCAAGATCATGGGAAATCCAAGCACCTAGTAATTCTGTCTCCCTTCTCCCCTACCTTTCTATTTATCTGCATTAGACCTTCCAAAATAAAAATGTAGTAAGACCAGTTGAGCATACTAAAAGGCTGCATTATTTTTTCAAACTGTATGTACACAACAGCCCTATGGAGAGCTGTAACACATTCAAGGGATGTTAGTTCTTTCATTACTGAGGCTGATTTAGCAAATTCAGGTTCCAAAATGGGTATCAGTATTAGCCTAGTGCAGCAAAAAACCAATAAGGAGTCTTGTGGCACTTTTAAAGACTAAAATTTATTTATTAACTAGGTTTCTCTCTCACAAAAGCTCATTCAATAAATAAGTTTGTTAGTCTTTAAAAGTGCCACAAATCTTGTCTGTTTAGCAAAAGCAGATGCCTTCATTTTAAAAACCAATTCTGATTGTTTTAAAAATATTTTTGGGAAACTTCTTCAAAACATTTTTTTAAGTACACTGGACCCAGCAGAAAGAAGACTCCAGACCCCATCCTCAACTAACATAAATTAGCACAATTCTCTTGAAGTCAATGAAGCTATGCCGATTTAAACCCCTTTGTGGATGCAGCCCAATATTTTTAGATAAAATCTACAGGAGCTGTAATGAAATGAGATCCAAGCTGAATGAATTACAGTGTGTACTTTTTATATATACATAAATTATATATACACATACACACAGTTTTATAGATAAACACATACATGCACAAAAAAGTGTGAACATCTGCATTTTCATATACTGATTAACTGAAGGACTGGATATTGCTCATATCTGTTCCTAAACATACTATCTTGCTTTGTTTCCCTACTGTAAGTATTTAAAATGTTTGCTGTTGCAAAACTCCTCATCAACTCTCTTACCCACTCCACAACACACACTAAAAAAAAAAAGAAAAATAAAAATGCAGGAGTTTGGAATGTCTGCAAGGATTTCTGATCAATTCTCTTTGAAAAAGATGTCTTCAGAGAACAGAGGTGTGTCCCTGCTAGTTCTGAATTCCTAATAGCACATTTGGACAGATATGCCAGCCACCATTTTTCCTTAGTTTCCATGTTTTCAGGACACATGGAAACTATTTTCCAGTCACAAATGATGTACTGTACCTTGTCATGTTTATCCAACTTCACAACTCTTACTTTACTAATTAAGAGCCTGACACTACAGAGAAGATAGTGTTTATTGAACGTTGTATGGAAAAAGCAACATCAGATATATATGTAATGTCCCTAAAGCATTTTATGGTTCCACCTCATCAATTTCTATTGTTATGACTCAATAGTAGTCAGCTCAAGCATATTTCATTTCCATTTTCAGGAATACTGTTTCAAGGAAATGCTTTCCACTAAGAGTCAGGATGCCCTCTCATTACAATACCTCACATGAGAAGAAAACAAGAACATTTGAACACACAGGAATTGAGTTGCCCCAAATAGTTTGACCTTCTGATCCAAGTGTAGGGTAGTGAACAGCGAAGCAACATTTTTTTTTTTTTTTTAAATCCGTTCCTCTCCCCTACAACTTACCATAGAGGAAGATTCCAGTTTGGTCCTATATATGCCATAATTTACTCTCTCTCATATAAATTCTTTACTCTTTAACACCATAAAAAAAGCAAATAGAAGAACAAGCCACAAAATAAAAACAATTGTAAAAAGCTAGTACTGGTAGGTTAATCTTACTTTCACAGAAAAAGATTTGTTTACTTTGTGTCAGAAACGGAAATTCTACCAGCACGGCAGCTTTCCTCAGTAGTTATGTAAAGCAGGTAGCTAAAGAAGAAAATACTGAGAAAGTTCAAGCCATGAGAGGGAATGATTTCTCAGCAGGAGTGCGGCCATACTGTGCCACATACTTGTACTTTATTACATAACAGTCTAAATGAGATCATGACACTATTACATTTAAATATTTACTGTATCTGTTATAATCATCCATAAAAAACACAAATGCCCAAGACAATGAACCTCAAAGTATAAATATTTCATCTAAATGCCTTAAATGGAGTGATCCTGCTTCTAGTACAGCAATGGTAAGGAACTGAGTTCAAACTATATATGGTTATAAAAGTCCAACTATAATTTCATTAGTAAGGATGAAAATCACTTCCCCATGCATGCTATAAAGCCACAACATGTGATTTTGTGCACTAAACACTACAAGAGGCAAACAGAAGGAATTCAACTTTCGTTCCTACCTTGGGGCAAGCAGAGAATGAATGTCTCTGCTGTTGCCATTTCAGTCTTTCTGAAACTGGGCCTTGGCTCCCAGTACTGTAGTAAATGACCCTGTGGTCCTTCTCACCCCATGCTACCTCCAAACAGCCCATCAGTCATTACCTTGGACTCCATCTACATGGAGATGCAACAAAGCCCACCCACATAGCACCTCTTCCCTCAAAGTCTACTGCTGCACCCTATACATCTCTTTGAAGGGTGTGAAGGGCCCACTGCCCAACTTCCACAACCAGGCTATATTTCACCCAAATGCAGTAAACTCAGTGACCAAGTTTATTCCTGGTGCAGTATGGCCAACATCAATCACTGTGGGGAAAAAAAATAAATAAATCAGAAGTCAGGCTCCAGATATCAACAGAATGGTTTAAAAACTGTTATTTTAAATACAATACATGTGGGGTTCTTTTTCTTTCTTGTTCTTCCAAGGTATAGCTTCAAACTTTTCTTTGAAATCACAAGGGCTAAAAACTTGCAGTTAAAAAAAAAAGTGAATTTTTCTTGTAATTACCTATCTTTGGCAGCTGGGGCTTTAAATAAAATATTGGATATCACTAGAGTTGGCAACTGGTCAGATAACTCCAAAGTTACACCAGTGATACAGCTAGTTTATTGCGCACCACAGAATGGGAAACACTGGAATTTAGAATGATCTCGAGTCTCTTGCTCAAGTATACCTCATGGACATGCCTGGGCTCTGGTTGGAGTGAGGGTTTTTGAGAAGTGATGGTCATGTGCACAAAGAAACATATTCAGGCGGCACAGGTTCCATTCAGCTAAAGAGGAAGACAGGGAAGAAACATTTCTTCAAGATGAGTGCCTGGAAATCCCTGGCTAGATCCAGACAAAGTACAGAGCATACTTGGATTTGTGTTAAATGTCACAACACAGAAGTGCAGCAAACATTAATTAATAATGCAGGCTATTTTAAGAAAAATGTCTATGCAAATTGGAGCAGTGGATACATAGAGGTTTTTCAAATTGACTTTTGTATTTATGATTTTATATAGACTTTGCAAATGCTGCATTTTGCTTTGGCTTATAACATCTTGTTCTTTTGAAAACAGGCTAATCTTTATACATTGATTTTTCCCCCTCAGGGTTGGAGCTTACTGAAATACTCAGCAATCAGCAAGGTGTGTTTCCTCTGTATCATACCACAAAGCTGATTGGGGCTGTATTAAATACTTTTTTGGACAGTCCTGATGCCAGCCAGATACTAAGTAGCATGGGATGCAATGGACTCAAAGCAGCAAGCATTGACTGGACAACCACAGAATTTTAGAGAGATTTAAATAGTTCCGAGAGGCTCCGGTTTTAAGGGAAGATGGATAACCACTGCTTGGAGAGTGATGGTGCAAGGCAATGGTGCATGAAAGTGTTGTGTAGGTGAAGGAAAAAGCTAGCCAAACCTAAATACTCTTAATAATGATTCTAAATGTTTTGCTTATAAGCTACCATACATTGATTATATGTCCTAGAATCCTATAACATAAGGACAGAGTAATATCTGAGGGCTATGTCACAGACAATCTAAGGTCTCCAGTAGGTGTGTTTTTTTTTTTTTTTGGTTTTTAAACTCAGTAGGAAAGCTGTCCTTGGCAAAGGAAAAGGGGGATTAATAATGGATCCAAGTTTTATGGACCAAACTACAATCCCAGATCTGAATGCCTTAGATCTTTAAACTTCTTATGAGTCTTGTTCTGGATCCAATTTTTGGAGCCTGAACTTTTCTCACTAAAAGAAAAATTCACCTAAGCAATGGCTACAGTAAAGTTAATGGCTCAGAAGGGAATGAGCTGATACTAATTTGCTTCCCCCCCCACCCCACTGTGTGACAATAAAAATCTTCTCTCAATAAAAGTCTTCATGCATCTTAGGACTACAACACCATACTTGTGCCTATGTAAAATGTGTGCATTGCCCTTTCACTGTCCGTTTTCAATCCGTATAGGTTTTTTTTTTAATGCACTTAAGTAGCCCCAAATCTGTCCACGTGAAAAGGTGAGCTACAAATACAAATAGTTTGCTGTAAGTGCAGTGACTTTAACACTGGAAACATTATAAACAGATAATCTCAAAGAAATATGCTGTTGTAAAATCTTCATGACCACTGGGTGAAGCATTAGAGCAATGGTTTTCAACCAGTGAGCTATGGCATACTGGTGTGCTGTGAGAACTGTCTAAGTGTGCCATGAAATTTTGTACAAGGGTCGTAAAAAGCAATGTAAGCCAAATATTGTTTCATCTTAAACAAATGTTCTATCCAACCAAAGTTACAACTCATAAAACTTGTGAAAATTAATCATCAAATTAAAAGCTAGGTATAGGTCTTTCAATTCTAAAACATGAACATTCTAAATGAAGGTGGCTAAAGGGTAAAATTGAGATGATTTATATTTTTTTTCCAGGGGATTTTAAACATTAATATATTGGATCCTTCTTTAGTTTGTTGTATGTGCTATGTTGAAAACCCTACTAGTAAGATCGTAACCATAGTAAATGTAAATATGACAGTTATGAACAATCAGTTCAGCCGAAAAAAGGGGGTGTGCCATGGAATTGTTTCTCTCATTGAAGTGTTCCAGGTTACTGAAAAGGTTGGGAACCCCTGCATTAGAGTACAGAAGATAAACTAGAAAGCAAATCTGCATCTATTTAAAAAAGAGAGAGTAGAAAATTCCCAGTATAAAGAACATCATCTAACGAGAGAACAAACTCTCAGTTTGGTAAATGTAAAGTTTTAAATGGGCAGCCGTGTTAGTCTAGTCCAGCAAAAATACACAAGAAGTCCTGTGGTACTTGAAGACTAACAGATTTATTTTTCACATGTGCTTTCGTGGGAGAAAATCCCACTTCACCAGATGCTTTGAAGATGGGGGAACTTACAAAATGGAATGAAAATAAATGCAAGGGAGTGTAAAACATGGGATTAGACCTTGTATTTATTTTCATTCCATTCTGTAAATTCCCCCATCTTCAAAGCATCTGATGAAGTGGGATTTTCTCCCATGAAAGCTCATGTAAAAAATAAATCTGTTATTCTTTAAGTGCCATAGGACTCTTTTTTTTTTGATAAATGCAAGTCACTTAGTGCTGGTTTGCAAACATCTGTTATCTGAAAAGAACAGTTACATTCTTATAAATACCATAACTACAAATAAAAGATCCAATAAGTGCTTATCCACAGAAACAGGCTTCTTTTAAAAAACAAAGAAACCAACCAAGCAAACATGCAGAAAGGTATTCAATCTTTAACAGGGAACAAATGTTATGTGAGAGACTAATCTTTAAACTTAACCAGCTAGCTCATATAAAAAGTGATAAACTGTCTTTTCTCCACTAGGATTTCAAATTAGATAGTTGAGTTAAGAACATGCCTTTTTGAATTGCTTGAATTGACTCGTGATTCATTCTTCTTTGTATGTGTACATATACAGAGCATATGGCTGTTTCCATTTCATGCATCTAATGAAGTGGGGATATGTCTATAAAAGCTTGTGTGATAAATAAATGTGTTAGCATTAAAGTGCCACAAGTCTCCTGGTTTCTTTTACTGAAATAGACTAACATGATATCTCCCTGGAGCTTAATACCCTTGCACCAGCTCTGTGGTTTCTGTATGTTTTTAGTCAGTGCTTAGCTTGAGAATCAGCTAGCTCTATTCCTTTTGTATGCTAGCCCTTCATGCTCCACTCAGAGAAGTCTACCATACTGCCTCCTTCTCATTCATATATCTGCCCCAAAAAGCTGAAGTGGGGATCCTTTCCTCCAGCCTGCACATGAAACAATTTCTCTGTGCAAGGCCAGGCCCTTTGTACATGGCTCCCTTTGAAAGCAGTCAACCACTTTTCCCAACTTAGGCTTTGTCTACACTATACCATCATTTACAGTGGCACAGATGCATCAATGTAACTGAGCCACTGCAGTGCTTCTGATGAGGACCTCTAAGCCAGGGTTTGACAAAACTGGCTCCGAGCTAGGTGCCAACAATTTTATTTTTGATCACCAGAGGGTGTTCCTCAAACATTTCCAGAGGAGCTAGGAACCAGGCTATAAACCCTGGTCACCATGGTGACCTCATGCCCAGTTTTGTTAAGTCCTGCTATAAGCCAATGGGAAAGAGCTTTTAACAATTCCTGTTTCCATGAGAGACAGTCATGATGTCAGTTGGAGAAGCTATCCTACCGATACAGTGCTGTCTGCACCAATGTTTAGCCTCTAATTTATATCACTTAAGGTGTGGATTAGTCACACGTGAGTGACAAATTATATTGAAATAATTTGTGGTGTAGACATAATCTAAGTGCATGATCTACACAATGCAATATATTTCTGAACAGTTAAAAAAACTTTTAGCTAGTGCACATCAAATATAATTCAGGTGTTCTCTCTCAATATGAAGGAAATCTAATCAGTATAAACATTTAAATCCAGGAAATACATTCTGTCACACAGAAAGAAAAATCCAACTGAACGTGCATAAAATCAGCTCATTTTGAATCTCCATGACTAAAACAATTTAGATTGCAGTTGCAAGTACAAATCAAGCCAAGTTTTTACTTTCTAGTGTTGTTTTAAAATTTCTAGTCAGAACATATGTGCGGAAATCACTGTCAAAAATGGCTGGCTCAGTTTGGCTAAAACTTTGCATGGAAAGTTTCAGCCTAAGGAAAGAGATTTAAGAAAGCTATGAGCAACTGAAGACAGTGTCTTGGAATGGAAGTTGGAATTTATTTGTAACTACATCACACTCTGCTTACAAAAATTAGCTTTTTAAAATGAAATGGAAAGCATTTTACTAGATTATGGAGTGATAATGCACTCTTGGATTTGATTACAATTAAAGAAAATGATTGACAGAGTGATGTACTTTCAGGGTAGGCCCCAATCCTACGAATACTTATACTTTACTGTAGTCACATCAGTTAGTCTTACTGAACTAATTTCTCCTATACTCCTTCTTACTCGTACAGTAAAGTTAAGCATGGGCATAGAGTTAGCAGGATTCGGGTCTTAGATGAGAGCCATTATAAATGCTTTATATGCACTTTGCTTTCTATTGCTTCCTGTTTTAGTGCTATAGGAGTCACTTCTATAGTGCCCCCCCATTCTTTGCATTAAGCATGCTTGTAGTTTTGTTCAATTTTGGAAGTTTCTCTTTTTTTAGAGCTATTTTAAAATATTAGACCAGTAGGAAGAAGAGAAAAGGAGAAAGGAAGAGTATCAAGAAAGATGAAAGTAAAGCAAAACCTGTGTTTTGCTTGGGGACTCTGTACCTCTTAAAAAGAGAAAAGTGACAAAGGGAAACCAGAAATGTCAATCACTCAGTTCTGCCCAACTTGTAGGGCTGCAAATCCGTCTTAGCAATTTAATGCAAAAGTCTTTTTTAATGATCTATGGTGAAAAGGGGAGAGACCGTCATGGAAATATGGTAAAGCCTGAAAGTCATGATGTGAAATTGCTTAACCTGGCTAACAGCAATAAAAATAGAAAATTAAGAACAGTGATGCATTCAGCAGGGTTCAATCTACAAGAGCTGAACTTTGGAAACTCAGCCTAGGCTAAGCTGTCTTTCTTTAAAACCAATAGGAGGTAAAAGTTTTATAATGACCTTTTTAGAGAAATGAAATTCTCACTGAAAGTCAATTGCTCTGCTTCAACCTCTGTTAGCTGTTTCTGCCTTCCAGGGTTCAACTTTGCAGTTTCCCATGAAACTTATTAATTTTGGGGCCCAGTCCTACAGCACTTGCTTGTGTAGGATAATCCTGTTGCAGGATCAGCCTTTTTACCATCATGTGCATACCACATAAAATTCCAAATACAAAACTATAGAGTATTTCATGCATCTGACAAAGCGAGATTAGACACACTAAAGCTCATCAGATAAATAAATTTGTTAGTCTTTAAAAGAAGCACAGGACTCCTCATTTGTTTTGTAGAGTATTAAAGAAATCAAAACTCAGGACTCCAAAACTCTCCTAAGAGCCATGACAAAAAACCATTGAAGATAACTTGATTGGTGTGTGGCAGAAGGGACAGCATTTCAATAGATAGTGTTCCAAGTAATCTTGTGTAAAAATCTATAATGACATTTATTCTGAAAATGGAAAATAAAATTGATTCTGACATACTAGAAGAGCTGAAAGAAATTTTATATTTTGTAGTGCAGGAGGAAATGTGTGATAATATATATCATTGACTCAATTCTGGGAACCAATCTAAATTGTCAGAAATGTAGCTGGTATTCCTATGATACCTGTGTGAGAACAGATTTTTTTTCCCCCCAAAAAAGCTGCAATATAGAGTCAGGCAGAGGGTCTGAAGCTGTGATTTATGGACATTTATTTGACCAGAGGCGCTTAATGGTGTTCTGAGGAGAGCTTGGTGATCACATAATGTTGGTTCCCATCCTCTTCAGCTCATAATTAGCATTAAATGGCAGCAAAAAAATTGTGTCCTGGTATAACCTCTCAACATCAATAGTTGCTTAGCTGCTGTAGGGATATCACATGATCATTAATGGATGGTGAGTTTGCAGTGGCAAAATCAGAGACGAAGTTGTCTACATGATCATGAATAGAAAGTGAGATGTCAATATGACAATGTCTGCAAAGATGTGATTCGCACTATTAAAATGTTTGAGTCCTTGAACTGAAGAATTCCAGCTGGAAAATCTCTCTACCGTATTGTCTACAAATGAGATTTTTAAAAAAATCCATTTCAACTATAAGTATCACAACCTCAAGATGAACACAGGTCAAAACTGATTTACCATGTGATTTCATTACTATTGGTAATATTTTTCCTTCTCCTGTAGATCTGGATGTGTATTTGGTAGGAAAGGTTCTCTCTAAAATCTTTGTTATCAAAAATAGAAACAGGACTGTGCCCTCAATTAAAACAAGAACTTTTGGAATCTGCTTCCCACTTAATTGGCAACACCAAACATTTGTTAACCTTGACCACATAATTGGAAGGCCCATCTTTTCTCCCTTGCCATTAAGGAGCTGGGAGATGGATGAAGACTGAATGGAATACTGCTGGTGGTTTTCATGGAGAGGTTAATTGCATTGTTTTATTTTTGTTAGTGTCTTGAATTCTGGACAAAATTTTCAGCTTCTAAGCCAAGAAGGAAACATTTGGAGAAGAGGATTATTAAAGGGATTATTAACTTCAATGGAAGTTGATACATATCTTCCATTAATACTTTTGTAAATCTTGCCTGAAAATGTTCTTAAATGTACTTGACCAACACAGTAAAAATAATTCCAAGCAATCCCTGTTAAGAATAGAGAGGAAACATTCACTTTAAGATTTAGTCAAATGAACTCAATAACATCACCAAAAGATTGCCAGATGGAAATCTGAAATTTGCAACATTAAAGTGGATTGCTATTTTATATCTAGCAACTTGAGGTTTATCTATCAAAGCAATACAGGTTTATTTTCTGATTATTATTATTATTATGCAAAGGTGGCTAGACACATACAATCCTTTGTAAAATGCCAAAATCCAGATGTTAATAATTATTCTGACATCGATAAATTGTCTTTAGAATAGAAAAAAAAATCTTATTTTACAGAAGTTCTAAAACAAAGACAGTCATTTATCAAGTCATGATGGTACTGATTTTTAATAATTGTTAGGTTTTTGCTCTCATTTTCCTCTGAGTCTCCTGTTCATTTGTTTTCCTGTAAGTCTATGCAGTAGTGCTTCAGACAAAAAGAATTAAAAAAAAACAAAAAAAAACATGGTTCTTTTCCTTTAGGCTTTGATTCTTCAAAAAAAAAAAATCTGGAACTATTCATAACCACACTTAAAATTAATCATGCACCCCCATAAATTGAGGAATAATTGGAGGGCCTGCTTCTGATCTCAGAGTCATTAGAGTTATAAATTGGGATACACAGAACTCAAAAGCTATCATTAAGAGTTGTGACAGAGCATTGGTTGATAGAAGCTGTATAAGCACTCTGATCACTCTATCTCCAATTAAATTGCCCTGGAGTAAATCTGACAGGCAAAGTTGTACCTTATTAAAAGATTAGAATGGTCTGGGGAAAATTAAAGTGCTAATTGGCCCATCAGCTCAGGGAATAGACGATGACAACACAGGAAGGAGATAGGAAGGAGACAGAGGAAGAGCAAGACAAAGTAAGGCAGCTTAGAGTCGGAGTCAAAGGAACTCTGAGGGAACAACCTCTTCCTTCTCCTCAGGGCTGGCTCAAAGGGCTCTGGCGTGCCAAGCCAGCTCGTGTGTGGAAACCGGCCTCGGCTCCAGGCCAGCTTGCCCTGCCCCTCGGGCAGGGAATAGCCAGCCCAAGGGCAAAGTGGGCCAGCCCAGGGGCTAGGGTCTCCTCTCCTGCTCCTCCCCTGGGCTAGCTACTCTGCCCTAGGGGTTATGGGCTGGCCTGCTCTGCCCCTTGCATCTGATCAAGTTATGTGTATTGGATCTGAAGCCAGTTAGTCAATTCTTTCAGGTCCCTAAGTGGTGACTTGTGGTAATGTCTTTATCATTATTAAGAGAGTGGTTTGCTGGCTGCTTTACATAAAGCAAATGCCCATAAGGATGGAGGGGTTGCTGTCCTGGGTTCTCTCAGCCAATGGAGGTGTGGCTAAAAAAAGAAACGGACTCAGCAGACATGCTGCTTTTATAGGGACTGTGTTTTACACAAATACCCAGCAAATTGGAGATGACTGGCAGATTCCCCTCAGACCCACTTGCTTCCTTCTAGTCCTACCCCATTTTGGGCAGCTTTACATCAGGCTACCATTCCACCCTGCTCCCTCAGTTTTAGCCCAGCAATCAGAAGAGAGTCAGATTCTTTTGTTTCCCATCTCCTGGGACCCAGAAAAAAAGTAAAGGTTACGGATAATTTTTTTTAAAATACTGAAAATCTTTGGTTAAAGAACTAAATTATAATTAAAAATGTAACTAAAAAACTACACAAAGGGAAATGGTTAAAAAACCAAACCAAACCACTAGTGATAACCACAAACAAAAGCAGAAAATAGCTAAAGTTATCACACATTTTATGTTAATAAAGGAAGATGGGCACAATTAAAACAAAAGAGATTGACGAGAAGAAAAATCTAAAGGAAAAAGAAACAGGTATAAGGGACTCACAAAGGGGCAAGCGTGAGGATGCAGACAATTGTTTTGCCTAGTGTTGTGATTGTTTGTCTTTAGCTTGCCCCTTTGTGAGTCCCTTATACCCATTCCTTCTTCCTTTAGATTTTTTTTTCTTGGTCTCAATTAGACTGACAAATGATCTTTAGGGTCTAAGTGCCTTTTCCTAAGTGTTTTCACAGTACCCAGCACAACTGGGCTCCTAGATTTGATTTGGGCTTCTGGGTGCTATTGTGTTTGTGAGTGTGAGTAATACATTGGGTATGTCCAAACCAAGAATTTAAATCAATCAATACAAGAGTCATGAAATCAATTTAACTTAAATCAATTTAACAGGTCCCCACTAGAAACCCAAAATCAAACTAGCATGTACATGGACAGGACTTGCTAGTTCGATTTAGGAGAAGGGCAGAATGGGAGGTCTGGCAACATGGCTCCCCCAAGATGGGCCATGCCACCCACCCAATCCCCTGCTTGGCTCTCACCCAGTGAGCCAGGTGACAGAGAAAAGAAACCCCACCCACACAGCTCTGGGCACTCTGAGCCTGGCAGGGGGAGAAGACATCCCCTCACTGGCTTGCAGCCCCTGGTTTACAGCCAGATGGTGGGGGAAGGGATTGCCGCGTGCTAGCTGGGTGGTGGGGTAGGGATCCCCATGCAACTGGCTCCCCACATGCTAGCTGGGCAGTGCAGGAAGGGATACTCACGTTCATCTCCCACGTGCACACATGGGGTCCTTCCCCCTCTGCTCAGCTAGTGTGCAGTGAGCTGGTCACGTGGGCTCCCTTCCCCCACTGCCCAGCTAGCCTGCCGGGAGGTGGGTGTGTGGAGTCCCTTCCCCACACCCAGCCAGGGCTTCTTTTGCCAGGTGCAGTGATCCCTTCCCCACCACCTGGCTAGTGCATGGGGGAGCTGGGCATGTGGGGTCCCTGCCCCCGCTGCCCGGCTAGCACCGTGGGAGCTGGGTGTGTGAGGTCCCTTCCCCACACCTGGCCAGCACTGGAAGAGCCAGGCAGGAGATTCCTTCTACCCTGCCACCCCCCTGGCCACTGTGCTCAACCCTGGTCCTTCCTTCCGAGGTGCCATGCATCCTGGGAGGAAGGTCAAACCAGGGTCTAAATCTATATAACTGCTAAATCAATACAACACATCCATACAGTGTTAAATCAACAACAGTTTCAATTTAAGTGTCATATCAACATAAAACTAAGTTTCATTATATTGATATGACTTTACTTATAGCAAAAAGAGGGAGCTCCTCCTCTTGCTATAAGGAAACATACCATTTTTAAAATCAAAATAACCAGCTTTATTTCTATTTAAACACTGTGTGGACATACCCATTTATTATGTGTTTAATCCCTCTGTAGGGATCCATACACACATATGGTGCTAGACAGATGATAGTACCCAGGTTGCCTGACACACCCCAAACCCTAGTTACTTTTTCCCTTACAATGTTTTATCTTCCATCTCAATCATAGCAGCCATGAGTAGAGATGATGCCCATGTTCATCAAGAGCTCTGTATTTCTAGAACTATGCTGTGCTTAACAGAATTTGTGGTCAATAAGAAACAACAAACCAAAAGAATATATGGAAATGTGTTTGGTCTGTAATAGTTCTTCTTTGAATTAAATGAGCCCAGTGTTTCCATGGACTGAAGAGAGAAGGGATTGGTCAGTTGGGGGTGGAGTTGGGTTGGGGTTATGCTGGGCATGGAGTGGTATACCTATATAAGTAGAGCCCTGCAAATCCGCAGATATCCACCTTATATCTGCATCTGCAGATACAACATGGATATCCACAAACCATTTCTTGCAGATGCAGATCGGATATGGATCCACATATTTTTATCTGCACAGAGCTAGAGCCCTGCAAATATGTGGATATCCGCATTATATCTGCATCCGTGGATACAACATGGATATCTGCGGACCATTTCTTGCGGATGCAGGTTGGATATGGATCCACTTTTTTGTATCTGCGCAGGGCTCTCTATATAAGTATGGACTGTACATTTTTTTTAACCATTCTCTGTTTCAGTGTCGGTGGGTGAAGTCCTGATCCCATTTAAGTCATTAGCAAAACCTGTGATGAATTAGAACTTATATTGTTTGCAGGTTCCTTGTTTCCATACTTGACATTCACCCTTTTCTCCCTCTGTCTCCATGGAAGATCCTGATAATAATGAATTATTTTCTAAAGCCAGCCAAGGTCACATCCCCCATGCAAAATTGATGCAGAAAGGGGTGTCACCTAGACACTCCTGAATGCATCACAAAAGGGTCAAACTTGGCTGTGTACTATCACAGCTCTGAACAAGTTTCAAAGATTTTACGAAATATCAAGCACTAGTACATTTTTCAGTCTTTGGCAGCAAATTTAATTATAAGAATTAACATAATCATTAACATTTATAGAGTTAACCTAAGAGTATTTTACAGTTGACTTTGTTATGCTTTCAATAGAAATAGTTTGTCAGAGAACTATATTGTCCAAGGCTCTCTTGGATTTTTGAATATTTAACAAGTTGCGTTTGGTTCATCTCAGTGATCTTGTAGCATAAGATTTTAGTTTAACAACATCCTTGGGGTTTAGGTATCTCAGGGCTAACCCCAGCCTCACATTCCCAGGGTAAGGTATCTTTCTTTTGTCTTCTCTGGATGCCTGAAACCTGGGCTCATTCTATTCATCTTTGGAATACAAAGTCCTGGGGTGAGAGAGGCAGCTCACTGAACGTTTAGCATTTGAAAGATCTTAACTGCATTTCAAAACAGGGCTGGTTCCCCGAAGCGTTAGTGACCCAAGTCAGTGCCTCATTGGCAGAGCTGGATATGTGGGGTGGGGTGGGAGAAGTGCAGAACTCAGCCTCCACTCTTGGCTGGCTTGTCCCACCCCCAGGACAGGGAATAACCAGCCCAGGGTGGATCAGGCCAGCCCAGAGGCCAGGCTCTGCTCTCTCACTTTGAGCGGTCTGTTTCACCCTAGGGCGGGTCAGCCAAGAAGCAGGGTGAGAGAGCAGACTTCACTCCCTGGGGTGGCCCGCTCTGCCCCTGGAGCAGACTGGCTGGCTCAGCGGAGGGGCAAGAGCATGGGATCCTGCTTCTTGGCTAGCCCACTCTGCCTCCCAGTGCCCCTAACTCGTGCCATCCTGAGCCAGTGCCTTACTGGCTCATGGGTAGAGCCAGCCCTCCTTCTGTCATCCTTTGTCAAAAGTGCTAAGGAATTACATATTGTTGTAGTTAACATGCTGCATAGTTCTGTAAAAAATGATGGGGGGAAAAACACAGATCGCATGATATTTACAAACAGAGATTCTCCAAGACAGGAGCAGAGGGGGTGCTATGGGGTTTCTCCAAGAGCTTGCCCTTATCTGTGCAGACTGAGACCCCTAGAGAGGTGACCAGTGTGAAGGTGTGGCAGCTTTGATAATGGAGGAGATCCTGCAATGGCTGGTGGAGGATCAATTAACAAAAAGGAAATGCAAGAGGCGCTGCAGAGCTTTCAGCACTCATGCCACGGTTCCTCTCTTAGGAGGACAGCAAGAGAGAGAGTCTACAGGACTTTGAGAGCAAACAAATATGCAGCAGGACTTACTACAAAGGATGGTGAATCCCATGGCAGAAAATGGCAAACAGGCACCAACAGTGAATGGTACTGTATGATCTTTATCTGTTCTGGACACTTTCAGAAGGGTGGATAGGGATGTAGGCTAGGAAAGGGAAACCTAGAGTCTGATGTTAACCCACCTTTGAGATGGGGAAGCCCAAGCAGCCAACATGGCTCTAAATGATGAACAGGCCAGAAACTATGGGTTGGTTAAGGTGGCCATCCTGTCCTCTAAGAAATATCAACAGCAGTTCCAATCTGCAAAATGGACAGAAGGTTTGTGGCTCCTGGCATCATACAGAGTGGACAGATTGGACCACGCAAACTATGTAAGAGATTATGGATGCTCCAGCTTTGGAACAGTTCATCTAGAGCTATCCTGAGAACATATGGATATGGGTCAAGAAGCATCAACCAGATACATAAGATTCAGCAGTTAAACTGACTGAGGAGCTTGTGAAGCAGGAACTCCCCAGGAAACAGGGTTGACCATTAAGGGCAGGCCTGGCCAAACTGAGGCTCTGGAGCCACATGTGGCTCTTGAATGAAAAAGTGAGGCTCATGGAAGAACATCAGCAAATCAATTTAGTAGATAAAAGTATATGGCTGTATGCCTCAGTGCGGCTCTTGAAAGTTTAATAATCAACTTGTGTGGCTCTTGAGTTCTGTAGTTCGGCCACCTTGATTTAGAGGATCAGATCAGGGGAAGAAGTTCAGGGAACTCACCCCTTGGAAGGGCAAAGAGGGAGGGAAGACGTAGAGAAACTCCAAAAGGGCTCATGCACTTAGCGTTTTTCACTGCATGCTCAAGGATAAGTAAGCAGAGATTGCCCAAACAACAGAGTGTGGTTTTACTGAACTCTGCGCTTTTAATGGAACTCATGAGCAAGAGTAAGAAAAACTGCCTACTGTTTCTGTGGTGCAAGGGAACAAGCATCAAAAGGCACAGGTAGAAATAACTTCAGCTTGCTTTCTCATCTAGCTGCACTTAGTAAAATCTTACTAGTGGATTCCAGGAGCAAGCTTAAATTAATGTGTCCATGGGCTGCGACTGGAGCGTGGTGAGCTATCAGAGTGTGTGAAATCCAGCAAGATGCTGTTAGAAGCAAGAAGGATTTAGAGAAGGAGTAGATTGCTGGCCAAGGAAAACCATGCAGGTACAAAGACTCTGGTGAGGAAACATCTCTGCTGAAATAGGGCAAAGGATCTTTCCCAGGCCTGGAGTCCTGTGAAGAAAAAAGACCCTTCCAGAAGGGTAAGACTTAACTGGGCACAACCACACCCAATGGGATTGTCACAGGCCAAGAGCCTCCCCTGGGAAAGCAAGAAAGGGCCTCTGTTTGAACAGAGTCCAGACATTAAATCGGGGGCATAGGGAAGTAACGCATGAAATCTAGCTAGTTTCCTGAAACAGGAATGTGAGGCTGCTACCTGTAGGGCTCCTACTTTAAGGCCTGGAGCCGAGGGTGGGACCAGGTCCACCCACTCCTTCCAGCCATCTCCTGGAAGGACAATAACCCCAGAAAAGAGAAAAGGGCCTATGAGACCCAAAACTGAACTGGGAGCTAGCAGGGAGTAGCCATCTTAGATAAGCTGTATTATCCTTAGTCACTTGTAGAAGGGGGAAGAACACATATAGGTGAAGCAGTTCTTTGACCTACCAATAAAAGGAAGTGCAGGACCCATCACAGTAGAAGAGGGGCTTTCCTACACTATTAAATTCATTGATGCATGAATGTGTTATGTCAAGCTAACTAGAGTCACAAAGTATCTTCTGTTAAAAGTCTCCTGCACAAGAAGCCCTGATACGTATCCACAGTTTACAGGTACAGTGTCTGTGGAGGCAGGATAGCTCACAGGAATGATAATCAAATACAGACTCTTACTACTTCTTTAATGAGTGGAGCTTCTCCAAACTGGTGATGACCAAATGACACCCAGTGATTGCCATCACAAATCAACACCCTACCTACTAGCATCACCAGACAAAACAAGGACTGAATGAGCTGAAGGATGCTACAAACACACTCATCTCTTTACCGTCCATTGCGTCTCCGTTTTTCTAGTCTCTTCTTCACTCTCAGTTCCAATGGAGAGTACAGAGAAGGGCTTAGTTCTGTTCATTTAGGGTGCATCTCCCCTACAGTCTCGGAGGTGTAATTGCCAGTAACCATATAGGGGCTACCTTTGATCTAGTTACTGCCCTAAAAATTGCAGTGTAGTGGTGGAGCCAGCTCAGATACCTACTCTGCTTACAACTCTACCTGGGATTCAGGTACTCGCTTAGGTGGCTAGCTTCTTCCAACCGTGATACCTCAGTGACTACTATACTTCTAGCTTTAGTGTTCTTGAGCCATCAAAGCTAAAAGGTGCACATCTGCAGAAACTTGCAGTGATATCTCACAGCTACAGCATAGACGTACCCTTCCCTTGGGTATAAAGTAGGAACAACTTAAGTTAAATTCATGGAATTAGAAAGGTGCAAAAGAAAAATTTGGTATTTGAAGGCTGGCATCCTGTTTCAGTCCAGAAGCCTGATTTATCAGTGCCATTACTGCTGCCCAGGGGCCACTATTATCTACCTGCTGTTGTGTTAAGCTGCCAATTTTTCCTGAGGCAAACTGGAACATGATAACCAGGCTATCACGCAATACTTCAGTCCAGTTCTTTTTAACCTGTGGTCCATGGACCCCTGGGGCTCCACAGGTTATGTCTACACTTTCCAAAGTGGTATGCATCTCCATTTGAAATCTTCTAGTGGTCCACAAATGTAAAGGGTTGAAACCATTACTTTCATTTAATCCCTGAACAAAGCAAAAAGCAGAACTGAAGAGCCACAAGTAGCTCAACCACCCCAGACTGACTCAGACTTTAAGGTCAGAAAGGACCAATAGGATCATCTAATTTGACCTCCTGTACTTTGCAGGCCACAAAATCTCACCACCCACCCCTGTGATAAATCTCTAGCCTATGACTGAGTTATTAAAGTCCCCACATCATGATTTAAAGACTTCAAAGTACAAAGAAACCACTAGCAAGTGAACCATGCCCCATACTGCAGAGGAAAGTGAAGCAAGTCTTACTATCCTATGCTTTTTATATTCAGTTCTTCAAGTCAGTCAGCTACTTGTTTCCATATAAATATGGTCTCATTTTGCTGCATAACACCTTTGATGTGGCTGTGGGCATCAGCCATTCTGCCATAAGTAACATTTCCTTCTAACTTGCTTCTCTGTAAACTAGAGTCAAAGTAACCCACAAAGATCTACTCACCCTTTATTAACTTGGCTTTTGCACAAATGTCAAAACTGGAAGAAAGGAAATTTGTTCATAAAGCTGACCAGTGCATTTATACTTTTTTAATTATCACAACAAATTAAATTATCCACTCAAAATGACTCAGTAACACATGACTCAGATGTGGGTCAGACATAATGATATGTAATGAGACACACACCCAAGCCTTAAAATGCACTTTTATAAGCAGATGTCATTTTGAGAGCAAATAAAACCCCATGAGAAAATGTGGTACACTTAGTGCAGAAGCTGCTGGAATTGAATACAAAAATGAAGTGAAAGAGACAATTATAGAAAGACTTTCTCAAAAAAAAAAATGCAGCCAGATAACAACCTGCTCTGCCCAACAAATGGAATAAAGTTAAGATAATTCTGACAAATTCATACAAAACTTCATTTGCATACACTGAAGGATGAGACAGAATAATCATTAACGAAAACGGTTGAAAGAGACCCTAATGTGGTAGCTGCCTCAGGTCCAACAAAATAGTGAATTAATATGTAACAACGGTGACTAAATGGATTATTTAAATGTTCATGTGTTAGAAAGAAACTACAGATTCAAAATAACCATGGACAAATTTAATAATTGATTCTTCATTTTTTCCAGTCTATAGAAGCCAAAATTGTGATTAAATTATAATTACAAATAAGCACAGACTCTAAAGTGTACATTTTCCTACCTGTTTTTTCTTTGTCTTACTGCCTGTAACCCATACAGATAAGATATATATTTCCATGCAGAGACCCACAGGCTTCTGTGGAAATCAGATAAGGAACTCTTGTATGATCAAGTGCCATCTTACCATTTTATGATTTGTCTTAGCTCTGATTATTACTAGTGCTGAGCACCCAAAACTCCAGTTGAAGTCAGTGGGAGAAGTAAATGTTCAACAGGATTTTCAGAGACTATCTATAGTTTGAGTATTAATTACTGATATCTGAATGCCTTCGTCTAAAATTTAGGGTTTATTTTATAGACTTGTTAAATTCAGTGTTGCCTGGGAATATTTTCTGCTTTAAACTACTTGTTTAATTTATAGCCTACATCAAAAATTTTGGTTTACAATTCCTTTTATACTAATACTCTCTTCTATGTAACTGTCATTGCCTGCATTGCCAGATATCTGAAATAAAATTTTTACCCAGGCATGGGACACCAAACCCAAAAGAGAAGAAGTTAAACATATTTCCTTTGATCAAGAACTCCACCAATCAGAAAGAATCCTTAGTCACTACTGAGCAAGCCTATCCCTGGAAAGTCCTAATACTGGTTATTAGACTATCAAAAAATATGACCAGAGCTTGGTGTATCCTATATTGCTGATTAGCCAGTTTCACTATTGTGGGCTGCCATCTTCATCATCAAACCTTGTTAGATTGATAGAACATAATGAGAGACAGTTTCAGTTTTAGAACTGACATTCTTACAAAGCTCATGTGTTTGTTCATATAGCTGTTCCAGTCAGAAATGAAACTAGATTTCAATCCTGAATTCCTCTTTGGTTACCTAATTCCCATATTTTCAAAATACATAGTTTTCTTTGGCACTATTTCAGCTGTTCCTTTCTTGATTTATAGCTGAGAAAATATTCTGGTTAATGCGAATAAATTCAGTTTAGGTTACTAACTTTGGTCCTGAACAAGTGAGATTCCAAATATGCTCAACTACTTAATGGGAATCGAGGAGGCTAAGCACCAGGGAGGGACCTATATTATAATGGAAGACCAGCTAGCTCATGTTTAGTTACTATTTGAGGAAATGCATCTTTGATCTAGTGAGCTGTGACGAGATCAACCAGCCACAATTGAGATCAGCCAACCAGCCACATTAATTCATGGAATCTGGCCATTTTTTCCTAGTGAGGGGGAAAATAAATTAGATTTTGGTACCACAAAATTAACATTTGTCATTAAATCTTATATGAACCACAGCTAAGGATATTTTCCTAGACACCATAATAATAAGTAAGTGTTCTCTGAAGTCAGTCATATAAGATTCTACTCCCTATTTTTTGGGAAGATTGTGACAGTGTGTCTTAAAGCTGCCCCTTGGAACCACCATATTCATGACTGTCATGTAATTATGATATACCCTACAGAAAGCATAGTTTGTGAGGTATCATTTTAAAGTCTGAATCTGTTAAACATTAATAAACTGTTGAATAACATGTGCCGTCAGTGTATGTAAAAAGTTATGAAATATTTCTGTATGTTTTACTAAACTGTGTTGTGATATGGAATACACTGATAGCCAGCCTTACAGGTACAACAACAAAAGAGCCAGACAGCATTAATGGTGTACCATCGCACAACAAAGAACAGAATCCATTTATCCCTATACAATGGAGACTTCTCAAAGGGAGCACATAAACAAACATTGCTTGACCAATAAGAGGAAATCCCCTAGGTCCCATGCAAAGGATCTTTCTAGCAAACTGCAAGAAGCTAAAGGGGAGGGGTGACATTACTTAGCTTCTCTCCCCCTACAACTCAACACCTGCAGAATGTCTGGAAAACAAAGACTTTTGAACTGGGGAGGGACTTCCATGGGAGGAGGAGTGCATCCCATGTATTAAGAATCCGTAGCCTGCTTGTATGACATGTTAAGGTGTGACATTGCTCAAGTCAAATCCTGTTTAGATTAAGAAGTTAGAGTACAATTTTGTTTGTTTCTCAAGTAGCCAGCTCTGATCTTTCATGCCTATCACTTAAACTCTTTTTCTGTAGTTAATAAATCTGCTTTATGACTTTACCTAAAACAGCATGTTCTGCTTGAGAAATCCCAATTCAGTTATAAATGCTGATGTGTATTCTCTTCACGTGGTGATGGGGGGAACTAGTTAGCTCAGTGGTTCTCAACCTTTTGGCCGTTGCGACACACTTGGTGGCATATCATGTTACAAGACACACCATTCCCTCAAGGCCAAATCCAGCCATCTCTCTGGCTCTCAACGACACACTTACCACTGTGTAGTGATACAGTAACATGTCCTGACACAGTGGTTGAGAGCTGCTGGGTTAGAAAACTTATACTGGTAAGGCTTTTGATCAGTGCAAACAGAACAGTTCTGCGATGCAGCGCTGGAAAGGAGGGGAGGAACTGACTAGTGCCCTTCTCTATTGGGGGTTCATTAGTGGCTTGGGGAAAGAATTCATGTAATCTAGTTGGATGTGGAGCGTTACCTGCTGTTATGCTAGGAAACAACAGTGCCCAGAGGGATCTGCTGCTTGCCATTAGCAGGCATTAATGAGGTCAACCCAGGCTAAAAAATTAAGAAAGCATAGAAGTCCTTCAGTTTTCAGGCTGTACCCTGGGAAAACCTTTACAATGACCAATGTTAATTTTTTTTTTTTTTTAAGGTGAAATCCTGGTTCACTGCAGTCAATGGCAAAAATTCCTTTGGAATCCTGGCCCTGTTGACATCACCCAGACTCTTCATCAAATAAAGTAAAGGAGTGACTTGATTACATTTTATATGTATTTAAATGGGGGGGGGTAACTATTTAATAATGGCCTTTTCTGTTAAGTTGAAGAGCGTATCCCATGACCTAATCACCAGAAGTTGAAGCTAGGCAAATTCAGGCAGGAAATGAGTACATTGAAACAATTTACCAAGAATGAATTCTTCATCACTGGCAATTTTAAAATCAAGATTGGGTGTTTTTTCTAAGAGATGTGCTCTATGAATTTTTTTTGGAAGGGAAATTCTAAGGCCTGTGTTAAACAAGATGTCGGTCTAGATGAACACAGTGGTTCAATCTACCCTTAGAATCTATTAATCATGTGGAGAAAAATAGACAGTTATAGCTAGAACTGGCAGTGTGTATTAGTTAGGGTGCCATACACTCATAAGACCCTTTCCTCAGCTGTTAATAACTTTCCCAAACCTTAACCGTCTGAGCTGAAATTTTTCATACCAAGTGTTTGCCTCAAGTTTTTATTATTTTTAATTTCAGAAAAAAACATTTCTGCCATTTCCAAGAACATAGCTAAAGGGAAATATCGTGTTCCCCACCCATGTTAAAATGTTCTTGAAACCTTCTCTTCAAGGAACTCTGGACCCTCCATCCTTTGGGGGCATGGAAAGTTCCCATTGGGAATTCCCAGCCTCACTGGAAATTGTGAATGCACAATATTTCTGAATGTGAAGTTATTTTTATTTAAGCGCCTTTAACATAGATACAGCTACCTAATTCTAGGCATCCAATTTAAAAATAAAATTTCATCCTTCAGCCTATACACCAAAGAAACTGGGGATTTCACCTTCACTGCACTCAAAGTAACCACTTGGACTACATAAGTAATGTTTTCTTTTCTTTTTTTTTCCAGAGTTATATCTGGGATGCGAATCCCAAGCATTCTCTAGCAATTGACATGTACTAAGTTCAACATTTCTGGCACACATCATTTAAACTGCACACTCTAGCCCCTCCAGCAGAATAAAGCAAGACATTTATAGAGCAGCCTTCTATAACCGAGCCTTTAAACTAAAGAAGAACAAAAATACTCAGTGCTTACTATACATATACTCTGTGTATTTTTTCCTGGCATAAAAATTAAACATTGTTTGTTCCCGAGTATAATTTCAAATTAAAAAGAAACTAGTAAAAGGCCATCTTTAGTTTAAGGTCATGAAATATTAGTTGTACACAGTATAATTTCATCAACTCTTCTGCTTTTTCCAATAGAGTGCAGCTAGCATGTGGCTCAATCCTGCATTTGTTGAGGTCTCTGGTGTTCCATTCTTTTGCTTCCCTTATATATTGGTGCTGATGCTTTGCTCTGTAATATTTTTTTCTGTAGAGGAGAGTAGAGGGTCCTCAGAAGATTCTTAATAAAATTTGTTCAGCTGTTTAATCACTCATGCATGCAAAAAGCCAAAATGTCTAAAATTACCTTTAAAACACAAGCTCTAGAGAAATCTATAAGTCAGATGACATCTATCTTTACTGATGATGCTCAAAGTTGCCTGCCTAGGGAAACAGTAAGAATTATCCAGACCAGTGGCATTAATCGGAAGTCCTTAAAAGAATAGTATGAATGTAGAGAACTATGAAAACTCTCGGAAAGATACCGAGAACATCATCTTACACCACAAATGAGAGCTGGAATGACAATACCATACATTAAAATAACCCCAAAGCAAAAGCTAGGAAATAAGAAGCAGACTTAAAATACAGGCCAGAAACCAGAAAGCATGATCACTAATGAGATGCTATTCTGCACTTACAGCAACAAAGGGAGTGACAAACGATAACAGATACAATAGTAATAAGGAAGTACAAACTGCATTATCTATTTATGTTGTCCCCCCACCCCGCCCCATATGCCAACAATAACCTTGTCCTCAGAAAGCAAAAGAAACAAAGGCTTAAGAAACTCATTTTTAACAGGGATGAGAAACTGGAAGTGGCACAGAGCAGAAAACTCTGACTTCACAAACTAAAAATCCACACCACACTGGAATGAGTGGAGAAGTGATGACGTGAAAGAAACTCTATGGAGGTGATGGATAACTTTGAAAACTGAAATAAGGTATGTTAACATGTGCATACCAATGCCCAATCAGTGTAAGAATGAAAGCGTCAACCAAGATTAGAGCATCCTTTCAAATATGTTCAATATAGTGAGAATGTACAGAAATGTGACACTGTCACATTTGCTTTAGGTTCAATCCTGCTCCCATTATACTTAAAGAAAAAATTCTCATCAGCTTCAGTGGGAACAAGGTCAGCTTCTGTACACAACTTTTATAGGAGCCAACTGAAAAAGGTATCTACATGGTTAAACAGGAAGAGTTTATTTTGTTCATCCTGGTGCTCTGATATCAAGACTAGTCCTAAGTGCTCAGTTGTCTCAACTCCCACTGAAACTCCCAGCAAATAAATGCTAAATTATCTCATTCCCTGAGTTTTCAAGTATATCCTGTCAGATTGGCTACTTAGCTCCTATCAATAGAATCCAGTGGTTTAAAGTCAGTGTTGTTCCCACATTAATGTCTGTGTTATCAGTATATCAGCACTCTCTTTCTTAAGCTTCTTAAATAACATTATAAGCCAAATTTAGGCACATGTACTCAAAAGCAAATAGAACAGCTCCCCTGAAGACTCCAAGAACAATTCATCACTGACACAAATGGTAGTACCACTTATTTGGTATAAATTGATCAGAAAATAGAGGTAAATGGCACAGTAGAATAGCAGCATTCTGCTGATGTGTAAAATACATAACCTACAAGCTATGTAGGCAGAAGGGAAATGTAGCAGAGACAGCAGATAACTGGAAAGTGTAAGAGAAAGAATCTATGATAAAAATAATTTGAAAAGCCTCCTCATCCCTGAGCACCATATTCTCAATTTAAGATTGGACAATAATCTATTTGTTTGTTTCATGCAATAGGCTTTCACACCTCTTTGTAAATTATAACTAAGGATATAATTTGTCATGGTGGTCACAGATTCTGCGACTTTTAGGAACTCCTGTGATTTCTTTGGTTCCAGGCCCATTGTAGGTGGCGAGTGAGGGGAAAAGGCTGAAACTGTCACATTAGAAACAAAATGAATTATTGTATTTTATTAAACTACAGTAAAACAAGCAGGATATTTATAAAATGAGAAGCTGGTTTTACAGGGGAATTGGAAGTCAGGCCACTTGTATAAAAGTGCCTAAAGATGGTATTATGCTAGGTGTGTAGTCACAGGTGGGCCCAGGTCAACTTGGCCAACAGACCTGCCCAGTTCTGCCCACCAAGGCACCCAGAAGTGGTGCAAGCATCTCTGCTGTGGCCAAGGCAGGGAAGAGGCTGCAAGTGGGAGTGAGATGCTCTGGGGCAGCTACCATGGCCTCAATCCAACAGAAGTTGGGATATCACTGCCTCTCAAGGCTCCAGTTGCCTAGCTACTGACCCATGAATGGAAGCAGGCATGGCCAAGCACACCCGGAGACTTGTGGGACTGGCTACAAAATAGGAGTTGGCTATGCCTCTAATTAGGCACCAAATTTTAGGCACAAAAGTTTTAAAAATTTGACTGCAAATTTTATGGAAATGACATCTATGATGGTGGAAAAAAACAAGGAGTTGTGTGACACTTTAAAACTAACAGATTTATTTTTTGCATGTGCTTTCGTAGGAGAAAATTGCACTTCACTTCGAAGCATCTGGACTAGACTAACATGGCTGTCCCCTTTGGAAGTCTATACTGGTGGCATTTTTCAAGCTGTCATCTGAAACAGTCACCTATCAGAAAAATGCTTTCTTAGCTTCAAAGTCACATCATCATATAACTATTTCATACATGAAAAGACATGAATTGTTAAGGAAATAAAGTACATTTTTTATACTTTAAGTTACAGAATTCAGAAGATCAGCAGTCAGGCACCAACTAGAAAAAACACTTTAGCACCTCCTTAAAGTGAAGTAATGCCAAAGTCCCACTAACTTCAATTATGTTAAGAATGTTTCTACACTTTGCTGAAGCAGGTCCTTATAGTATAAAGTACCTTTCTGTAAACTAGGAATTGAGACTGCAATGTCATCTATGACAATTTTTTATATTTAAATATTGTCCTAATCTTAAACTTTACTGTAAGTACAAAGCATCTAGCAGACACTTTGGCATAAAGGAGCAGCTAGCTCCAAATCTTCAGTTGTAAAGATGCCCTTTTTTAGGGCTTCATTATACTATTCAATATGCTGCAACCTTTGGTCTGTTGAAAGTTAAGCAAGATGTATCTTTTTAAATACCTAGCGTCCAAGCTTCACTATCAATACAGGGGTACTTTGGACTGTGATGGATGTTTAGCAGGCTTAGAAATCTTATTAAATGGTGAGAAATATGGTGATCACAGCTCTAGCTATTTCAGTCTGGCACTATGCTGAAAAACTATTACCATGCGACTAGCTTATTTGCACTGGGTGTGCCAGTCAGATAGTCACACACAGGAATTCACAGAATGGGGAGCAATCTGTCAAATTCTATCAGGTATGTTGTTATAAAAACCATTAGCTTTTAGATTACTATTTATAGCATGGGGGAGGAAGATAGAGACTGGGGACTTTGAAATAAGCTTGGTAATGTAATAAAATACAAAGTGTAAAAGATCTCAAGCCTTAACTGTACAAACTGAGCCAAATCCTGCATCAGTTACAACAGTGTCAATCAGTAGTGTATACAGTTGTATTATTCTCATTTCGTACTAGCATATGAGAAGCCTTTTGCCTAACCTGAGCAACAACAACAAAATATTGATTCAGCTTTTTCCTAAAGAGTTAAAAAGTTTTAAGAGTGATAGCTGGACTTCCTTGGAATTGATATATCCAGACAGAACTCATTTATTCTTTCCACTGCCCACCAACTATCTAAATAATAAGGTCCACATTTTGTGTGTGAATGACAAAGAGACAGATGAACTACATATTCCAACCCCTAATCTTTGGAAAACATTTCCAAAAGTTTACCATGCTTTTCAGGTAAAAATAAAGCAGAGGTAGATGTCATAAAATGTGTCTCTCTATGGACATCCTCTGTGTTTTCTAGTTCTAAGAAATATAATTGAAATGTTTTACTTAGTACATTTGGTCTTTGGGATGCTCGTCATGTCTCTTGGATCTAAGAGGGACAGTCCCAATATGTATTGCCTCTTTCTCACATGGCTGCAGTGGAATTTGCCTGAATGAAATGTGAGAACCTGACCTTTTTTCACCTAGGAAACTTCCTCTCCCTTTGTGCAGCCCACATTTGGGCCAGGAAAAATTGCAGACTTTGCTGTCTAGGAGATGCAAGAGGCATTCCACCTTTAATCCAGTGAGGAGCAGAGAGAACCACAGGAGGCACAGAGGTACAAACAGGACATAAGGTCTCTATTCCAGTTATCACTAAACAGGATTTTGTAGGGTGAAAACAAAGTTGCACAAAAGCTTCTGGCAAGTGTGCAGTGTCTACATATCTGAGATCTCCAGGAATCACTGTATTGGCTCAAAGCAGAATGCCTGGTGCTTGCCCTGGGTCAGTTCACCTCTGCATTTACTATGGACTGCAGGGCCAGATTAAGGCAGGAGGCATTGTGGAAGCTATAGCTTCTGGCCCTGGCCTAAAGGAGAGCTGCACTGCCCCCTCTAAAACCCAGCCTGGGCCTGAGTAGTTGGCTACTGCTGGTCACTTTGTCCAGCCCACATGTCCAGTCCCTGGGCCGGCTGGACTGCTCCAGATCAGTCAGTTCAGGAATGGGACAGGAAAGCTGTAGACTGCAGCCTCTGGCCTGTCCCCTCACCCCCATAGCAGTGCCAGCTCATGCGACCTCTAGCAGGTGAGAAGCCCTGGCCTGCACTCCCACCTCAACATTAGCACCTCCTCTGCCCTCCCCCCTACAGCATCCCTGTTGGCCCACACGTGGCTATACCTTGCTGCTCCCCCACAGCAGCACTGGCTGTGGCCCCTCCCAACTCCCCCCAGAAGTGCCGCCTGGCTGTGTACACCCTCTGCAGCACCAGCCAAAGCCCTGGAACCCCTGACCCTGCCCACCCTACACATCATGAGCAGGGACCCACAGGCAGAGTGCCACAAGAATGGGGGGCCCCCCCCAGGCCAGGCAGTCCTGGCATTCTCATGCCTTGATCTGGCTCTGATGGACTTTGCTTTAATGGCACAATCAACCCTTGAATAAAGGACCTCAGGACTTAAATTATACACTTACACTAAGATACCAAGGCCAACTTCTCTTCTATGATGGCAAGCAGCTATCTGATTCCAAGGGACTCTTCAGTCTAGATTCACGTGAGTCAGAGGCTATACAGGTGTGCTCTACCGTACACCACTGGTATATACTGCCAGTGGAAGGCTGGCTTAATGAGGATGAGAGTTTTCCCCTACTGTGAGAACTATCAGCAGTCAGTTATGTTGAAAAAATCTAGTTCCATTGTGCTGCCTGACCCGCACAGAGGAAATGGATTGCACATGGGAATCTGGTCCATTATAATCAGTAAAGGACCATTGTGAAATGGGACAGTTCTGCTCTCCCTATATTCCTCTGGCATTCAACAATTCAGCTCTCGGGGTGGAAGAAAGAAGACTTCTAGTCACTGGTACCTAAGCTTGGAGACAACTAATGCAAACCAATTCCTCTGTATTACATGTCCATGCAAAGCTTCAAGACCATAGTATAACTAATAGACTCAATTACATCTGGTGAGATGTCCTAAAAAGATAATAGACCATTAAACAATTTGAGGTTATTAAACTCTGAAGTGTATAACATCAGAAGAAGCAAATATTTGTAAAAAAAAAACTTTTAAACTATAAAGGAAATCAAATAAACACGAACAGGAAAATAGCAGTCAGAGGAAAATGAAAAAAAAAATCAGAACAGAAATAAAAGAGGGGACACAATTCATCTCAACTTCCAAGAATTTCTACATTATTTGGTGGTTAAAATGGAGACCACCAAGTATTATAATTAAGGCATTCTCAACTGGATTGGATTTGCTAATGTTTTATTTTCATTTTTTCCTTCCTACAAGGAAGAAAGGAGACCATTTCAACTACATTATGGTGGCAATCCAGACAAGCAGAGCACAGTGTCTTGGTTCAATTTTTAGTAAGGAGGGCTTTGTGTAGAAATGGACAATATTCACCTACTTTGCAGGTAGTTCTCCATTCCCTCCTTTTTCATTCCTTTGCAGTCAGGGTGCAGGCAAGACATTTGACATTTCTTGAGCTGGCTTGGTTGCTCTGCTGCCTTATCACCACCGTGGCCAGCATTGCCACTTGCCTATCACTGGTGATATGACCATGTCAAGATGATCTTTCTTTCATTTCTGAATATGGTAAAAATGATGTGGAGATTCTCTAAGAAAGCCCAGCACCTATTATAACCAGATTTAGCAGTATCAGCCAATGCCATGAGCAGCAGGGAACAAGATGCATTCTCACCTCTTACCTTCCCTCTATAATCAAATGAGGTCATTGAGGGTTACATGGCTCCCTCATATTCATCTCCCTACAGCATCTTGTGGGCTGGTGCCCTCCACAGAATTATCTTTTGAGAGGGCCTCAGAAGGTGGCAAAAAGCAGTACCAGGGAATAAGATAGGAGGCTGGGTCTCCTTAATCCCAGTTGAACCAAAGTTCAGGGCACACAGCCTCAGAGGAACTATCTGACCCATCCTTCCCACAGAAGAAGGATTTTGGGGGACAGTTGGCTCCTATAAATCAAAGGGGTGTCACCTTTACAGACTCAGGAGTCCCATTCATGTGAGCATTTCCAGACTCTGTGAGCAGGGTTATGGTGCGGTAAGAGTCCCTATAGGGTAGAGGAAGTTCACAGAAAGGAGGGTGAGGAAGAAGAGTAACTAAGCAGTGAGTTAGGTAATGGGCAACTGCCAACAGCACTGTCACATTATCAGATGACACAGATATAGAAGTGCGCACCACATAAATGGTCAATGAACTTTCTGCCTTTCCACATCTGACATCTTCCAGGGTAGATGTGGTCAGGAATTTTTTGGCAAAACTTTTTTTTTTTTTCGGGGGGCCCCCCCCCCTAGAAAATGCCAATTCATCAAAACCAATGTTGTCTGTGAGAAAGTCAGTTTGGATGGATTTCCTAGCTCAAAAGAAGTTGAAAAGAGTTTTGAAATTGTCAACACATCCCATTTTCAAAATGAAAAGTTTCATTTCAGTTCAAATGGAGTTTTTCGTACAAATAATTTCAAAAATAAAAAAAAATGCCAAACTAGAAATTAAACATTTTAAAAATATAAAAAAGTATTTCAACTAATTGAACCAATTTTTTCTTCTTTTGTTTGGCTTTTTGTGAAAATTTGAGACTGTAATTTTCCATCGTGAGATGAAATGGCAAAAATTCAACATGGACAATTCCCATGGAATGGAAAATTTATTTCCAGTTCAACATTACTAAAAAACCATTAGACCAGAGAAAAAGAGAAGCCATTAATGACCTCTCAGGATGAAACGGGACAGATACCTGGGGTAGGGGTGGCGTGGAAGAAGGCTATAGAAGTTTGGGTACCCATCCTCTGAAGAAGTGATAGTTTATATTTAGGAAACAAAGCAAATTGAACAAACTAAACCTGTATAGAAGGAATCTAAGGACAAGACCTTTGCTGGCCCCCATGCCAGCTCTGCCCCTGCACCCTCAGGTGCTGGGGGTGGGGGACCAAGGACAGAAAGAGCAGCACACAGGGTTTCTCCTGCTGGCTCCGCCATTCAATTGGGCCTGCAGCAGCAAGATCCACACGTGCAATGGCTCCTGCTGCCCCCTCCCATGGACCCACTGGGGGAGCCGAGCCAGTAGGAGCCAATGCACATTCATGGCTTTTGCAGCCTCAGGTCCTGCTGGAGGAGCGGGGCTAGTAGGGGAGAGCAGACACAGGGCTGCATGTGTCCCATGTTTGGCATGCATGCCCTAGGTTGCCGACCCCTGGACTAGACTATTAGAAATGAAAAACATTAAAAAATGGAATAATATAAAAAAGGGGAGGCTGCAAGCCCAGGATCACTTTTTTCTTCAGGAGTCAGGGAGTGGGAGGTGGCAAGTGTTAAGGGAATACAGAAGACTTGACTAGAGATTTTTTTAATGATATTTTAAAAAAGTTAATGTGGTGCATATTTCAGGTCTATGTAACCATGAGATCTTTTTGCTGTTACATTTGCTCACCCTCCTATTGTTTGTTACGCTCATTTGGGGTTTGTGTTAAAGTCCATTGAAGTCAATAAGAGTCTTTCTATTGACTTCAGAGGGCTTTAATCATGTATTCATAACAGTTAAGGCAACAAAGGACCATTAAATCATTTAGTCTGGCCTTCTTTATAGCACAGGCCATGGAATTTCACCCAGTTACCTCTGAATCAATTCCAACAATTTGTGTTCAACTAAAGAATATCTTCCAGAATGGCTTCCAGTTCTGATTTGAAGACACGAGTCTCCCCTTGGGAGTTTGTTCTAAAAGTTGATCACTGTCACTGTTAATGTGTGATATATTTCTCATTTAAATTTTAAACAAAATTTAGTCTTCCTATGTGCTTTTGAGCAGTACCTAGCACAGTGCATTCCTCCTCTTGTTTAGGAACATTTTATGCTATTACAATAATGGATTAATTTAGTCTTTCCAAGTGGTAGTACTTGGTCAGTTTGGATCACTGAGATACAAACTATGCCAGCAAATGTTCTCATGCTCTGTTGGATCCTGTTCCTATCTAGTGTGTGCCAGTGTTAGTTTATTTATTAAAAGGGCTCTCTCTCTCTACACCAGAGCTCGTGACCTCTAGAACCAAGTCATTGATATCAGCCAAGTTATACTTAAAAAACTTGATTGCTTTAATGTCTTTGACTGTTGTTGATCACTTGCCCAATCATTTATTCATAATAGAAATCAGATGTTATTTTATATAATACATACAAAAGTCTATTTAAAAAGAGTCAAACTGTAGTAAAAAGAAGGTTACTATAACATATAGGCTTTAGGTGCTCCCTTTCATTTATTTCACACCAGAGATACAGTTGTGGCAGCAGAAAGCAGCTACAGCCTCCTTTATACAGAGGAAGCCATAAAAGGTCAGGAGACCAAAGACAGGCAGTGATGATCAGTAGAATGTTCCAAGTGCCTCCTAATGTGAGGAATTAAAGTTGCCCCAGCAGTGAAAACCCCAAGACAGGGCAGACACAATCCATACTTCCCTGAGCCAGTTCTTTTTACATCTAGCTGCACATACAGGCTCACCAAACACTGAGTCCAAAACTCTCAAAACCAGATGTTGGTTTTGGCTGCTGAGCTTTTTGGATTCTCAACTCAACATGGAGGACTACTTCAGAGACTTCTGGGCTACGTATCTTCTCTGTGGTATTTTATGCTAAAAAGGTAGGTATTTACATTTATAATCCTCCAACTGACAAATACCAAAAAGATCAGAATCCATTATCCAATAACTATGTTCTCTAACTCAGAATTCTCAGTAGTTCAGGCAAAGCCTAACTTGTTTCTGTGTGCACATTATATAGACACTTTCACATGTCTGAGTGCTCAAACTAAGACATCTGAAAGGAGCCTGATTTTTAGAAAGTACTAAGCATACAGTCATTGAAGACCAGCATGTGAGACAATGTAAGCATGTGTCCTCACTTCTGAGACACTCTCTTGTGCCTGGACACAGCACTTTCTCCATTGCTGGCCCATGTTAGTGGTCACCAAAGGGAGGGTGCAAGACTCAGCCTCAGCCAACATCCTCTCCCAGTTCCTGCTCTGGGTCTCAGCCCAATCAAATCATGTAACAGTTCACTCCCCTTCTGGGGTAACTGAAGATCCAACTTAAGAGTGCAAATCAGAGTCCCAAACTAATAGTTCTTCTGAGGCTATGTTGAAGCTTCTCTGCTCCTTGACCCTTTCTCCTAGCCCCTTCAAGCTTCATCTAGTTTGCATCTTCACCAGCAGCATTCCCCTATACTTTCCTTTACCTGGGAGTCCAGCAGTTCACCTGTATAGATCCTGTTAGGTCTTGTCTCAGGGCAAACACTTTCTCTCCCAAAGCAGCCTGCTCAGCTCCTTTCCAATCTTTCTCTTGTTGCAGGCCCTAACTCAGGGCTCACCTACAGCTTACTGTTCTCCATGTGAGTGACTTGGTCTGACTTCCTCAGACTCTTCCCAAAGAATTACTCCTCTTGCCCCCCCTTCCAGGGCCATTCCCTCCATTACTCAGTTCGCAGCTGCACTGGAGTACTGCTGTCCCTGCTGCACCACCACAACTGGGGTCACTCTTTCTAATTAAGCCCCAGTATGCTCAGATGCTGTCACTAGCCCTTGCATTGCCAGCTCATCAGTGAGGCTGAGTGACAGTTGCAAAGTCATGGGCAAGATTAAGACCAGCTTGCCTCAGAGGGCCAGCCTCCCATAATAAACACTCAAAATTCAGTCAGTTTTGAAAATATAGGTTATAACTCAAACACAAAAGTATGTACAAAATAATGAAGTGATTCACCAATATCCACCTAATATTCCCATACAATTCCAAAATGTCATGTGAGCTGGTCACACAACTTTTTACTTTCCGTATATGTAGTGCTGAAACATGAAGAGACAAAAACCACAGCTTCATTATAACAGTTAAAATATATTTGAGGGAATGTGTTCCAAGTGATTTTAAAAGGCAATACTAGATTAAAACAGAAAACATATAGTTCTGCTTCTCATCACCTTTGCCTTGATTTCAAGTTTGTCCTTTGAGAGTGGAGTACTTTTAGAACTACAGCAAAGCAGTGTTATAATAAAGAGAAGAAGCAGTGTTCTAACAAACAACAGTATTACAGAGGCTTTTTTTGAATCCAAAAGGAAGTATCCTTCTTAAAAACTGTAAGGTTGAATAAATGGAATTCCAAAAAATAACTGCAAAACCACAGGGAAAATAAGCACCCCATCTATGTAAAAAATGGAATATTAAAGAAGTTTAGAGATTGTAGGATATTCTCAGAAATAAAATATTTAAGAACATTAGAAAAAAGTCTGCTGATTGGTAATCAATTATCTTAGTTCTGTAAATAAAATGATAAATGAGTGGGTTTGACTTCTTCATGCATTTTTTAACACGCTGGCAAAAAGACATACCAGGCAGTGTATTTCAAGGGAATTTTTTTTCTCATCATAAACAACATAGTTTACACCATCATCCCAATGCTAGATTGGGCCTTCAATCACAGGACTGAGAAAGTAAGCATAAACTGTGTCACACCAGGTATGTTGCATACCATGGGCTGAGTAATAACATGAAGGGACTTCCTATTTGTAAAACTAATTAGGTTCTTTATTTAGAGAGCTATTTACAGACGGGCTGTAGCTGCACATAGACTCACACCATAGAATCAACTCTGCATTCTTCTATCCTTCAACCCGTGCTCTTTCCTCCAAGTTCCATGAAGTTTATCGGACAGAGGAATTTTTCTGGGATGCATTATACTTCAAAGACACAGAGTCACAAATCCTTTACAGTCACCAACTTTTAAGCAGGGGAGAGGGTGTAGTCTGCTAAACACCCTCCCGATTAAAAAAAAAAAGACACAGATCTACTCCTTAAGACATAAAGGAAAGCACAGATCCTGTGCCCATAGTTCCTTGCAGAAGAAATATCATTCATGCAGAGATTACTCTGTCTGCATGCTGCAGGTCACATTCCAGACATATCTAACATGATCACATGAGGGTTGGGTTGATGCCCTGCTCACCCCTGCTTTTCCTACACAAATCTGCTAGTTCCAGACACATTCTAGCCCAACATGAGATGATGTTCCCTTGTAAAAGGCACATCATTTCAGATCTAGAGGCAAAATGATAACTTTAATCATGATTCTAGGGGTTACTTAGGTATCTGAAAATTCTGGGGGTTTTTTTCAGGTAGTAAGTTGGAAAACAGCTAACAAGAGCACTGTGTCCAATTCTTGTATAAAGAAAAAATATATAACAAGTACCAATTAAAGTCATATTAATCATAGAATCACAGGGTTGGAAGGGACCTCATGAAGCCACCTAGTCCAACCCCCTACTAAAAGCAGGATCACTCCCACTAAGTCATCTTAGGCAGGGTCTTGTCTAACTGGGCCTCAAATTTTTCCAAAGATGGAGATTCCACCACCTCCCCAGGTAACCAATTCCAGTGCTTCACCACCCTCCTAGTGAGAAAGTTTTTCCTAACATCCAATCGTGACCACTCCAACTGCAGTTTGAAACCATCACTCCTTGTTCCGTCCTCTCTTACTAACAAGAACGGCCTTGCTCCCTCCTCTCTGGATCACCCCTTCAAATAGCTGAAGGTTGCTATCAAATCTCCCCTCAGTCTTCTCTTCTGCAGACTAAATAAGCCTAGTTCCTTCAGTCTCTCCTCATAAGTCATGTGCTCCAACCCCCTAATCATTTTCATTGCTCTCTGCTGGACTTTCCAGTTTGTCAACATCCTTTCTGTAGTTTGGAGCCCAAAACTGGACACTGTATTCCAGATGCAGCCTCACCAGTGCCAAATAGAAGAGAATAATCACATCCCTCAATCTGCTGGCAATACTCCTACTGATGCAGCCCAATACACCATTGGCCTTTTTGGCAACCAGAGCACATTGTAGGCTCATATCCAGCTTCCCATCCACTATAACCCCCAGGTCCTTTTCTACAGTGCTGCTAATTAACCAATCGATCCCGAGCCTATAACAGTACATGGGATTTTTCCGTCTTAAGTGCAAAACTTTGCACTTGTCCTTGTTGAACCTCATGAGATTTCTATTGGCCCAAAGCTCCAATTTGTCTAGGTCTCCCTGAATCCTATCTCTGCCCCTCCCCCCGTGTGTTTACCATTCCCCCCAGCTTGGTGTTACCTCCAAATTTACTGAGCATGCAATCTATCCCATGATCTAAATCATTAATATTGATGTTGAACAGAACCAGTCCCAGGACCAACTCCTGGGGCACTCCAGTAGTTACTGGTTGCCACTGTAAATTTATTTTTAAATTTAGAACAATCAGTAGCTAATACAGCAAATTATTCCTAATCCTATATCTCACTAGGCTGACAATAACAACACCACTAATTTAAAAAATGTAGTGTAGTTGGTAACTGGTTGTATGCTTTACTTTCTGCATTTCTCTAAGTGTTGACAATGAAAAAAATCATTTCTGCTATTTTTAATTCATTTCACTTTCAGTGTCCTAGGGAGTGTTCCCATGTTTAGGCTTCAGGCATTGAACAGGAATCATGCTTTAAAAACTATTTTCAGTCAGATGCATAATCTTTTGGTTTATAACCTTTTTTGTAGTCTAAGTTCTTATGACTTTCAAAAAACATAATTTGGAAGTGCTGGGTGATGCCAAGCCGCTTGGGTAAAGTGGTTTCTATCATACACAGGGCCACCACAGTGGTTGCATGATCTCTATTACATCTTCCTCTATATGCCGTTCCCCAGCGTTTGCATCTTAACAACTGCTTTTATTTGCTGTTAGTGTCACGTAATCCCATGAATTACACTCCCTGCGTTTATTTCCTCCCATTCTGTAAATTCCTCCATCTTCAAAGTATCTGACGAAGTGGGATTTTCTCACATGAAAGCTTATGCAATAAATAAATTTGTTTAAGTGCCACAGGACTCCTTGTTTGTTTTACTCAATGAGGCTAACACAACTGCCCCTTTGGAACCTGGCAACATGATCTCTAGATGATTATTGGGTGTGATATTTTTGGAGCTCTTTCTAATACATCATGAAAGTCGTTTTCAGATTATGTGATCTTTCACCACTAACATATGAACTGCATGGGGAGAAGATGAAGATTTAAAAGTTTTTCAAGGGGGAAAGTAGTATCACAGAGAAATTATGTTCATTATTTAACAAATGAAGGAGGGATGAAATTAGCAAATTAATGGTGGCTCAAATGTAGCAGATACCAAACTTTAAAAAAAACAAAACAAAACAAAAACCTTAAAAAGCCCCATTATCCAGAGTGCAATTCAATGATGGCTATTAGCAGGATGAATCTCTAATGAACAAACTGTAGCAGTCAAATCTTACAAATTGTTCAAACTTGTTTAAGTTTATGCACAGAGAATTTTATAGAAATAATTACAATAAATACAAAGGATTACGTTGGAACGAGGTTTCTACTGTGCTGCTGTAAGAATGAGAAAATGAACATTACTCCAATGAAATTCACTGAGGTATTCAAGTTTGTGAAACTTTGCCATTCTGAAAAATATTAAAAAGTGGAAAGGGAGTTAAGATTGCTTACCAGTTCAAAGAGAAGGACATAGAGCTACAAAATGACTGTTTGTGGGCAGCAGTTGGTCATGTCTGCACATATAAGGATCAGAAGCTCCTCAAAAGGTATTTTGGGGAAAAAAAGGTTCTGGAAAAGTGCAA
This sequence comes from Podocnemis expansa, assembly GCA_007922195.1. NCBI lineage: Eukaryota > Metazoa > Chordata > Testudines > Podocnemididae > Podocnemis > Podocnemis expansa. The sequence continues at coordinate 1,006,805 of ML682176.1, read as the reverse complement.
CCCTGGGGAGATTTAGTAAGATGAAGTCACTCACAGCATTTGTGTGTAACAGCCTCTATGGACCTACCTGGTAACCTGATCCTTGTAGGCAAAGGAAAGACTCTCACAGACAAGTGGGAATAAAGGCAGAATAATTAGTCACACTGAATAACTGCCCTCCACCAAAAAAATTAGAGTTGGAAAAAAAATTGGAAAATTTGAAGTGTAATTTAAACACTATCTGTGGTATGACAGCTCCTGCTGTTTTCTTCGCATCAGGGGAAGATTGCAGGTGGTCATTCTTCAGTGCTGCTCTTGCAACCCACAGCTTCCAAAATCAGACTGTGAGGATAATTACCCCCTGAATGTGCCTGGCACAGCTGGCCCCTCCCCCACCTGAGCAGCCCTGTGGCCACAGGTGTCCCAAGGAACTTGTCCTGCCTTTCTAACATGTCAGCATATGAAGGCAGGGGGCATCTGGATCATGATGAAATCTGCAGCATCATCACACCTAAGCCGAGAGTTTCCTTCTTCCTACTAGATGAGTGTATTTGTTTCAAGACTGAAAAGGTGCTACAGAAGCTCCCAGCCCTCCTATTGGCTATGCCACACCTCTACATTCTTATTGATTGAGCAAATACTAGGTCACTGAGTGGAGGCTGGGTAAAGGAGAAAAAAAAACAACAAGCAGTTGTGTGGCACTTTAAGACTAACAGATTTATTTTTTGCATGAGCTTTCATGGGAGAAGATCCCACTTCAGCATCTGAGGAAGTGGGATCTTCTCCCATGAAAGCTCATGCAAAAAATAAATCTGTTAGTCTTAAAGTGCCACACAACTGCTTGTTGTTTTTTTACTGGACTAGACTAACACGGCTATCCCTTTGGAAATGGGTAAAGGAGCAATCAGTATGACTTCTAGCTGTTGTTATGAAAATTGGTGGCTGTATCTGATCAGTGGTGCCCTAACCTTCTAGGGAGAATTAGGAGGTTGAATCATTCTACTCACTTCTAAAAAAAATAAAATAAAAGAGATACCTTTATTATATGAGTATGAAAAGTCCTTTCTGATGAAGAGAGCTTAGGCAGGAAAGGGGCTACATAATCAAACACTCTTCCCTATTGACAAAACTGAGTATCCCTACATGTTTGAAAGATTTGTCAATTTATGAAGGTTCCTTCAGTTAGAGCTTTTTTTCCATGGTAGGGCAAGCTTCCCCTTATAACAGTTTGGTTTGTCGAATCTATTTGCAACTGACTAGGTAAAGCTTGTTTAAAGGGGACCTTGGGAAATGTAGTCTTAGGTAGAAAGCTAAATCTGGTGGCATCAGGTGCTGAGCCTGAAATTTTCAGTCCTACATGCTGATAATTAGACACCTAAATCAGTATTCAGGATGCTAACCTATGCATAAATTTGTTCAGACATTCTGAGGACTTCCCATTTAAATTAGGTGGAACTACAGATTCTCAGCACCTTTAAAAATTAGACTACATTTACTTAGGTTATTAATACTAGGCATCCAAGTTTTAAAAAGTTGACATAAGATGATGTTAAAGGGATTTTGGGGGATGGGGAAATACTATCCATGAAAGGGCCAAAGTATTCCACAGCAAATCTTATCGGATTGCTGAGAGAAACAATCACTAATAAAATGGTAAGAGGCTGCTTTGTAACGTGTGCTGTGTTTTCAACTTTCAGTATTTAATAGCTTTGTTTCTTTTTCTAGTACCCATGCTCTGAATCACTCATCTACCTTCATAAAGAGAAAGCACTTTATATTAACATCATGGCCTCAAGACAATTGTACTTAAGTCTCTTACAACTAGCCATGAAATAATTGCTGAGAAATGCACTGCTGTTAGATCTAAAATTTGAGAGAAGTGTCCAATATGAGATGATTTTTATTTTATTTTATTTTATTTTTTTGTGGGCTGAAGTTCTCAGGAATGCCCAGTGCATTTGACCCAAAATGCTTAACTCAAAAGCCATGCGTTACCTGTGGTCCTGAAGGTAGAGCTCCAGGAGAAAATATGATTTGACCACAACAGTGTTCTTCTAGCACAGAGAAGCCCACATGCAATTTTGTATTGGCTCACCTGAAGTCCATTTTAGAAGCATACACTATTCTGTTCCTTGGAGTAAACAACTTACTCCCCACACCTTTATCTTATGACAGCTGGCTTGCCAGATGTTTTCTTGGGCATATCATTGAATTTAAATTTCTCAGTGTAAAGACCTATAAGTGACACATTCATGTAGCTCTTCAACAATCATTTAATAAATTATGTTCTATTAAAAGAAAAGTTTTTCAAGCTTGTGCTGTGTATCTTCTGTGTCCTATGTGTGTTATGCTAAAGGGGAAAATGTCTCCACATACTTCAGACCAGCATTCACAGATATCCAAGACCGCAATAAGCAACTCGCAACATGAATGACATCTGACTTCCATCAGAACAATAATTAGACCTCTACTTGGAAAGAGACATTTATTAAAGAGGGACTGAAAGGAGCTAGGTTCTTTTCACACAGATCATAAAAACCATGTGTGATAGACCAGAACAAATAACGAGTGCTTATTCAGAGCATTGTCTCAAATGGGGTTACAACATATTATGGCATGTGGAATGCATACAATTGAACTGAAAAGTATGTCACATACTTTTCAATTGGGCCACATGGCAGAACTAGGTGGCAAACCTCAGCCAAAAAGCAGACACATCAAATGCTTTTTCTTTGGCAAACTGCTGTAGCTTTACTGTTTTCTCTCTAATTTTTTATGACAATAATTATAACTGTATTAAGTAACCAGTACAGGATCTGTGTGCTCTCAAATGATACCTACTAGGAACTGTGATCTCTTCCTCTCTTTAAAATATTTCTCACATTGATTTGAAATGACAGGGTCCAATAGGGTATCATAGAATCATAGGGTTGGAAGGGACCTCATAGGTCATCTAGTCCAACCCCCTGCCAGAGGCAGGACCACTCCCACTTAAACCATTCCAGTCAGGGTTTTGTCCAACCGGGCCTTAAACACCTCCAAAGATGGAGACTCCACCACCTCCCTCGGCAGCTCATTCCAAGACTTCACCACTCGCCTAGTAAAAAAGTTTTTTCTAATATCCAGCCTAGACCTCCCTAACTGCAACTTGAGACCATTGCTCCTTGTTCTGTCCTCCGTTACTACCGAGAACAGTCGAGCTCCATCTTCCTTAGGGCATCCCTTCAAGTAGTTGAAGGTTGCTATCAAATCCCCCCTCAATCTTCTCTTCTGTAGACTAAATAAGCCTAATGCTTCCGGTCTTTCCTCATAGGGCTTGTGCTCTAGCCCTTTAATCATTTTGGTTGCCCTCCTCTGAACTCTCTCTAGCATGTCCCTGTCCTTTTTGTAGTGGGGAGCCCAAAACTGAACACAGTATTCTAGATGTGGCCTCACCAGTGCAGAATAGAGGGGAAGGATCACATCCCTTGATCTGCTGGTAATACTTCTTTTGATGCAGCCCAGTATGCCATTGGCCTTTCTGGCAGCAAGAGCACACTGCTGACTCATATCCAGCTTCCCATCCACCATGACCCCCAGGTCCTTTTCTACACTACTGCTACTTAGCTGAATGTTTCCCAGCCTGTAGCAGTGCATGGGTTTTTTTTGTCCCAAATGCAGGATTTTACACTTATCCTTATTGAATCTCATAAGATTTCTATTGGCCCACTGTTCCAATTTATCTAGGTCTCCCTGAATCCTGTCCTTGCCCTCCAATGTGTCTACTGGTCCCCCTAGCTTGGTGTCATCTGCAAACTTACTGAGAATGCAGTCTATTCCATCATCCAGATCATTGATGAAAATGTTGAACAGAACCGGCCCCAGGACCGACCCCTGGGGGACACCACTCGTGACCGGTTGCCAGCTAGACATGGAACCATTGATTCCTACACACTGAAACCGTTGATCTAGCCAGTTTTCTATCCACCTTATAGTCCACCTATCCAACCCATACTTCCTTAATTTGCCAATGAGAATGCTGTGGGAAACTGTATCAAAAGCCTTGCTAAAATCAAGGTATAGCACATTAACGATGCTTCCTGCATCCAGAAAACCAGTCATATGATCATAGAAGGAGATGAGATTGGTCAGGCATGATTTACCCTTGGTAAATCCATGATGACTGTTCCTGATCACTTTATTTTCCTCTAAGTGTTTGAGGATGGATTCTTTGACAATCTGCTCCATAATTTTTCCAGGGATTGAGGTGAGGCTGACTGGTCTGTAACTCCCTGGATCCTCCTTTTTCCCTTTCTTGAAAATAGGCACTACATTTGCTTTTTTCCAGTCCTCTGGCACCTCCCCCATTCTCCATGAGTTTTGAAAGATAATGGCCAGCGGTGCGGCTATTTCATCAGCCAATTCCCTTAGCACCCTTGGATGCAGTTCGTCCGGCCCCATGGACTTGTGCACATGCAGCTTCTTTAAGCAGTCCCTAACCTGACCTTCCATCACCAAGGGCCTATCTTCTTCTCTCCCATCTGCCACACCCATGGTAGTGAGCTGGGAGCTGACCCTGCCTGTGAAAACTGAAGAAAAAAATGCATTGAACACTTCAGCTTTTTCCTCATCCTCTGTCACAAGGATGCCTGCCCTATTCAGCAAGGTGCCTACACCATCCCTGATCCTCTTTTTGTTACTAATATACTTGTAGAACCCCTTCTTGTTATCTTTTACATCCCTCACTAGCCGCAACTCCATTTGTCCTTTGGCCTTTCTCATTTTATCCCTGCAGTCCCTAGCAATATCTTTATATGCCTCTTTGGACATCTGACCAAGCTTCCACTTCCAGTAAGCAAAGTATGTCTGTTCTGCTCCGTGAACATGCCTCTTAGCCCAGGTAGACAGACACATTAACTCCGCTTGAGCTACTGCACTGTAAACAGTAGCATAGATGTTATAGACCTAGCGGCCTTGTTAGCCATACAAGTAGAAGCCTGCCTGATCTCTCCTGGTCTATCCTCAGGTGACTAGCCTTTGTCATCACCCGTTCGTCAACATCTACACTACTATTTTTAGAGCATTACCCCAAGCTGAGCAGAACTAGCCCATGTCTATCTTCCAGGCTGGAAGACGTGCATCTAGATGTAGAAATACCTATCGACACATTATTCTTGGATTCTCAAACAACAATATTGGTTACAAGGCCTTAGGTTAGCCAAGAAACTGCTCCTGTGACTCTTGAATATGGATCTAATTAATGTAATTAGTGTATGTGTCACCCTGAGGCTGGATTACTGTAACATGCTAAACTTTGACATGACCCAGTAGCCTCTCATGTACTAGAGATATCCGCACACAGCAACCCTATCTGATATACAGACTGAACTGATAACAGCAGAGAACGGCAAAAGTCCAATGATCTGGAGTGACTTCCAGTTCAATCCAAGGTGCAGTTCCAGTACCCTGAGCCTTCTTTTTAAATCCCTAAATAAACTACTGCTGAGTTCTCCCTTAGATTACCTTTTCTCCTCTCAGTCATAGATGCTTTTCAAAGAAACAATGAAATCAAAACAGCACAACTTCAGCTTCAGTTACCCAGCATCAAGGTGTCCTATGGAGAGTGCCCTCAGCTATGGGATTTGTTACCACCTGATAGCAGGTTATGAGAAGGTCTTGCAATCATTTTGCAGTTTCATCTCTCTTAACAGGCATTTCGCTAAGAAGTGATTTGCAATGTAGCTGCAGCTATATGCTCTTGGAAGAAACCAATATCATCCAACTACTCATAAATAAGGGACTTCAGAATATGAGGGAGAAGAGGAAAATGCCTAACAAAGAGGACAAATGTACTTTAAATATTTATTAAATGGAGTCTAGTTACTGTGGTTTCTTATTCGTACAAAGATAAATGATTTGTGCCATTTTTTAAAACACTCAGGATTGTAAAATAATCTTTCAAACTATTTGACCATTCTAATTTTGAGAAATGAAGAGATTAGATAAGTTTTTTCAGTGTCTGACAACCAGAAAACAGTACCTTAAATTAATAAAACATGCCTTGATGATCACACTGGATTGGTGCCTAGGTGATCATGCTGGTTAAATACTGACAAGTGTTTTTGAAGAGTGTATTTAGTGTAGTCTTAGCATGGTCTACTGGCTCAAGCTAAAATTTAGTATATTTCCTGTTGCTCAGAGATAGTGATTTGCTGATTGTAGTGCCTAATCACAAAAGTCCCCATGGAAGGTTCCAAACTAAAAATGGTCTACTTTAAGACCTTCATGAAGGCCCAGAAATGACCATTCATACCTTTCTTGAAATAGGGTATCAGGACCCACCTTGGAGTAGGACCTAGGGGCCATATTTGGGCTGTCTTGTGACCAGACCACCTATATAGCCAGCTCAGCCCAAAAAAGGCAATGAAGACCTGCTTTGTGGACCCATCACCAGTGAGATGAAGGTTGAGGGCTAGGTAAGATGCCAGAATGTCAGCAAGATGGATGGAGCACAACGGACAGGACCTCTGTAATGGCAACTGACTCTAAGAATGTGCTATATTACTTTGTTGATGGGGAAAAAGCTGGTGGAAGAGGTGGAAAGATACCAGCTAGATATAGTCAGCCTCGCTTCCACATATAGCAGGAACTCTGGAAACAAACTTCTCAGCAGAGGGTGGTCTCTTTTCTACTTGGGAGTGGCCCCATGTGAGAGGTCCTTGGACAGATGTGGGGATATCCCCAATTCCCAGCTGGGTGCTGCACAGTTGGAATTTGTCATGGTAGATGAGGTCACCTTGATGAAACGTTGGGTCTCAGAGAGGAAAACCCTGACCACTTTGCATGTTTCCTTGCCTAACAGCACTTCCTAGTATTCAGCATTTTTTGTGATGGTAGTATTAGTGCTAACTGGAGTGCCATCTACTAACTTTGACATTCTACCAGGGGACTTCAGCACCATGTGAGGAAAAATGATATCTGAAAGAGTAATTGGAAAGAACAACTCCTTTGATCTAGGTCTGAAAGGTGAACTGTTAATGGATTTCTATTCTTGTCATAGTTTGAACATAACAAATACTATGTTCAAATACAAAGTTGCTCATAAATGAACCTAGTACCAGAGCATCATGGGCTGAAGATCAATATTCAACTTTGGAATCACTTAATTGGACCTAAGACTGTATGCTCTGGATACCTGAGTGAAAAGAATAGCAGAGCTGTCAACTGATCACTACGTGGTAATGACTTGGATCCAATGCATGGGATTCAAATAAATACATACAGAAGGCCCCAGAAAATCAGCATGGGTTGCCTGGGAAATCTGGTGGAGAATCCTATGAGGAAAGATTTCAGTTCCTACATCCAGAAATACTTCTGTATTCAAGGTGAGCTCATGGACATTGAGTCCAAGTGGACCATGTTTAGGGCCTCAATTGTAGAGGCAACTATGAAAAGCTGTGATCTGAAGGCAGTTGATGCAACTGTAGAACCCACAGTTAAACACCAGTGGTGAAGGAAGCTGTCAAGTTGAAGAAGGAAGCATTATGAGAGATGTTCCTAAATTAGACTCTTGATATGACTGAGGTACTGGAAGGCTAGGAGGACTGCAGCTGTGATGGTTGTTGAACTGAAAGCCTGGGCATGGGAGAGTATGGAGAGACCATGGAAAATGACTAATGGACAGCCTCAGAGATTTTCTGGCAAATCATTTGTCACCTTAGGAGGGGTTGGCAGGATGTTTCTCAGGCTGTTCTCAACAAGGGTGGTAAAACTCTGACTGTGACTGAGAAGACTGTTGAGAGGTAGAAGGAGCACTTTGAGGAACTCCTCAATTTGAGGAACATACTCTCTTTCAGAAGGTAGTGCTGGAAACCGATAGTGGGATCAGACCTATTTCTGTTGATGAGATCATTGTGGTGATAAAGGCCTTCACAACAATAAGGCACTGGGCTGGGGGGGGGAGGGGAGTATTTGCCTGGAGAAGTTGAAATCACTGGACAAAGTCAAAACACTGAGGCTATGTCTACATCTAAAAGCTTAGTTTGGACTTGTATAATCCGAACTAAGCAGTTCAGAGTTAGTTCAAACTAACTGCAGTTCTTTAGTTTGAACTAAGTTTTTAGTTTGAACTAGCCATACTTTTCTTTTAGTTCAAACTAACTTTTTCTTCAGACTGTGACCTCCTACATAGACACTTCATTGACCAGTTTGAAGTGGCTAGAATGAGAATCAATACCTGCAAATCAGAGGCTATGGTTCTTTACGAGAAGAAAATCCAGTGTTCTTTCCAGGTGAATGGAGAGTAACTGCCCTTAGTGGAAGAGATTAAGAATCTAGGGATCTTGTTCATGAGTGATGATAAGCACCAGCATAAAATTGACAAACAGATTAGTGCAGCAGTGGTGGTAATACAGGGTGTTATACCAATCTGTTGTGGTGAAGCAGGAGCTAAGTTTTCGAGCAAAGCTCTCAATTATGGTCATTATACATACCCATTCTCACCAATGGTCATGAACTTCAGGTAATAACCAAAAGGATGAGATCACAGATACAAGAAATTGAAGTGAGGTTTCTCTACTGAGTGGCTGAGCTGACTCTCTGAGACAGAGCGAGGGGCTCAGTTATGAGATAGCCTCAAAGTGGAGCTGCTACTCCTTCAGATTGAGAGGAATTAGATAAGATGGTTTGGGTACCTGATAAAGATGCCTCTTCCTTTGGAAATCTCTTGGGCTCATCCCACTGGGAGGAGATCCCAAACTGACTCAGGACATGCTGGAGGGATAGTATCTCCTAGTTTACCTGGAAAAACTTGGGAATCGCCCAAGAGAAGCTGGAACCTGTTGCAGAAAAAAGGGAGGTTTGGTCTTCAATAATCCCCATGCTGCTGCTGTGACTCTCACAAGGAAAAGTGGCATAAAGGAAAAGCAAGAAGAAAAAGAAGAAAATGTACCTTCATTGTGAATAGCCCCAATTCAGCAAGGTTTTTTGAGCACGTGTGTAGCCCCACTGAATTCAATGTGACTACACAAATGCTTGTGTGCATTTCTGAACTGAGACCTGGGTGTTTGGCATTTACATCTATGAAACATGCCTCTAAAAAGCAGCCAGGGCCTGATTCTACAAGTTCTTGAGTGCCCTCAACTCTCAGGCAATGAAACTTGAGAGTACAAAGCATCTTGCAGGGCTGGTTTTAGAAACATTGCATAAAATAATGATTATAAAACAGTATTTTACACTTAGATTCCTTTTCATCCTTAAAGATTTCAAAAGTGTTTTACAAATTGCAGTATATGAAGCAAGCACTTTTCCCATCACTGAAATAAAACAGATTAGTTAGTTAGCAGCAGACAGCAAAAACACACAATAGTTTAGGCCAGGAAGTAAGGAGGAGTACTATCCCCAATTGCAACTCTACAGGAGGGATTTATGTAAACTTAATTACACAAATTAGAATTTAACCAAGACATTGCAAAAAAATAATACAGGCTCTTGAATGATCTCAAGTGGTCAGAGAACTATAGTTTACCATCTGCTGTGAGAGATGCCACTTTCAACTTCTTTTGTCATGGTGGTGGGACAGAAGACCAGTAAAATCAGCAATTAACCTAAAGAGTAGCATCCAAAGAAGAGTTACAGATTGATTTTCCTTTGAGATAGAGAAGAAGGCAGGGGCCGGGGCAGTAAAACTCACATGGCATACGTTTCTGCCAAAATCCATTGAGGTGTTCCTGCTGTGAACTGAGTCTGATAATAACTATAGCCTAACTTATTCAATCAAGACAAGTTATATTGTGTTACTGGTGGGTCTGAAGACAGCCCCTTACAAAAATATATATATATATAAAAAATCAAACATGGAAAAACATGGGCCTAAGTTGAATCCTGTTACTAGTTCCCAGTCTTTAATAGTTCAATTAAAATAAACCTTGGATACAGATCACTTTAGCATGGGTTTGCAAAACTTAAATCTCTGCTAAGGTGGTTCTGCTAAAAAAGACCCCACATGTTCTTATCCCATCTCTGCAGTGGACACCTCTAGTAAAAAACCTGCATTGTGCCAATGGTAATGGAATATTTTGTTCAAAACTTCTGAGATTTTCTCATTTATGGAATTTTTATATTTATGCCTTTATTTGTTGTATTTTATTTGTGTTTTGTTCCCACCTCTCTGATTGAGTGTACAAAGATTGGGCCTATCCCCAACCTCAGTTCACATTGCTGAATGAGGCATGTAATCTGATCCATGTAAACTGGCTGCATAATTCTGAGGAAGATTGCATCAGTGAATAAGTAGTATTGGGCAGGAAGACAGTTGCAACCATCTTGTTCCTAGGATATTCAGAGCTTCTTAAACTGATGTATGAAATGGATGTAAATAGGCTGCTCCACCCTAATCAGCCTTATGTGTATGTTGGTCCTTGTTCTACTGCCATATTGAGGTTGCAGGCTGCAGAAATCACTTTATAGCTCCAGCAAGTTGAAAGACAAAAGGAACTAGATTTTTTCACCTAAAACAAACAAACAAACAAACAAACAAACAAACAAACAAACAAACTTAATTATTCCCAAAAACGGAGAAAGAGGAGACTTGAATGCCTCTCCTTCACAATCCTTTATCTCCTAGGCTATGTTCACATAGCCTCCTTATTTCGAAACAATGGAGGTTGTTTTGAAATAAGGTTTCGGCTGTTCACACGACGCACGGTTGTTTTGAAACAAGTTAAACCTAGTCTGTGGGCAAAACAACGTTGTTTCGCAACGGTTGTTTCAAAACAATGCCATGCGAACGTGTTGTTTTGAAACAACGGTGGTTTTGAAACTACTTGTTTCGAAACAACCGTCGTCTGAACATGTTGTTTCAAAACGATGGTGAGTCATTTCGAAATAACTGTTGTCCAGAATTGCTATTTCGATTCCGGCTTTTCTCCTTATTTTGAAGTGACTTTTTTGCTAATTCGAAATAAGTCACTTTGAAATAAGGCATTATTTCGATACAAGTTGTTTCGGAATAACCATATCGAAATAACCCCCTGTGTGTGAACACAGCCCTATTGTCTTGGGATGGATCTTCAGCCCCCTGAGCCATTGGAGCTGTAAGCTCAAAGACTTCATTGAAGAGTAACTATCCCTCTAATGTCCCCACAGCTGCCTGTCTCTCCCTGTTAATATAATCAATTAGATTACTGAGCATTCTCAGCCCCTCTCCTGATTTTGGGTCCCGATATCCTATTGCCATGTACAGTATGCCGGATGGAAGCATAGATGCCCTCCCTCGGAAAAGGGATGTGTTTGATGACTTTGTAAGTGAACTTCTCCATACAGTATCTCCTGCAGCTCTGGAATTTATGTGGTCATGTATCTCTTGAGGACTCAGTGCTGTGAAAAATGCCAAACCAAGGACTAGGATAAGTGGAAGGAGTTAATAAAAATAATGGAGAATGTATTAAAAACTAGGGATATCTGCAGGAAAGGAGTGAAACAGGAAAACATTATCTTACCATGGAAATTGCTCATGCTGCATATAGATAAGAGTCTGCCAGAATTTCCCTCTTAAATCCCATTTACAGGGATTTACAACTCACTGTTGACAGTCACACCTAGCTGAAGGTGGGTTTATAAAGGTCTCAAGCAAGAATTTTTTTTTTTAAATAAGCCTTTTTAACATTGTACTTTTAGGGCAAAATGGTTAAACTGGTTTTAAAAACAGAATGAATAAATGGTAGTGAATAATTTGACATGTTTTGACTCTTCATCTGTATCATCCAGAATCAGTTCACTGTTTTCTTGAGTTTGTTCTTGGACATTATTTTTGAACCATTTCTGCAAATAATTTTTGGGTTGCAGATAGCTTGAAAATTCAATAGCTGAAGTGAACTACCTGATTGCATATGTGGATCTGGAGCTAGAACCTACTGCACAGCTTCTTTTTTCTTGATAGAAGACTATGAGGAAAAGGGGAAAAAATTGCCCCAAGCATCCCTCTCACTGTTCTGCCTCAGAGCTGTTCTAATTTTCTTCCAGTTAGTCAAAAAGGTGGTTCTTCTGGTACCCATAAATTGCTGTCGCATAGAAGAATCCTGACTACAGTCACAATAGGTAGAGGAAGGGCAGTGAAATGGTTGTCACTCATGTTTATTCTGTGAGTTCCCCAGCTTCACGCATCTAATGAAATAGGACTTTCTCCCACAAAAGCTCATGAGATAAATAACTTTGCTAGTCTTTAGCACTGCCACCAGACTCCTTGTTTGTTTTACTGATGTTCATGTCACCCAAGAATTTTCCAACATGAGCTGAAACCTTGAACATCAGTTCTACCAGTTTTCCAGTATCTTTGTACCACCAGAGCAATACAAAATAGCTACAAAGTAAGTAACGCAGCTTTTGCTTCTGAGTGGTCAAAATTACAAAACTGAAATTTACTCTCCACAAATATTTTACAATATTTGCTGTTTCTGTAAACTTTTCTGCCAGTAAACTTCTTTGCTAGATTATTCACAGACAGTGAATACACAGACGGCATTATAGCTAGGCAAACATTAGGGCAGGGGTCTGCAACTGGTGGCTCCGGAGCCACATGAGACTCTTTGGCTGCCCCCTTGTGGCTCTGGGCTCCAGACCCCACCCTTCCACCTGGGGACCTTTCGGGTGTCCTGTGCCTGACTCCAGGCTCCCCAACACCACTGGCACATCCTGCAGAAGGCACATTCCTGGTGCCAGCCCCCCTCCCCCACCGATGGGATCCAGTGGCAGGCACCCTGGCCCACCTTCCCCCAATCCCCACGAGGAGGCTACACCCATTGCAGCTCTCAGTAAACAAATGTTTTGAAGGAATTTTAAAAAATGGCTCTTCTTATCTTTTGGGTTGCCGACCCCTGCATTAGAGGCACATTTACTGGCAAGTACGATGTTTATATTATCTGCACTGTTCTATCAGACCAGTTCCTGTGTTGTCTTTGGCTCACTTACCTGTGAATGTACAGGTATCCTTTTCTTTGGCTGGTTTTCTTTTGCCTTCATCATGGTTTGTGGAATAGTTATAAAGAAACACAGGTATTTGTGCATAAACCTGCATATTCACAAGTAAATGTGAATACTCATTGTGATCTCAATGGGTGAACGTGACAAGAGAAAAACGGATGTAGAGTCTGCTACATCACAAGCAAGTCAGCCTTCTTATATCTTTCTCTCTCCCCACATCAGAATGGAACCCACATATTTTTATATCTGGCTGCATGTTCTCAGCCAAAAAGCTAATTCTCTATTTTTAAAATACATGATCATGATCATGATGATGATATTTAGACTAAAGCAGGCCTATTTTGGTAAAAAGTGGCATTCTTTTTTCAGTTTTTTAAAATGTAAGTAATTCATTACATATTTACTAGTGAGAAGAAGCCATTTGATGTGAAGTAAAGGGATGAATTTATGCCATTAATGCTGTAAAATGCTATGAAGTACAACAAACTACTACTATTCAAATCATTAGAGAAAGGAGGAAAGTGCTTTCTGCTTGACTTAGAAGCACTGACCTTTCCATGAGTCTTTCCAATTTCAAATTCAGTTCAGACTTGTCCATTAGGACCATCCAGTTGTAGTATAAGAGGTGTTCATTTCTCGATGGAGACATGCCAAGGCATATGGAACTGGGAAACATTACTTTATGTAAGACATGCTTTGGCACACAGTGATTTTGAACATGTTAGAGCAATTACAAAAAAGGGAGAGAAACTGCATTGAACTGGCAGATGTCACTGGTTCACTGCCTATCCTGGCAGGGATTTGTTTTTGGAATGTGAGCTCAAGGATCAAAGTCTTGCTACTGGACGAGTGTGTCTGCATATAGCATAGCATAGCACAGCACAGCACAGTCAGAGGGAATCCAACACACAATGGAAAAAACATAGAGAGACAAAACAGTAGAACAACTACACTTCTCCTTTTTTTCCCCCCTCCTTTCTTAAAGCAACTTAATTATAGATTCCTCCAGAAATAAAAATAGAATTAAAATACTGAAAAAATATAAAAAATACACTTGTGTTTATGCTTCTGAACTTCATTCACATTTTCAAAATTCACCTGCTGTTTCCAGTTAGCTAATATTCTCATCTATATTTTTCAGACCTATCATGCTGAGGAACTTTTTTTGCCAGCAGAGAAGTTGCCTGACACTGTTAAAACACATTTCAGAGTTGAAGTATAAATGGAATCAAATTATGTTTTTACCTTGGGCCTGAACCGTGTTGAAGTCCTGCAAAGTGGAATGCTATTGTAAGATCCAAGATGGAACATGTTTTGGACAAAACATAGTCTGGACCCAACTGTTAAGTCCAATATATGGGTTTTTTTCCACATACCAACATAGTACCATTTTGAACTGACTCTCCCTTGCCATGATAGAAGCTGGATGAGTCTAAGAAAAGACATTTTGCAGATATCTAGTGTGTCATGAAGTTTTACAGCCAAACATCTAATATGTTTGATTTTAGATAGGATTTTAAAATAGATATTTTTTTAAGAAGAGAAAAGGAAGAATTGGAAAAAGCGCCTTTTTTTTTTTTTACATTTGCAGTGTTACGTTCTAAATAATGTGTGACTTTTTAAAAAAAATGGTTTTAGAGAACACATTACAATCTGAAATACAGAATGCTACAAACTTAAAGCAAAATGATGGACAACACACTTCAAAAATAATTCATACAGTGAAAAGAAATAGTTTACTACAGTGATTTTGTGCATTTGTGTCTAGATAGAAATAACACTAAACTTCAACAGTAACTAGGTTATTATATAGTATATAGTAGTACTTTGTTACCAACTTACAGGAATATAATTGGCTTTTGAGGGGAACTGGACATAGAATAACAAATAAAATAGCTGGGAAGACACAGGAAATCAGTACAGCTAGTTAAAAAATACAAATTATTTTGTAAAAACAACGAGAGTCTTGTCGCACCTTATAGACTAACAGATTTCTTCGGGCATAAGCTTTTGGGACTCCAACCCACCTTGTCAGATGCATCTGATGAAGTGGGATGGAGAACATGACAGCTTACACCCGAAGAAGTCTGTTAGTCTATAAGGTGCCACAGGGCTCTCGTTTTTGCTGTACAGAGATTAACACAGCTACCTCTCTGAACAATTTCTTTGGGAATTCTTTTTTTTTTCAGAATTTCATATAATTTGTTTTGGTTTGACAATGAAAATCTGAAACTTGAAATGCAAATGGTCTGTATATTTTCAGTAAAATATTTCAATAAAAATTTTAATATTAGTTTTTTTGCAGGAGAAAAAAATAATTTTGACCAAAAAGAAAATGTTCTTTTTGGGTAAAAAGAAAATCTTTCATGAAATGCATATTTAAATAAAAACAGAATCATCCAGCTTTGGAAATCTGTCTTATTTTGATGTAGAAGACTCCATTTTTTACACACCTCTGACAGTGACTGAGACTTTAAAGAAGACAATTATAGGCTTGTTTCATTTTTTTAATTCTTCCATATGTTTAGTGAATCTGGGAATTTTGGGGAATGTATTTGTTGTCCTAGTCTTCTTACCAATATGTAAGAATGGGATCCAAAACTGATTTGGGTGGCCATTGTAGAGTGTTATAGCACATGATGAAGGATGGTAGGGCATTAAGGAAAAATGGATCTACTTAACTGTTTATTTCCTAATATTGTAATATGTGGGCTTTTAAAAAGTAATAGAATTTTTGTAAAGAAAATATTATATAATATTTTGGGTATAAACTGAATTCTCTTGAAATACATTTTCATTGTTATTTGTATTGCCATGGTGCCTAGAGGTCAAGATCCCATTATCCTATGTGCTTTGTGAATGTACAACAAAAAGACATTGCCTGTCCAAAGGAGCTTACAATCAAGTCAAGGATGAGAGATGATAGGTTGATATGACAAACAAAGTGGGGTAGCAACAGGGAACAGTGAGACATTTTGGCTATGTCTACATTAGCAAATTAGTTGGAATTAAGGAGCCTTAATTTCAACTAATCTGAACCCTATCTACACTAGGCTTTGCCTAATTCATACTAAAAAAATTTTAGGTTGGCTGGTTAGTTCGAACTAACTGCTTAGTTAGAACTTATTTGCATATTTAGTTCAAACTAGCCCAGTGTAGACATACTAGTTCAAACTAAGTTTGAAGTAGCAGTTAGTTTGAATTAGCTGCACTTTTTAAAATTTGAACTAAGATTTAGTTTGAATTAGCAGTGCTTTTTTTCATTTGAACTAAAAAGTTAGTTCAAACTAAAAAAAGCGCAGCTAGTTCAAACTAAAAAGTTAGTTTGAACTAAAAAAATTTGGTTAGTTCAAACTAAGTCCGAACTAAGGTTTTAGGTGTAGACATAGCCTTTGGAACAATGGAATAAATAGCAGTAGTCACAGATCACAGCTGCCTAGCTACCTTAAGGTGTGTTGTATGACATACATAGCTTTTAAGAAAAGACTTAACAGAAACACAATATAATGGCCTTGTTGACTTTTTTTTCTTTTTTTTTAAACAAAGAATTCCTTCCACACATAAGAAGTGACAAGGGAAAATGCGTGATAGTGGTGGCCTGAAAATTTGACACAGGAACAATCAAAGACATCTGAATATTACCAGCAGAATAGAGAGACCAGCTGAGTGAGATAGACTATAAAAATATTTTTTAAATAAATAAAGACAGTTTATTTTTAATATAGTAGAAAAAGAGGAACCAGTGGAGGAAGACAAAGAAGGGGATGATGTGGTCAAAGCACTGAGGCAAGAAGATGATTTTTGCAGCCATGTTTTGAGCACATTTAAATTGGGTTAGATGGGATTTGTCAAGGACAGAAAGGAAGAAATTGCAGTAACTGAGGCAGAAGATAATAAAGACATGGGCAAAAGACTTAATTTTGTGAAAACAGAGGAAATGGTAGCTGTTGAACAGGAAGCAGCAAAATGTAGACAGCAAGGTTGCTTACTATTAATTATTATATTTATTTTAATAAAACAAAGTTTGTTTCATTAATTTTTTTGTGAATTATAAATAGTACAGGGTAGCGATGCCAATCATTAACGTCTGATGCTTTCCACCACAAGATAATCATAGAATCATAGAATCCTAGGGTTGGAAGGGACCTCATAGGTCATCTAGTCCAACCCCCTGCCAGAGGCAGGACCACTCCCACTAAACCATCCCAGTCATGGTTTTATCCAGCCGGGCCTTAAACACCTCCAAAGAGGGTGACTCCACCACCTCCCTTGGCAGCTCATTCCAATGTTTCACCACTCGCCTAGTAAAAAAGTTTTTTCTAATATCCAGCCTCGACCTCCCTAACCGCAACTTGAGACCATTGCTCCTTGTCCTGTCCTCCTTTAATGTTTTCAGTTGTTTTTAGATTTGACAAATGTAAGATGGTGTGGGGTGAATTCTTCCAGACCACATGCATATCTTACGCTGGATTATTCCGATAAATTTTTAGCTAAAATGGTTCAACTATTTCAGAATGAGGTGAATAAAAATAGTTTGTCTTGCCCATATGAAAAATTATTCTTACAATCATTTTACTGAGAATCTACAGAGCCTTCATGCTTGTAGCAGGAGCTTGAAATTTGGCAGTGGGATTGCCTTGATGTCAGGGATATGCTTTCTGCCATTCCTATGTAAATCTGCTTAAATTTGGCTGAGTTATAAGCCCTTGAAAATATCAGTTTGTACATGCCCAGTACAATCATATTAGAATTTGGCTGCTAAATCTGGACATTCTGCCTGCAGTCAGAATATTCCTGCCCTTCACAGGTCCCATGTATGTCATCACCACAGGATGACTGAATACACTCCCTCCTAGGACTACATGGACTGAATAGAATGTTCCCTGCTAATGTTCCTCAAAGCTGCCAGAGGGTCACTGTGGCACCACACACTGGAAGTGAGAACAGGGAGACTGTCTCTCCTGACTCCAAGCCATTATTCTCCCCAGAACTTGAAATTAGGGGGGATACAGAGGGAGGTTTGGGGGGATGTAGTGGTGCTTGCTAATTTGGTATAGCACTGTTATTAGTTGACAACTGAGGGGTGTGTTGGGAAATTCAGAGGGGGTACAGGAGGGTGTAAGGCAGTGTTAGGGAAATCCCTGCTCCAAGGGCTCCCTCTTCTGCTGCACCCCAGCAGTGCTGGATAGACAAGAAGGTAGCCCCAGTTGGATGCAGAAGGATGAGGAATAGGGAAAGGGGAAGAGATGCAGCATGGAGGTTCAGGGGGTTGGGATCCTGCAATGAGGAACTGGGATTAGAAACAGGAGCTGGGAGGGAAGGAGGCAGAAGATGACAAGGACTAGAATAAGGGGTAGGAAGAACTAGGGTGACCAGATAACAAGTATGAAAAATTGGGATAGGAGTGGGGAGTAATAGGCACTGCTATAAGATAGAGTACTGAATATCAGGATAGTCTTTTTAAAATTGGCACAACTGGTCCCCCTAAGAAGAACAGGAAGCAGGATCCAGAGATAGAAGAGGAGAGGATGGGTGGGGGGGAAAGGGAAGTAGTGGTGGGAGTGGGAGAGGAGGAGGATGGAGAGAAGAAAGAAAGGAGCTGAGGTTGATATTAGGCAAGAGCAGAGGATAATAGGAGTGGAAGGGACAGAGACAGGGACCAGGTCAGAAGGGTCTGTTATGAGAGGAGCACATTGCCCCCACTCCAGAATCTGGAAGTGAACCTATAATTCTTGAGTCTCACTACTCCTTTGCTGTTTCACAAATAGCTGCGCAAACCATTGATCATCTCCAGGGGCAGGTACCCACTGAAAAGAATAGCTTCCTACTGCTACTAGTTCCTCCATTAACTCAAGCAGTAGAGGACTGTGGTATGGATCTAAGGATCCTAACTCTGCCAATGATCTTTGCATGGGGTCAACATGATTTTGATGAAATTGTTGTTTTCAAATTTTATATTAAAAAGGTTACAAAATGACATTAAAACAACACTAAAAGAGCATTATTAAGATTGCAAAGTCAAGCACTCAAAATTAGGAAATGCCAAAATTATGGTTACCTGCTCCCTTGTACATAGGTATTCTGACAATTTTTAATTACATGAAGAAAAAGCAACCTACTTTCAAGTTGCTTTTCCTTACTGCTGGCTCTTAAACTATTTGAAAACAGTTTAAGAGCCACCAGTAAGGAAAAACAACTTCTTCCCTATGTCATGTACATTTATGAAATGTAATTAAAAATTTAAAAGATTCACACTAGCTGCCAAAAAATGCAAGCCATTCACAGTATTACTTAAGTATAACAACTACCAATCTTTACAGCTGCTCAGAGGTAAAGTATAATTGGGTGGGCCCCCTTTCTGCATGGGTGGGACCCCCACCCGCATGTCTGGGTCCCCTTCAACCACCCCAACTACTGCCTCCAACATCCATTCCCCTGTTGCCAAAATCCACCCCAACCCCCAATACCCAACCCCTAAATCCAATCCCAGCCCCCAATACCCAACCCCCAGCCCCCAAAACCCATTCCCAAAATCCACCTCTGCCCCAAATACTCATCCCCAGAATCCACCCCCTGCCTCCAATACCCATCCCCAATAAACACCCCTTGCCTCCACTACCCATCCCCAATATCCACACCCTGCCCCCAATCCCACCCTCCAGCACAAGCCAGGCCACTTCAGTAATCACCAGTGGCGGCACAGCTGGGGAGGTGGGGGGAGTATACCCCAGGTTGGGGCGGCAGCGCAGCTGGGGAGGAGGCTGCAGGCCCCAGTCAGGGTGGCAGCATGGCCTGGGATCAGCTTGGAGGGGAGTGGGGGCAGGCCACAGGTTGGGGTGGGGCCTGGAAGGGGAGGGGTGTCGGGTGGGGCTTGAGCTGCGTCCCCAGAATCCACCTCCTGCCTCCAATACCCATCCCCAATATCCACCCCTGCCCCCTGCCTGCCGGAACGCAGCAAAACACTTTTCCAGGGCCTGCTATTTTTACGGGCCCAGCGTTCAGGCCCCTAAAAATAAAAAATGGAACCAGAATGCTGTGTTCCAGGGCCTGCCATTTTTAGATGGCAGGCCATGGAACTAAGTGTTCCAGCTCCATTTTCTATTTTCAGAGCCCCGGAATGCTGAGCCCTTAAAAATAGTGGGCTCCGCAATGGCATTCCGCCGTGTTCTGGCTTACTTTAACCCCTGCAGCCACTACAAACTTTCCTTAGGTATCATGTATTATGCAACTAAAGGCAAAACAGGTACAAAACACAACGGTAGACAGCAACAGAAAACAGAGCTGGTTCATTTTTTATTCCCAATTAACAGAATAATATCCCAGATATCATCATGAGGGCTTCAGATTTTTTTCTGAAATGCATTGTATTTCATTCTTGTCTCACTCATGGGAGAGCACTGAGTGATGTGAATAAACAACTTGTTTCTGACAGAACTGGTTCTTCTTATTTGTTTTCCAAACAGTCACCAGCAGCTCAGAATCATAGAAATGTAAGGCTGAAAGGGACTCCAGGAACTCATTAAGTCCAGATCCCCTGTTCCGTGGCAGGACCAAGTCAACCTAGGCCAACCCAGACAGGTGTTTGTCCAACTTGTTTTTAGAAGCTACCAGTGGCAGGGACGCCCTTGAAAGTCCATTTCAGAGTTCCACCACCCCCATAGTTAGAAAGTTTTTCATAGTATCTAACCTAAAGCTCCTTTTCTTCAGATTAAGCCCATTGCTTCTTGTCCGACTTTCAGCAGACATGGAGAACAAAAGATCACCAGTTTCTTTATGACAGCCCATAACATGGTAACAGTTATGGGATCCCCTCTCAGTCTTCTTTTCTCAACACTAAACATGCTTAGTTTGTTTAGCCTTTCCTCATAGGTCACATTTTCTTAACTGTTTATTATTTTTCCTGCTTTCCTCTGGGCTCTTTTCAATTTTGTCCACATCTGTCCTGAATCATGGCACCCAGAACAGGACAGAATACTTCAGCAGGGGTCTCACCAGTGCTAAGTAGAAAGAACAATTACCTCTCATGGCTTAGATACAACACTCCTGTTAACGCACACCCAGAATAATAATAGTCTTTTTTGCAACTACATCACATTGATAACTTATATTCAGTTTGTGGTCTACTATGATCCCCATATCTTTTCCCACAATACTACCAACCAGGCAGTTATTCCCCATTTTGTATTTGTGAATTTTTTTTCTTTTGAAGTGCAGTACTTTGAATTTGTCATTATTCATCCTGACTTACATTACTCAGTTCTGCAATGTAAAATTACCCATTATATAGCTTGGTATTATTACATTTTATTATATGACCATTTTAAAAAAGGAAACAAACACTGAAGGCATCACTGAGTTTACAACCAGGATATCTAATAAGTAAGAGGTCATAGGAATCCCAAAGGAATATAAGTAACAAGGACTGAATAAAATCCCAGATTTCTATCTTGTACCATACTTACAGCAGCTGATTATTTCACATAGCTACATATAGAGAGAATAGTTAGCAAAGGAACATAGGGATAAAGACAGGATGAGGCAGCTTTGCAGTAGAGAGGAAGCTATGGCTAAAATACTACTTTTAAAAATATATATTTGAACTGATGCAGGTTCTTGATTACCTTCCCATTGTCGTACTATGATTGCAACTTCACTTCCCCTTTTAGGTGATTAGATTTAGCTCTTCAACAAAACTAATGCTGCCCCTCCAGTGTCTAACAGAATTGCACTCAATTGTACCTTGGAGCCAAAGGGCTCCCACTCCCCTCTTCTGAGAATTCTAGTCTTAGTCCCTGCACAATAAAGCAACAGCAGGTCCAACCCTCCACACTACCTGCTGATTCTTTGAGAGTTCAAAGAATCATAGAATCATAGGGTTGGAAGGGACCTCATAGGTCATCTAGTCCAACCCCCTGCCAGAGGCAGGACCACTCCCACTTAAACCATCCCAGTCAGGGTTTTGTCCAGCCGGGCCTTAAACACCTCCAAAGATGGAGATTTCACCACCTCCCTCAGCAGCTCATTCCAAGGCTTCACCACTCTCTTAGTAAAAAAGTTTTTTCTAATATCCAGCCTTGACCTCCCTAACCGCAACTTGAGACCATTGCTCCTCATTCTGTCCTCTGTTATTACCGAGAACAGTCGAGCTCCATCTTCCTTAGAGCATCCCTTCAAGTAGTTGAAGGTTGCTATCAAATACCCCCTCAATCTTCTCTTCTGCAGACCAAATAAGCCTAATGCTTTCAGTCTATCCTCATAGGGCTTGTACTCCAGCCCTTTAATCATTTTGGTTGCCCTCCGCTGGACTCCCTCTAGCATGTCCCTGTCCTTTTTGTAGTGGGGAGCCCAAAACTGAACACAGTATTCTAGATGTGGCCTTACCAGTGCAGAATAGAGGGGAATGATCACATCCCTTGATCTGCTGGTAATACTTCTTTTGATGCAGACAATTATGCCTTTGGCCTTTTTGACAGCAAGAGCACACTGCTGACTCATATCTAGCACTGCTGACTCATATCTAGTTGTTTGCTCTGCTCCTTGCTAATCAGTCAGGACTACACCAGGCTTTCTAATTAGACACTCCTGCACAGATACTTCCAGAAACTTCATGTGATTAAACCTCAGTTCTGTGTCTACAGGGGCTCTGTACCCAAACATTTCAATACCTGAATTTAAATTTGCCCCTGTGCAGGCTTCCATACCTTTCCTGTTCTGCTTTTACTATTTGTCTGGAGAAACCCAAAGCTCTTGTCATTCCTGTTATCCTTCTCAGTAGAGAAAACCACAGTCACAGTTCTTCAAGGTTCCTTCTAGTATGGCAGTGGCCAAGCTTACTTATCCCTCAAAACACTTTTCCTGGCTAGGCAGAATCACCTAGCCCTACCACTTTGCTGCAGGGCAGAAGCTCTGAGCTCTCCACCCCTACCTGGTAGGCAGAGTATGAGAAGGTCACAGGGGACCCTATGAGTTGCACTTCAGCTGTAAAAAAGCCTCATGCAGCTCACGAGCTAGTGTTCTGCAACCATGAAGGTCTAATTTTCTCCATCCCCAGCTGCTCGTTCCCTGACTTTCTTAGTGAAGGATCCTGTGGTCAGATACTGTTTCCTCTTTAGTCTCTCTCCATACTAAGGATGGAGTGCAGTTTATAGAAACTCTCTTCTTCCAACATTCTTCGCTGCAAGGCCTATAACTCCCCTGTGTCCTGGGAAATTTGCACCTGCCTAATTGGCTCTAGTCTAGGGGAAAAAAAAGACAGGAACAGGAAGGTTGATCTGGGTTTATTTTTTAAAGAGTATGTTTCAAAAGCTAGTTATTTATAAAGATAGAATGCCTGAATTTCAAATGATATGCAATTAAATTAGTTGATTGTATTCAATATTACAGTATTATACAAGTATATCAAGTACAGTCTTTTATGAAAACCTGTGATATCATCATGAAATGTACACATTAACACTAAATGAGATATTATGGATACTTACTGATATTATGCTTTGAAGTCTGTGACCAAACACAGGGAGAAATGGGTTGTTTCCCATACACGTGGGAAGACAGCTATTTACCTATCTCCAATGGAAATTAAGCAATGTAAATTATCAATGAAAGTTCAATATCCACAGGGTGATGGAAAATCAAGAGAAAAGGAAGAATTGCTAGAAGCCATACTGCCTTTTATAACAAAGTCAATGAGTTCTGGAAGAAACAGCCATTTTGGCATCTATCACTTGGGGGATTAAAGGGCCAGAGCGCTTGAAATGAGATAATTTGATCTTCCAAGCAAGGGAGTGAAGACTCTGCAAACTCAGTTTAGGTGTGAAACCTGTTTAGGCAAAGATTGTAACTTGCTGAAATTAATTTTTAATCTTAAACATGTATTTGCACTGTTGTTTATTTTATTCTTTACCCTTGATAACACTTAATCTTATGCCCTTTATTAAATAAACGTGCTTTACTTTTATAATAAATCAGTTCAGTGCTGTGATTGAAATAAGAGTGTTTGTCAATCCCCTCTTAAATTAATGAGCAGCAGTGTATTGTCTCTTTAAAGGACCAGCAAACTTAATAACATCTGTAAGTGTTCCAGGAGAAGACTGGACACTGCGGAGAGATGTCTATGGGGTTTCTGAGTTTTGGGATTCACTGTTTGCTACCTGCAAGGAACATTGGACCTGGCAGACTCCTGGAGTTTGCTAGGAAGGCTGATAAGCTGATGTGTTGTAGGAACTATCAGATCACTTACTAATAGCAAAACTCTCTTTAGATAAGTCTGAGAGGCATAACACCAAAACACATAATTCTGAAAATGCCAACAGATAGTCACATTGGCATATGGTTTTGGGGAAACTGAGAACTGGGAAGGTCTTGGGGTCACTCTGCAAAAAGTAACTGGGCAGTGAAAGCCATGATATGACCTGCATGCTGTATGCTGGCTGCTGGTATCAGGGCTGTGAGCCACAGCACCATAGTATTTCAATCACCCAGAGCTGGAAGGCAGGCAGTGACAACACCTTACTAATCTGTTTTGAATCCTAAATCAGCACACAGGCCCAGTTCACTCAATATCAGAAAAATAATGGAGTTAGTCCTTATCTATCCTGTTTTCAGAAGTCCAAGCTCTTTCTGAGCATCTCAAAACACTCTCTGTATAACATAGATTATGTATTTGGAATTAAGCACTGGAGTTCATTTTTAATGATTTACAAAATCTATTGACCACATCCCCCATGCTGCATCTTAAATGGTTTCAGCAAATAGCAGGAGTTATAGTCTCAACTGGAAGTTAATTCAATTAAATGGAGATAATGGCATCCTGTGGATATGTAATCAACTCTGGTTTAGGTTATCACTCTGACTATGTCTACACCTAAAACCTTAGTTTGGATTTGCTTAGTCCGAACTAAGTAATTTGAAGTTAGTTTGAACTAACCACATTTTTTTAGTTCAAATTAACTTTTTAGTTCAAACTAAAAAAGCACAGCTAATTCAAACTAAGTGTTAGCTTGAACTAAAAAAAAACACAGTTAGTTCAAACTAACCGCTAGTTCAAAATTATTTAGTTCGAATTAGCATGTCTACATTCAGCTAGTTCAAACTAAATATGCAAATAAGTTCTAACTAAGCAGTTAGTTTGAAGTACCCAGCCAAACTAACTAGTTTGGACTAAACTTTTTTAGTTCGAACTAGGCAAAGCCTAGTGTGTTCAGGGTTTAAATTAGTTTGAATTAAGGTTCCTTAATTTGAACTGATTTGCTAGTGTAGACATAGCCTATGAGTCTTTGGTATGGCAGTCTCTTTTGTCTTTTATTATCTGTTAGGCTTTGAAAAAGCATAGCAGTAGACCTGTGTGAAGAAAAGGAACATGCCAACCTCATAATCTTTTCTTTTCTATAAAGATTTGCAGATGTTTTCACATTATTTGATACCCAGAAATAAATATAAAAAATTAAAAGATTCTTTCTTCTTATGGTACTCAAGAAGAAATATTCAATTATTATTGGTCATGTTGATTGATTTATTTATATTACCATAGCTCCTATAAAACCCAGTCATGGACCCCACTGAGCTAGGCGCTCTACAAACAAAAGACAAGACAATCCCTGCCCAAAGACCACAGCTCTCCAGCTGTGAGTTTTAAAACTTATGTATGATTTCAGGAATGTTACTTCAAACCACCCACAAGGTAATGGACTGGAAAGAGCAATACAGCATGTTAAACTAGATCTCTAAATAAAAAATCACACATTAGCTCTGCTGAATTGTAGGTTTAACCTGCACTTGTCACCAGAGAAAGCCCAGCTCAACTACCTGCAGATGATGGTACACAGCAATGTATTACTTTTAGAGGCATAATTTTGCCTTCTGTGGGTCTGCTTCAGTAATGTCGGACTTACACATGATTTATACTGCTGCACTGGGTGGATGGGAGATACACAATCTGCAATCAACTTACCCTCCCTTACTGAAGAGTCTTCACTGGGTTGTGTGAAATGCTTTCCATTCAACATAACGTTACTCTTTTCTGGGGAGTGGAGTTACTGTATCAAATAGAGAGTACTTCCAAGATTAATTGAGCTTGTCTCCATTGGCTGCTCAGTAGATCCTGCTGTATTGATCCACGGAGACTGACTCAGGAATTTCAGTGTAAACAAGCCCTAAGCAGTATTAAATCTAGAAGATCTTCTGTAATGTTCTGAGTGCATCTCACTGCTTACGCACTCTTAAAGAAGGACATGCAGCAATGATAAGAGAGGCTGAGAAAAAGTTTCAAAGGCCATAGCTGCAGCTTAAGATCCTACATGATTGACATTAATAAAGATAGTTATTGGACAAGAAACAGGGGGCAACTTTAGCTAATTCTTAACCAAGCTGAATTGCTGTGGAACCCTAAGAACAATGGTACTAATTAAAAAACAAGGAGTCGTGTGGCACTTAAAGACTAACAGATTTATTTTCGCATGAGCTTTCATGGGAAAAAATCCCACTTTGTCAGATGCTTCAAAGATGGGTTTGAAACATCTGACGAAGTGGGATTTTCTCCCACGAAAGCTCATGAGAAAAATAAATCTGTTAGTCTTTAAGTGCCACATGACTCCTTGCTTTTTTTATCTGGACTAGACTAATACGGCTATCCTTTTGGAAACTGACTAAAAAGCCTTGCCAATGGAAGACAGTCTTGTTGAGCGAAGTCCTGAACTTACTGATCAGGGATGTAAATCTTTAGGATTTGATAATTTGAGTCAATCAACTAGATGAAACAGCTCCACGAGTCTGACAGCTGACCTGGGAGCTGAGCAGTAATTGGACTAGGGAAGACACAAAGCAGAATCTCTGCAGCATGCCCAAGAGGAACATAGCATAGGAAGTAATGTCTTCCTGATTCTATAAAAGTTCCTTGATCAGTGTTAGAAGAGTCAAACTTTTTCTATAATACTTCACCACTGTCAAAGAAATAACTCTGTCTGAATGATTAAAGATGCCAACAATGATTTGAATATGTTTGAATGAAACAGTAATTATTATCCTTTATATTCTTCACCACCAATAGTTTCACGAGGCAAATCCACTATTCTTCTTTGAGCACTGCTCACATCCATTCTGGATTAGGTGTGTACATGCTGCAGCGCACAGATTCCCTGAAGCTTTTTGCCCTAGCTTATTCCTAAAATCAGTGTGCAATGCCCCCTCTAACCTGTGCACCTGCATGGTATATAGGTGGCCCCGTCCCTGCCCCCCTTCAGTTCCTTCTTTCTGCCTATTGCAACAGTCCTGGAAATGCGTGCTCTTGCAGGTTTGCAAGTACCTGTCCATTTCTTCGTCTTCTACCTTTCTTCTTAAATCTGACTTTTCCTTTTGTGTCTGTTTTGACTCTGGGCTTGGGACGCACTGATGAACCTGTCTTGCCCACATATCCCAGAGGTAACACGTGCCCTGGCATGGACTTGGCCATGCCTGGCTTTAAACCCTGTGCCATGTGTGGTAAGGCTTTCTCCATCAGTGATCCTCATAAGAAATGCCTGCAATGCCTCGGGGAAGTCCATAGGACCAACAAATGTCAGATTTGCCAGTCCTTTAAGCCAAGAACTCAAAAGGAGCATGAAAATTACCTATGTTCCATGGCACCGGAAGAGGCTCTGAGCTCCACCTTGGTGCTGAGTGGTCCATTGTCGGCACAGGCAGCCCCAGCACAGAGGACACAGTCAGCACCAGCCCCACCTTGTTACAGGTCCCCACCCGGGAACCCTAGAAAGCACCATACAGGATCAGAGTCCATACCCATTACTCAACCACTTAAGGAGGAAGCCCACCATCACCACAGGCTGGGAACACCAGCATGGGCCTCAACCATGGCACAGAGGCCCAAGGCACTTCTGGTCCCATCCACACCTGAGGCGTTCAAGGCAGCAAAGTCCCTCCTGCAACTACTGACCTCTACCCCACTCAGACTGGTGATGTCAAGGGGGAAGCCAGAGTTGCTGTCTAAGGCCTGGTCGGGGCCCCAGACAGAACAGAGGCCATCAGCACAGCATGAACTGGTACAAGACAAAGAACAACATCAGGACAGTCAACCCTGGCACTAGGCCTCAACACCATGCTCCCTGAGATCCTTGTCTGGAGATGATTGGCACTGCCATTCCCCACCACAGGACCACAGGTCCCCCTTAAACAGCTCTGGGGACTCTGCATGCCTGCTCACCTAGAAGGGCTTCTACCCCCCTGACCTAAGGGTCTGAGTTGGGGGATGAGGGGGCTTACCTGTGGTTCTCCCCAGAGAATTCATCCTGAGAACATTCCTCAGTGTGGTCACATAAATTGCGCTCCACTAGGTTACAATCCCACTCACTGGAGAACTCAGACACCCGACACTGGCGCTGTCATTCATTAATGTCTCCAGCACTGGCCCCAGCCTTGGCCTACCTGGCAGGTAAGCCCAGGAGAAAGTGCTCCTTGTCATCTGCACAGTGCAGGGCTTTGGGAGTCAGAGCACTGGCACTGACTGCATTGACACGTTTCTCTCTGCACGGAGCCTTGCCAGTACCAGCGTGGAAGAGGGGACGATCTCTGCATGCTGCCTGGCACGGAGACCGACCATCTGCTGGTACAGGGCTGGACATCTCCATCGCAGGACATGGTGCTGCAAACTTTTAAGGACTGGTTGGCACAGTGGACTGAATGGCTCTGAACAAGTTCTTAAAGAAAGTGAAGTTTTGAATGGTCTCCTTATCTCAGATTATTCCCTTGCTAGACTCAGGGGGTTGGTTCGCGGCCCTCAGCATGAAAGATGCCTATTTCCACATCCCCATAAGGCCAAGACACAGGAAGTTCCTCCACTTCATGGTGGGCAGAGGACACTTCCAGTTCATGGCACTCCCCTTTGGACTCTCACTAGCCCCAAGGGTTTTCACAAAGTGCCTTGTAGCCATAGCGGCCACTTGAGAAAGCAGGGGATATGAATATTCCTGTACCTAGATGACAGGTTAATAAGGGGAAAGTCCAAGGACTAGATTTGACACAGTGCTGGCACTGCACAGCCTTCCACCCCCATCACCACCCTTTGAACCGGGTTGTCACTATCCCAGGGAGGGTACTGGACTCTTTGATGACACCGCAGGACCCAGAATTCGTGTGTGAAGGGATCCCGTTTGAAGCCCAGAACCCCTATCTTACCTTGATCACAGACGTTTCAGACTTAGGATGGGGAGCCCACATCACAGGAAGACCGTCCACTGAGAGAATGTGGTCACAGGCAAACAGCCCTCTCTACATAAACGTTGAAGAACAGAGGGTGATATGCCTAGCCTGTGGGGTATTCTTGGACAAAATATGGGGGAAAACAGTACAAGTCTTAATGGACAACATGGCAACTATGTTCTACCTCAGCTGCCAAGGGGGAGCTCACTCGCCTGCACTATGCGAGGTAGAGTCCTTACTGTGCAACCTGGCCCTAAGATTCAATTTGCACCTGATG
Organism: Podocnemis expansa; assembly: GCA_007922195.1. Classification (NCBI taxonomy): domain Eukaryota; kingdom Metazoa; phylum Chordata; order Testudines; family Podocnemididae; genus Podocnemis; species Podocnemis expansa. Next base: position 977,404 of record ML682176.1, on the reverse strand, counting down.
GCATCTCACCTGCCAGGGGTCAGCAACTGCCAGATGGTCAAACTCAGCAGGCAATTCCTTGCCCAACATGAGTGGTCCCTACACTCAAGAGTAATGAGCCATCTTTTCGGGACATGGGGTTCCCCGATATACACCTGTTTGCAACACGAGCAAATCATAAATGTGACCTATTCTGCTCACTAAGGGCCAGGGAGAGGGAATCCCTATCAGATGCCCTTCTGATAAGCTGGGAGGGCCTGCTACTCTATAGCTTCCTCCCATTCCCCCTGATCAAGAGAGTCCTGTTGATGATCAAGAGCAACAGAGCAGATATAATCTTGATAGCCCCAGGTTGGCCACACCAGCACCCTCCCCCAAAACACTTCTGCTCAGGACAGACCTACTCACACAGGAAATCTGGCCTCCTGCAACACCTGGACCTGAAGTCTCTAATACCTGACGGCTTGGAGGCTACATGGCTGAACCCCAACGAGCAAATATGCTCTAGGCAGGTCTAGAAAGCCCTGACTGATAGTAGAAAACTGTCTATAAGGGCCACCTACAGGGCAAAGTAGAAACCCTTCTCCATCTGGCCACAAGGAAGAGGGGTGCTCCCCCCAGAGTCTGCCCCGATCCAGATCATACTGGATTATCTCCTAGAGTTAAAGAAAAGTGGCCTGACACTCCCATCTCTCAATGCACACCTAGCAACAATTTTAATGTTACACAATACCTTTGACAGGGTGACCCCCTTCTCTCACCCCATAACCACAAGATTCTTCAAAGGCCTAGGGAGACTTCATCCTCCAAACCAAGACCTGATTCCACAATGGATCCTAAATCTAGTACTTGAGGGCGTCACAAAACCCCCATATGAGCTCCTGGACTCATGTACACTACTAGTTTTATCATGGAAAGTGGCCTTCTTGGTAGCCATCATGTCAGCCAGAAGGGTTTCAGAGCTAAGAGTCCTTTCCTTGGAACCTCCATATACACTGTTCCACTCTGACAAATCACAACTCCGACTCCACCCGGCCTTCTTACCTGAGGTGGTGTCACCTTTTCATATTAACCAAGACATTTGCCTCCCAGTATTCTTCCCAGACCCACAGGTCAGGGAGAACCAGAGGAAATGACACACCCTTGATGCGAAGAGGGCCCTCGTGACATACATCAAGCAAATCAGGCCCTTCCACAGAACACCCCAGCTGTTTGTAGTGGTTGCTGAGCATATGGAAGAGCCAGGCAGTAATGGCCCAATGCATCTCATCCTGGATAACAAACTGCATCAAGGACAGCTACCACACAGCAAAGTCTCACCTAGCAGGGAGAATCAAGGCACACTTGACTAGAGTGTAAGCTTCTTCTGCGGCCCTCTTCACTCAGGTGCCGATCCAAGAGCTATGCAAAGCGGCGACTTAGTCAGTGCACACTTTCACATCCCACTACATAATTATCCAGCAAGCAAGGGATGAGGCTGCCATGGGCAGAGCCATTCTACAAGTGGGGAAAACTTAACTCCTTCCACTTTCCTAAACACGGCTTGTATGTCACCTAATCCAGAATGGATGGAAGCAGTGCTCAAAGAAGAACAGATGGTTACATACCTGTAAAGGTCCTTCTTCAAGATGGGCTGTACCCTCCCTCCACCCCCGCTTTTTGGAGTTAGCAGAAAGAAGGGACTGAATGAAGGGCAGGGTCAGAGCCACCTATATACTGCACAAGTGTGCAGGTTAGAGGGGGCATTGGCCACTGACCCTACGGGAACAGGTTAGGGCAAAAAGCTTCTGGGAATCTGTGTGCTGTGGCACGTACATATCTAATCCAGAATAGATGTGAGCAGCCCATCTCAAAGAAGGACTTGTACAGGTAAGTAGCCCTCTGTTCTGTTTACAAATGTAGAAACAGCAAAAAAAAGAAAAGGGCTCAATGGAACAATTCAGTGATACTTCCAGATTTTGTAGCTTTCTTTGTTTGTCTAGCACCGTGCCATTAGTCTGACTCCCAGCTGGAGTGAATGGTTGCTAGATTGCAGTGTATTTCCAGTATTCCACCATGAGAGGTTATTTTTCCTCGGTGACAGAGAAAACAGGTCAGAGATGTCTTTTGAGACACACACACACAAAATGCTGACTCAGGAATAGATCTAACTTGACAGATGTGATAACTGTGGGGGAAATTGCAGTTGGTTTAAATCATAGGGAAAGGAACTAACACCAAATGGCTGGATACACATCTAGCCTCAACCTATTGTTTTAGAAAGTCTCGCATGAGATGATTAGATTGAAACACAGCAGGTGTAAAAACAAAATCTGACCTTAATGACTCTGTTGGAAACTGAAGCTTTTGTTTTGGGTAGTTTTATAGTAGGGCTCCCATGCTGTTTCATGGTCAGGATATTTCTCCCTAAGGTAATGTGTCAAGTATTGATAAGTGTTTAATGTTTTACATAATTAAAGCAGTAAATATAATACTGACATGTCTGCAACCTGAAGCATTGTTTAATATATATGTATATGCAGGGCTATGCAAAAACAAAATAAAATAAAAATGCCTAGACTAAAATAGAGGTCATCCAAAGTTCTATGCTCTCAGGGAAATTACCCCTTTGAATCCAAATTCATGTAGCAGAGTGAAAATAGAGGGAAGATGCAGCACCACTCAGTAGTAGGACAAATGAGAGAAATCACCAGATAAATGAAGACTTTTCTAATACCCAGTGAATGGAATTGATTCTTTCAGAAATTAAAAGCTATATCTACTGATTTCTATTCTTGTGATAAGTATGCGAATGAGACAAAACAAGCATAGATACTTGCAAATGCACAGCTACAAGATTTACTGTTTAATATCCACTCAGGCAATGAAAATGATTCTGTTTACGTTAGAAAAGAGAAGCCAAGGAGAAAGGTCATTATGTTGTGTCTGCAGCTTTCACTCCTAATATGTGGGTATCATTTCTCAGTAAAGGAAAAATCAATATTCCCTTTATGTGTTCTTGGATTCCAAGAAGAGAAGGTTTTTACCCAACACATGGAGGTGACCTAGAAGGATCATGATATATTATGCAATGCTGTTTTTACAGAACTCCCAGGTTCACTTCAATGGTTTTTTAATTGGGTTCTTGAATCTCATCTTTGGCAAAGAAATGAACGTTTCAACTACTACTATGGTTAACTGGCAAGTTAACTCTTCTTTATCAGTTATCTCTTATTTCCTTCTGTATGGTTCATCTTTAGGCCTGATTAGATAAGAGACTTTACTTGCAAAGCTGGAAGATTTAGAACAGACATTGCACATAGTATTTCTGCCAGTAATAGGAGCAGAAACTAATCACAGAAGGATATTGTACTTACTGGTTCTTACCAAGGGGATAGATGGAAATATTGATCACAGGTAGACAGACATTTTGTTTGTATTTTTTTTAAATATAAGATAGATTTTATCAGCTAGGTTGCAAAGACTGACAAACACAGTTTATTATTATAGGCTGTGTTCACACAGCCCTCTTATTTTGAAACAACAGAGGTTGTTTCGAAATAAGATTTAGGCTGTTCACACGACGCACGGTTGTTTCGAAACAACGGAAGCTGTTGTTTCGAAACAACCACGTTTCGAAACAAGTTAAACCTAGTCCATGGGCGAAACAACGTTGTTTTGCCATGGTTGTTTCAAAACAACGCCATCTGAACGTGTTGTTTCGGAACAAGATGTTCCAAAACAACAGTTCACGGCGTGCCCCCTCAGCACCCTGGCTAGGGTGCTGAGGGGTGTCCCCTGGCCAGCGCCTGCACAGGGGGGCTGCAAGCACCAGCGGGGTTTAGCTCTGCCCAGCGCTGAACTCCACCGGTGCCTGCAGCCCCCCTGTGCAAGCACCAGCGGGGAGCAGCGCTGGGCAGCGCTGAACTCCGCCGGTGCCTGCAGCCCCCTGCAGAAGTGAAATAGCAGGTTCACAGTATGAACCTGCTATTTCGTTTCCCGCCTTTTCCCTTATTTCGAATTAACATTTTGTTAATTCGAAATAAGTTGTTTCGATATAAGCGTTATTTCGATATACGGTTGTTGCGAAACAACCATATCAAAATAACTGGCTGTGTGAGAACACAGCCATAGATAACATGCTCATGTCTTGAGAGGACATAAAAATAAGTTTTGGAACAATATGTCTCAACAAAAAAATAATTCCTGTATTTAGGCTAACCATATTCCTCTGCCATTTCTGTTCATGCCCGAGAGATCAACCTGGCAAAAAGTGAATGTTCTTACTGTAAAAACCAATACCTTGCTAACATCAGCACTGAAAGCACAAGTTCTTCTTCGAGCGCTGCTCGGATGCAGTCAGTAATAGGTGCCTCCGTGCCGGAGTGCCGGATTGGTCGGAAAAACTTTTGTCCTAGCCTGTCAGGAGAGGGCAGGCGGCCACCGCCCCCCATGCCACCCAGTGGCTATATATATGGCTGCCTCTCGACCTATTGTGAGTTTCATTTCTTCCGCCTTGCACGTTGGATCTGGAACGTCCATTCCTTGTGAAAGCAAGCAGCCTATCCATGATTGTATGAGCTTCATGCCCGACTGGGAGCACCTTTTTGTGTATCTAGTTCCACCAAAGAGGACTCCAGCTTTCGGGCCAGAAAATCGAGATCCACCTCACACCATGCAGGGGTTTAAACCCTGCACTGAGTGTGGCAAGGCCTTCCCCCGGGATGACCCCCAAGGGAAGTGCCTCCGGTGCTTAGGCGAAGACCACTTGGTCACCGCCTGCTCCATATGGCTGTCCTTTAAACCCAGGACAATCAAGGATAGGGAGCAAAGGCGCCATGCCCTAGCCTCCGAACAGGCTCGGCACTCCTCACTCAAGGCTTCGGGATCCCACCCAGCACTGTGAGCCAGCTCGGCACCAGAACACACCTGGTACCATGGTGATAGTGGCTGCAGGAGGACAAGCTCAGTACTGACTTTGGTACCTCGGCGCCAATGCAGTCCATCGGCACTGGGCTTGTCTCGGCACTGCTCGAAGTCACCACTGGCACCGCAGGCTCGCCACAGCCCCGTACTGATGGTACAGGGCCTGCCTCAGCACCGCTCTAAGTCACCTCTGGCACCGCAGGGCCGCCATGGCCCCGTACTGCAAGTACAGGGACCGCCTCGGCACCAGTCACCTTCGGCACCACAAGGTCAACATTCACCCTGTTCCCTGGTGCTACATCACAGGGACAGCCCCGTCTGTCCTGTTAGGGGCTCACCCTAGGTTCATTCAGGGTTGCTCCCGATCCCGATGACCCCAGAGGTGGTGGAGGCCACACAGGCACTCCTCCTGCTGCCCACACCTCCCTCCCCGGTACCAGTTAGGAGGGGCAAGCTGGCCTTCATATCAAAGGTCTGAATGCATCATGTGCGGCACCGGTCTCCCACCCCCTCACCGACCCCGGGCACCCAAATCCCACCGCCCATTACTCCAGCGGGCCCCGGTACCATAGAGCCATCCCCGTGGCAACATATAACTTTGCCGTCTCTGGTACCACCTTAGGGATCACGTGATACTTCCCCTTGCTCAAGTCCCAGGGAAGGTCTGTCAAGGGGCTCCAAGCAGCCTTGGTACCGCGTTTCGGCACTGTCACCATTCTGCGTCCGCTTTCATGAATGGTCTCCACATAAGATGTCTTCACCATCAGCCCCACCGCGGGCACTGGGTACCACTTTTCCCCGGTACCGGGCTCATATACAAGTGAGCTATAGGTGTACTTCGACCTCTTGTGCTATGCCACAGCCCATCTGGGGATAGAGGTACGATCCTCCAAGCCCCCCACAGATACCCTATTTGGGCCGGTGTTTTCCTCAGCGGAGTCAGTTACAGTATCTCTTCACCTCAGTGTTCGGGATCTCGCCTTCTCTCGACAGCAGAACCCAGGTTCCATCTCCCTGGTGTCAGACATGGCCGGCCTCAAGTATAGAGTCCTGGGATCAGAGTTCCCCTCTCTCATAGACCACCCAAACACACTCCAGGATGTGGTACAGATGGCCCAGGTGAACCTCCCAGTGACCCCCTCCCAGCACTGAGGGAGGGAAGAGAGTTGGTACTTCTGGGGCGTAAGATCTACTACTCCCTGGCCTTCCAATTACTGGTTGCAAACAACCAGGCCCTGACCAGTAGATACATGCTGGATGTGTGGGAATCATTCACAAAGTCCAGACATCTGCTCGCACCAGAGGCCAAGGAAGAATATGATGCATTCCTGGAGGAGGGAAGAATGATCTCCCATGGCCTCAGCCATAACTATCTGTCAAGCAGCTTTGCTCAGAGAAGCCAGGGTGCCCCCCGCTTTGCAGCAGCTGGCACTCAATTTGCCCTTTGGGAGTGATGCCTTGTTTCCACCCAAAACCCTGGTGGTAGTGGGCACCGCACGTGGCACTAGGGGAGAGGTAAAATACCTCAGCCTCCTCCCATTGGGGCCCCTTCCATGCCCTCCGGCCACATAAGGCCTACTGGCTCAAGACCACCGCCACCCACTCTCTTTCCCGAAGAGCTTCGGGTAGGGACTCAGTCCCTCCCCATCACCCTTTCAGTCAGAGTTTTGGAGGCTGCTCAGAAGGACCTTCCTCCCTCCATTTCTCCGCAATGAAGGGGAGCCTATTCTAATTAATCTGTGATTGCCTTACCGTGGATTCCTTGAACAGGCTGGGACATACCCACAGCTCCGGCCCACCTCCAGAGAAGGTAGACAACACTTTTTCCCCTTCGTTCCTTCAGTGAGAGAAAGGGAACTTCTTAGGGCCGTCGTACCCCCCCACACACACTTCTATAACATGGATGGGGGGAGCCAGTCCTTAACCTTGCTCCTCTGATTTTATGGAGGGCACTGACCCTGTAACCAAAGCCCTTCTCAGTTATCAATGGCCCAACCCAAGACTGTGGCTCCATTCCTGCAGACAACCCTTAATTCATTGCTGCCCTTAAGGCTGTTACCAGAGAAAAGAAAACAGGTAAAGATTACGAAAAAGGGAAGAAAAGCCCCCCATCTGCCCTCCAGGTATTGCTTTGACTGACGAATCCTTCCACTCTTATAGATGTTAAGGGAGATCTTCACTAAAGCCAAGGGTGCACCACCCAGTAGCTCTAGTCAAAGCTACAGGCACCTCCGGTATGCAGGGACGCATGCGCCCAACCAGATGACTGGGAAACCCTTCTCCAGCCTGCTGCCTGCCCCACAGTGGGTAGGACCTGCTTCCACACCCCAAAATTAGGAGGGACCTTCTGGGCACTTCCCCATCCCAACAAAATTGGCCGGTGCACATGCCTAAGTTGGTCCCAGTAGATCCTTAGCGACCACTCCAGTGCTATAAATCTTATTTAATTACCCCCACCTGTTAGGCAGGAGTACGATACTCAGCAATTTTTACCACTTGCTGTTCTATGCCACAAGTGGATGCCAAGGCAGAGTCATGTTCATGAATCTCTACCTTGCTCCTCGGTTTTCTCCTTCTCTCCTTATTGAGAAAACAACCAGTAGAGGACAAGAGTTCATCCTCCTTCTCTGGGACTGCTTCATATCTGCCCAGAATATCTCTGATTGGGAGTCCCTGTTTAGGCTCCACTCCTCCAGGAAGGTGGTGGTATCTCGCTACCACTCCCCTCTTCCCACTCCTGAAGCGGCAGCTTCGGTATACTTGACCTCGAATCAACCAGGTCAATAGGATCCACGGGAGAATAAGCAATGCTACCCCCCCCCAGCCTTTTGGACAGAAATGGGCGAAAACTTGCCCTATGCCTCCCAATTAACCCTTAGCCAATCCCACAGTGATAGCTCGCTGACAGACTTGCTGTGCACCATTGGGCTCCACACATAGCCGTCACCCAACTGGGCTATACCTTAAATGGTTCATTCCCGGGGACGACCAGAGATCCATGGTCATCCAGGTCTAGCCCCAGGGTGCTGTCACCCGGGCGCCTGGCAGGTAAGATTTTGTCTTCCTCTGTAGGACCCGGAGGTCTGAAAACCATTTGGTAGTATTTGCATGATACTTCCGCCATAGACGACTGCTAAGGGCTTTTTTTTTCTTCTGCTTACTTGACGAAGCTTAAGTCAACCAAACCCCGATTTCCAATCTGCATGGAAACTCGGGAAATAGTTTGTTTTTCCCATGGTGGAATCCTATCCTAGGTAAGATCGGGATAACAGAGATAGGTCGCCCTTGTCGAATTCTCCAAATATCCAAGGTACACCTGCGGAATCACCGATTGTACCTTGTCAGTATCATATCGTCGGCAGATAGTCTTCAGTGGAGACCACTGTCTCCTCTGATAAGCCATATCACTTGGAAGAGTTAGCTTCTCGCTTTATGAGTTCTTCATCCTCGACACACACACATGTGCATCGTAGTTAGGGGCCGGTATCACACCTGGCAGTGCCTTCAGGCACACAAGGTCGTATAAATCAATGTAAATTCTAATCCCAAAGGCCTCCCGATCATCACAACTAGGTGTCCAATGGGAGGCATCGCAAATTCTGCTTTTTCCTCACTCCCTCTGTTCTCCAGGTAGTCTTCCTGGTGTAGTGATATGCTTGTAGAAGGTTGTGAATTTAGAGACACTCCCTAGCATGGGCCATTGTTGTGTAAATTGGGAGATGTGCCCCAGAGAAGATTTAACATGGCTGCTCTTAGGTACACACTTGGATACCTGTCTGTATGATTAAAGTTCTATTCCTTACTCATTCAGTAGCATCATCTTTAATGAACCCTCAAGATCATTACATGGTGTCAGAAGATGGGGAATGAGTTTGGAAACTAAAAAGACTTGGAGGAAAATTCCTGCATTTGCACCTGAAAACAGCAAAACATCAGGGATCTCTGAAAACAAAGAAAGCCTTCAACAAGTAAGTGTAAGCTCTAACAATGTATGTTTTCCAGGCTCCTTCACCTCTACAAATGTCTGGTAATGTTGCAGAAAACTGGCTAAAGTTTAAGCAGCAATTTCTGTTGTATTTGTCTGCCACTGGAGTGCAGAACAAAGATGAAAACCAGAAATCATCTATATTTTTGCATGTTGTTGGGGAGGAGGCACTGGATGTATATAATAACTTTGAATTTCAAAATGGTGAAAGCATGAATTTAAACACTATACTGACTAAGTTTGAGGAATATTGCTTGCCAAAAATGAATGTGACTTTTGAGAGGCATAGATTTTTTCCATGCATGCAAAAACCGGATAATACCATAGACCAATATGTTACAGAATTAAGGAAACTCAGTAAAAGTTGTAACTTTGGTGGCTTGGCAGAGTCTCTGATCCAAGATAGACTCATTTGTGGCATTACAGACAATGGATTAAGAGAAAGACTGCTCAGAGAATGAAACCCTTCAAATATGTAGGGCCACTGAAATGGTAAAAAACACAAGTAAAAGAGCTGAATTCACCAGAAGGGACAGTGCATGCACTGAGACAAACAGCATATAGCCAGAGCGGTTCAAATCATAATGTGAAACCAACCCCTGCTATCAGGAAGACTGAGCCCAGACAGTCTTGTGGCAAGTGTGGATCACGGCATGGTCCCAAACAGTGTTTTGCCTATGGGAAACTCTGTCATAACTGTGGAAAACTTAATCATTTTGCAAACTGCTGCAGATCCCAAAGACACAAAAATCAAGTGCATTTAGTTCCTGACAGTGAGACTGAGGAGTGCTTTGTAGATGTACTGGGATCAAGCAAACCTAGGGTATGTTCACACACACATCTTATTTTGAAACAACAGAGGTTGTTTCAAAATAAGAACTGCCATGGCCACACGACGCACGGCCATTTCGAAACGAGCAAACCACTTGTTTCGAAATGGCTGCCGTTGTTTTGGAACGACTAAAACCTCATTTGGTTTCGAAACAGCCCTGTGCGGGCATGTTGTTTCGGAACAAAGTGTTCTGAAACAACATGTGACCTTCCTCCCAGGGTGCTAAGCACCCTGGGAAGAAGGGCTGCCCCCTCAGCACCCTGGCCAAGGAACCCTCAGCACCCTGGCCAGGGTGCTGAGAGGTGTCCGTGGAGTGAGGCGCGGAGCTGCGCCTGACTCCGCGGGTGCCTGCACAAGGCTGCAGGCACCCGCCAGGTGAGGCTCAGTGGGGCGCCTCACCCCGGGGGCTTTAAAGCCCCGGCTGCCCCCAAACCTGGCGGTGGGTCCCGGGCGCCTGGCTGAAGCCCGCTTCTGCAGGAGCCAGAGTGAGCGCTGGCCCCGGAATCCCTGACGCAGCCACTCCTGCCGGGGGTGGAGCTGGGGATTCCAGGGCC